>OY992858.1:10601211-11202422 GCA_963921415.1 Pyrausta despicata | reverse complement strand
TTGTTCATATCGAATAACTCACTTTAAAAAGTTAAAGGTTGGTTTTTTGTATGAGAAAAAACAATAAATGCGTAGGTATATACTGTGTTTCCTTTCTTCATTAAACCTATACACGTCGGTCTAATGTACATAGCGTATATAGTTTAACGTAAAAGCCAGACATCAAAAACGTACGGAACATATTTTGAATTTTCTTTTACTGAACCTGTTTCCGACTGAACATATTTATTTGCCGGTAAAGGAAAAGCTTTGAGTTATTTAACGTTATAATGAACGCCGTTTCAGGGAAACCTGCGTAAACATGGTGTCGGGGTGTCAAATTGGATTTATGATGTATTGCTTGTTTACAATTTTCCATGGTTGTTTCGATTAGACTGAAATTTAATATCCGAATAGTGGTATAACTTGAAAGAGTCTGTAAATGTTTCTTGGCAAAAATTTGGCAAAATTGTTTGCACAGTTTGTATCATATAGTGAAAGTGAAATGTCGTAGAGAAAGTGTGGTCGTCAGTAGCCTGACCTACGCAATGCGACTCACAAGTGGGCCACGGCTGAGCTGCGCAATAACTGCATATTATGCATATTCGCAATGCACGCAAACTGCCGCGGCGTAATTTAAATGCATCACTAACATACCTGTGATATAAACAATGTAAACGACGCAATACGTTTTCAGTAGCTTCATGCATGGAATTTCAGATTCACTACGGCCTTGTTAAGATAGTTTCTGTTTATCATTCAAAGTCCTATGCTAATTGAAGGAATGAATGTTTGTTCCATTTTATCATGCATATTCTCGTAGAGGACATTACATATTGACTTTCAATTTAACGCGATATCAACTCTTAACTAGTAACTATCTGTCAAAATGCAATACTCGTTATAACGTGAAAACGCTGTCCAGCTATCACTCTCAATCCTTTTGCTAAAACTTGGCTGCAAAACTTCATCAGATACAAGTCGTATCAACGGCAGATTACAAACGAATAAGCCGGCTGTTCATGGCAAGTTCCGCGCAACTTTCCATCCGTTATAAAGTGTTTTAAGACTAGAATAAATTCCGGAATATGGCGATCATTAAAGCGAACGGCGCGTTATACGCCTCCCCGTGTCGTTCACCCAGGGGTAATGGGGCCTTTTACCCTTTATCATTTTGTGAAGATCAACACCATCAGTCCCCCTAGCCGTGTTAACGGGTACAATTATTGATGGATTATGTTTTGCACTTTACGCCTGACAGATTGATGTCAATGAGGAAATATATTTTGATAAATCGTAATGAGTAGGTGTCAATTAAAATTTCAGTTGCCAACAAGCCAGTAAATAATTATAAACAACCAAGTTATGCCGGAGTATATTGAAATGGTACACTTTTTACGGATAATTTCGCGATTTATTTAAATTATATTTTCACCTGACTTTTCGGACCCTTTAAATAAAATGTACATAAATCGAAATAATCCGTAAAAGTATCATTTCAATGTCTACTGGTCGAACCGAAACTGAATAAACCAATATGGGAGTAAACATTTTATATGTAAAGAATCCACATTTCAGGACACTCAACCTCAACCCACCAAAAAATAATTGGCACTACTGCGAATATGAAAAAGACCTCGCAAAGTCTGAATCTATTACTGTATCCATGGACTAAATTAAAAGTTTCTATCTATAAATAACCTCACCTCACCTACATAATTTACTTCTAGATTTAGACGTTCGAAAGCTATTAAGGGCAGACTGTACCGCAGAACTAATCGGAATTCGACGCGCCACCAATATAATTGGTTCGGGGCAATCGCTTCAAAGTTTGGTAACATTGGAAGCAATTAATGAAATGTACATATACCAATTTACGTTGGGTGGAATAGTGAGTAAAACCTAATATTGGATATTTCGATCTACCGCCCGCATATACATTTTGATTGGTAAAAGACTGAGCTAGGCAATAAAAATAAATTGATATAAATCCAAACAAAAAACCAATATAATGCATAAAAATTGCAACAGCAACCTCGTTATTAAACATTCAACATTGACGTAAGTTATGATTTATTTAAAGATGCCAACTACATAACATGTAATTTACATAAGATGCTATTTAATTAATAAATCCAAGCTCTAATATAATACATTGCGTAAACATAGTAGCTGGCCTGAGACAAACATCTATTACAGTACGCGAAATGTACGCGATTATTCCGGTGCCGACTCTATCAACACTATCAATTGAACGGATTGCCGGCGGCAAACGAGGCGATCCGTCAACTGGAACCCTCTATTTATACCCGGCTATAATCCCACGTTGCCATGCTACACTCCGCACAAATACTGCTCGGATCACGTACCAAATTGGATTTTATTCACGGAACCCATTCACAAAATGTCAACCGTTTTCAATTATGCAAACGCTTATCCTTTAGTGAACGACTAAACACAACCACAAACTCTTGGAAAATGTTCAGGGGGTTACTTGCGAGGAATTCAACAAGAACAAGGTCAGTTCAGTCGATATCATTATCAAACTATTCCACTTGAATAAACCGCAATTCGGGTATGTATGTAATACGTAACATGCTTTGGAAATCAATACTGTATTCCTTTGTGCAACCAACGGTGCATAGCAGACCGGGCACAATAGCCTTTGTGGTCCACCTTTTGATGTTTGCGAGCACAATAAACACGTTGTAGTTGTAGTCTATTCAATAATGTCAAACTCAATCCAATCTGCGTGTTTGTGAACGAACAGGTCACTGCACCGCCATCAAATATTAAAGTCACATAGAGTCGAGTAGAGTTCCAACCACACCAACACAATACATGACCACGTCTACTAAAACGAAAGAACAGAAGGTAAAATATCCATCAAAACAAATTTGCTCGTGTGATTATGCTCACAGATACAAGATAGATGTTGATACATGAAATAGGGTGGATCTAAAAATACCCATCCATTTTCTTTCACTTCTCGAAGGTGATAAGAGGATTAGAGTTTCACAAAAGATAATCGTTACATCTTCAGTGTAATTGGAGCGTGGTACACGCTTGTTCGAAATAGAGATGATTTTACGCTGTACTCGGCAATATATTTCAACTGAATTGGGCGTATATAAGAAGTATATAAGATGAAATGGTTTTTAAACCATTTAGTTTCTTTCTATAGGAATAAGCTGAAATTTATTCGTAAGTTCTGAAACACTTTAGTTAAGATGAAACATCAAAGTTGTATCTTTTTTCCTTAACAAGACGAAAATTAACATAATTTTCGTGCCTGGTCGAGAATTGTGTATAAAATAACTCGATCGTTTAGATACTTGCTCCAGACATCTTTGTAATTTTGCCTAAAATTAAAGGGAGCCCTTGAGGCCGTTGCTAGGGCAACGGGTGTTTTCGGGCTTCATTATACAAATAACACGAACAAAGGACACGTGAATGTTCTGATATAAACATATCATCTACTTTATTGCTATATTACATGTATCGGTGAATACGATCTTATTTACCCAAACGGTATCGGTACTTCATTTATCGTATCATTCATATCGTTGAATCATAGTATCAAATTATTCAATTGTAACACGGAAGCTTATTTATGATTAACTTCTTGTGACTTTCGTACCTAATCAATCTTTGGTGATTAGCCAAAAATATTACCAATAAAAATTATTCTTCTAGTAAGGCAGAAATACACATAATATTCAATAGAATATTATGTGGATACCAATGGCATAGAATATATTTTGATAACTTATAATATTCAAAATTAACATAAACACATTAGAGTTGACAGCAAGTTTTTCATCAATCGACACGCCTAATGTTTTATACAGAGAACGGTCGATAGCAGGTTAACGGCCTATTGAGTGCTCAAAGTGATTTGTTTAGTTTACCTCCAGGGTTGTTGCCCGCCGCACCCTGCAGGCAGGATAATGCCTTCGCCACCATAATAAAATGACCTGCTTAAAGCGAACCTCCACCAATAAACTCTCCAGAGAAGCCTGCATTAATTGGCCGTGTCTCAATTTATTGTGTAAGGTTAACGGTCCACAGTTCAAAGAGTTCATATCGTTAAAAGACAGCTCTTACGAGTAATCGAAAACGATTTGAATATTCTTTGTATCAACTACTATGCAAATGAGGCTGTTTCATAAATCCACGAATCTGAATATTAAATCCGAGCGGAATGAATAATGGCGGAAGAATGTTGTCGCAATGCCAATAGGTATCCATTCATTTTATACGCTCAATTCCAATTGTAATTTATATCGTAAACTGATAAGTAAATGCTCGAGACAACATAGCTGTAGTAAACCATCAAGTTTTGACATAAAACATGAAGTGCAATCATTCAAACGAGATAAGCATGCTCGGTGCACAAAGGATGATAATACTGATTTACGAGTAGACAGACACAAATGCAAGTTGCATAATGCACTACCTGCGGCGGCTACGTAAGAGAGCACGCATCGCCTGACCTTTGTCTAGTGGAGTACTTCTAAACAGACCCATGTACTAGAGTAAAGCAATCAAAGAGAACAGCTATGTATATGCTTCATAAGCCACACTTTAACAGCCTTTGTGTTGTTATGGTAACGGAGCAATAAAGTTCCAAATTTTGTACCGAGCGCATTTATGTCTGTAACATATTCTCTTCTTATTTGTTTTATTCTCTTCAATCCATTTACATAACAAATTGTAACAAGGTATTTACAAACGACCATATTATGAGATTATAATTACACACCAACTGACATCTATGATATGAACGCACATATCTAAGCATCTAAGTATGATCTATAAACGTTAATGCCTCCGTAAATAGCCTTGTAACTCCGGTAATTGGTTTAACAGTATCGCGTGACTAATCTCTTGCAATGTTTAGTGTTTTTTTCTGTATTGTCTTATAAAAAGCCTCAGTCAGTAACGTATTTGAAGGTATAAACGTTAATTATTGACATGCGAGTATACTTTAACGAACAATGTGTTTCGTCCTCAGGCGCTCTTCAAATAGGAGTGTCCCAGGTTTCAATATTGGGTCCGTTGATCTTCTTAATCTACGTTAATGATCTGCCTTTCTATTCTAATAAATCTTTGTGAGATAGTTCTGTTTGCTGATGGATGATACTACTTTGATTTTCAAAACGAAACATAATAACCAAAATTTTTCCGACCTTAACAGAACTCTCTTTAAAGTATTAAATTGTTTCACAACTAATAATTTATTGTTTCAAAATATTTTGAAAACTTTTTAGAAACTGTTTTTAATTTTTTTAATAATATACCTCAAAATCTCGTCGAACTCCCGATTAATAAATTCAAGATACACGTTTAAAATACCCTTAAGTGTCAGGGATATTATGTATGAGGTTTAGGATTAACGACAAGGATGTGACAATCCAGCTTGCATCAATCTGATTTACAATTCTTTCGTTGTTTTTCTTTATGGTCAGTCCTCAAACTCAGTCCTAGCTGGACTGAGTTTGTTGCAACGCTTCTTCTCAGCACTTGCCTAATTGTCTGTTTTCTGTTTCGAAGCGTTGGTTAGGCCCAAAAGATAAGGAGACATGTTCTGTTAATATGTTTTGATAATTGACGTTCACAACTTCTCAAAAGTGATACTTTGTTTTAGAATATTGAATAAAGACCTTTTGATTTTTAATGCGTAATTGTTACATGCAAACGGAACGGGGGTTTAAGTAGGTTTAGGTGAGATACAGCCAAGTACAAGGCAGATAGTTGAAGGGGCATTTAAATACGAAATATATTTAAAACAGGGTTACTGTCACAAATGATTGTCTTGATTGACATATAAAAACAACTGCAAGCATGTTACTTTAAACAAAGCGATCGTGTTATTTCATGCGGCATAGTATTTATTGATGTAGTTTCCTCCTATCTCGAGAAATCTCACTATAAATCTGGAGATCTGTGGAGTAAAAGCGAGGCTGCTCGTAGTGCTCGTATAAGTGCTTTAGAGCTTAGATGTACGTACATTTATCTCTCAATCTCGCGAAGGCGGAGGAGTGCCCCGGGCAAGAGTGCAACGAGACTAGTTATACCGGTACTAAGGGCTGCCCTATTTGTATCGTTAGAAGCTTGTTTAGGTTGTGAAAGTTATTTTACAAATAACTAAGCTTACCGCTTATTTGTAACGTTAAACATCTTCCTGGCTTAACAGATCTTAACAGTTTTTTCCTTCCTGGGTTAAAGAACATCCAACTAATATTATAAAGGCGAAAGTTTGTAAGTATGGATGTATGGATGTTTGTTACTCTTTCACGTAAAAACTACTGAATGGATTTGGTTGAAATTTGGCACAGGGGTAGATAATAGTCTGGAATAACACATAGGCTACTTTTTATCCCGGAAAAATATGCAGTTCCCGTGGGATACGAAAAATATTAGTCCACGCGGGCGGAGCCGCGGGCGAAAGCTAGTAAATTAATAAGTTTACTCACTAAGACCAATTCCTGGGAATTGGTCTGAATAAGTCATAGGTCTGTACCTCAAGTTCAAGACAAGCGCTAAGCAATACAAGACAGCCTGTTTCGTCTTATATGTATTCATCTTCCACTTCATGTGTAGTATATGCAACAAAAACAACTTTGCTAAGTTTGAAATATTTCTTTCTTCCAGTTGTATTATTTCTAATTAAGTTAGAATCAGCCCTAGAACCACTGTGTCCAATACCAAGAACCGGCCTGCCCGGTCGGCCTGCAGCTCCCAACTCGGCTAACTAGATTACATCGTGAACTCTCTAAGCAGGACGGGGTTATTGTATTCTGCATTTTACGGGCCTTATAAAATTACTTTAAACGATTATTCTCGGAGGCAGCTGCAACAGTTTGCGAAATAACTTGCTCGTTGCTCCCAGACTGTATTAGTTATTGTTTTATAGTTTGCTACATTGAAATAGGCAATGGAGTTTTAATAACATAAATGGACTGTATGCTCTGAGTTATCAAGTGAACCTTTAAAAAGTAAATTACTGTAAATTTGAATAAGAATAAAGTTGGTTATTGTGAGCGTTACTAATACCAATAAAAGGTGATGAAATAGAACTAGATGACCGCTGCCACTGCTACGACATATTTATAAAAATAAAATTATATCAATTAACTTACAAAATAGACGTGCGGGTACCAAACACATTACTATCAATAAACTAACAAGAAACTTAAACAAGGTTTATAGGTGGGCACGGTTGCAACACCTGCATAGTTCACGTCGGTGCATACTTTATAGAACAAGGCAGGTGAAATAAATTATAAACAACAGAGCACCTGCGCTGCGCTGCTAATTTTATTCAACAGAAATGTGCTACTCGCCATTCGAAAACTCTACTTATACTTATTAAATTGGTACTTGTTATTAAAACATGATAACACCGCAGAATTTGGAATTGTATATATTGATGTTTATTATAAATCAGAGGTGCTTGTGGCGCAGTGGTTGCAGCACTTTGGTAGTGATACCCAAAGTTAAGCAACCTACGGCGCGGTCATGTTTGGGATGAGTGACCATTCTGACCATTTAAGTGACGTCTATTTACAAGCATCTCCGTGCTTCGGAAGCACGTTAAGCTGTTGGTCCCGGTTAATATCAACAGATATTAGTCGTTAAGCCTGGTCAGAGGCCCTCGGGCGGCTTAATAACATCTGACAGTAAGATTGGTCACTTACCTTACAGACACCCCTTCACCAATCCGCACTGAGCCCGCGTGGTGGAGTATGGCTTGGACCACCTCTTAATTGAGGTGAGGCCTGTGCCCAGCAGTGGGACGTATATAGGCTGATGAGAGATGAGATTATAAATCATCTTCAGCTTGCATATACGAGTACGTTAAGAGAGTCAGTGGTGAAAGTAACAAAATTTTTTAAAACACGAGGATAAGAAAGATTCGAGGATATCCGAAAATAGTTTTCAAATAATAACATATCTTCTCACAAAATCCTATTGATTTCGTGCATAAAATGCGTATAATCTTTCCAAGTTCAGGTAATAGGCGAGCAGTAGAAGTAAAACAAACCAGGTTGGATGCCTATAAACGACTTACATAGTAACGCACGGCAATACATTAAACGAAACTTGGACCGTTCCCAACTTTCTGTAATAAAGTCTGTGCAGAGCCGTAACTAAAAGAGATAGATAATTAATTCGTCGTTGAAAACTGGGCCAACATACTAAAGATAAAATAAATATGAACACAATAACCGTTGACATTCAGATGAAATTAAAACAGGTATCTTAATATGTAAATTTCTTAATATTTGTTTTTATTGACGTAAAGGTCAAAACATTTGAAAATAATGTTGTTTCAACGGTAACTTTATTGCTTTGACAAAGGTATGGAACATGGAAGATAATGTTGAATTTATGGAAGTTGTTGCCAATATCTTACTCGCGTTAGTAACAAATAACGTCAATCGGGCATCATTAAATCAATACAAGAAGATTTACATAATGGCGCATCTCGAATGCAAGCGATTATTCATAAATCGAAATGTAATAGTGGCGTGCCATGCCGCAGAGCAGTTCGCTGTTCCATCGGCTCTCTCGCTCACACTGCAGTTCATAGACTTCACGGACTTAATGACGAACCATAAAAACTTCTTTTGTACTCCAAACAATGGAGTTTCTGAGAATTTTCGCACCACAAACACAATCCAAACCACACTAATAAAAACTTTAAGCGTAACAAAATATTCGTCTGAAATTCCAAACATCTAGGTTTTTGAAGATAATATGTATTACTTTATTTTTTCTTTAATTTCGTGAATAACAGAAGTAATTTCAACGAATAATATAAGCACGAAATATACTTTTAGCATTCTGACTTCTAAGAACCAACAACTATGAAAATTGATGTAATATTACATGATTCAATAGGGTATATTCGTACTTTGTAGATATGTTCAAAGCATAAAACGTTATTGTATCTACAATTACAACCAGAGGCGTACTCTAAAATAAATACAGTGTCTTTGTATGGGTGGCTCGCTCGGTCTAACAGTGTTGTCAGGTGAGATTTATTCACGTATACCTTCAACATGCGGCCGGTGGGCGTACGTGGGACGCAGACGATCTCCTAGGCATTCATGTACCGCCTTTTTGCTGTTCCGTCTAGCGAGCCATTCAACTCCGTATTCGGACTTTATTGCCTTTTAGGGAAATATATTTAAACGGAATGCTAGAATAACAAAAGCCATATAAATAACCACACCTGCCCACCGAATTACGCAACAAAAAGCATCACACCTCAAGTTGAAAAGGTGACCTTTCCAAATCTGGGAGATTGTGAAACAAATGTTTAAATCCAATGACCAATGTTAAAAGTTTATAAATAGCTACGCCTCATCGGCTCTCCAGACGAACAAAGGAACAATAACGACTAACAAAGAAGTTAGAAAAGAACAAAAGCAAAAAATCGGGTACGATTCTAACGTTTTGTTTCCTTTCAAGGCAATGTTAACAATATGGCTATGTGCGTGTTTCGATTTTTGATGCGCGTCTACTGCCAATTGATGTGATTCGGGACCGAGTATAAATATCGAGAGCACGTTTTCTGAAACTAACATAAACTGCTCTCATGATGCAGTGAGGTGCATATGGCTAACGGAGATGGTTATGCAGATAGGAACAGGTGCGAAAGAGATAGTGGAAATGGACTTGTGTCGGGGTGTGGTTATCTCTACTTTGTATGCGCTGCCTAGATAGTTGCATGCGAGTGCATAATGTGTACGTGTGTATGTATAGGCAGTCGTGCTCATGCCATTATATGCTAATTAGCTTTCCGATAGAAGTACATTATTGCAGATTAGGCTCAGGTGTCGTTGCTACATTATTGTTAAAAAAGTATCACCGTAAATCTTACTAGGATACTAGAAGAAAGATAATACAACACATTTCTAGAAACTGTTAAATAACACACTAGAAATAAATAAAGTAAGCAGGCAGAATTGGGTAACGTAAAGAAAAAGCAGAAACTACAAAATTTATTTCATTGGACTAAAAATAAAGGTTCATTTACACAACAAAACTACAAAGATGTTATTGTACTCGTATTCGGAGTAAACAAAACCGCTGTTGAAAAATAATAGCTCAACCAAGTTTGTTAGGAAAAATGCGTCATAGATTTTAAAAGCTTACTTATGAACAATCATAACAAAATAGGTACCGCTGCTACCGGCGTCCAAGGCTCCACGGTCCACAATGGCCACAAATCACCAAAATCACTTTACTCCGTCACGCGAGACGTTAAAGATTCGGGGGACAAGACAAGAAAAAAAACATGTTACGTTAGTGTGGTGAAAGGTAGGATGCGATCCGTAAACGGTTCCGAGTAACAAGTAAGCGAGCGTAGTGTGCCGGCGGGAGAATGGCGCACACTGGGGCGCGGGCCGAGGGGCGCCCCGCCCGCCCCCCGCGGACAGCGGACCAGACACAGGCTTGCATAATTAATTATACTTCACACACATTACATCTTCTTTAGTTGCAAGGTCATTGTTTTCGTGACATAATCTGTACGTGACAGTTGACTCGATTGCTTTGTTTCTGTTTGTGTTGCTCTTACTGCTTTAGTGAATGATAAAGTTTTCTATTAAACCTAAAGGTCAAATATATGACTCAAGTTAACAATGATAAGTTCAAAGCTCCACCTCCTACACAAGAATATAACCTAACTAATAATAATAATAATAATAATAGTCCTCCTGGCCGATTTCGACCACGGCGGCCAATCTCAACAGAGATCAGCCAACTGCGCAGGAGATATTATAGTGCACAAGTGTGAGCGCAATACACAGTTGCACTCACTGTTCCATCACTCTCAAAGTTCGGTGAGACGGCAATCCGACATGACTGGAGAGAGATCAGGCGCAGGACCAACGGCTTAACGTGCTTTCCGAGGCACGGGGGTTTAACACCGCCAACTTCCCGACTCCGAGCTGTTTTTGAGAAATCTCAGAAACAATTTTGACCTCTCGGTTGAAAGGCAGAAACTTTGCCACTAAACCAACGAGGCAGTTAAGTTAACCTAACTAAAAGGGTAGCCACAAAACTTCCAGAGAAACTCGTTTCGGAATAGTCGTCCAAAACTGTCGTGCAGGTCAAAACGAATATTAACCTTCAAATAAAACAAAAACAAAGTAGTGAGTGGCACGTTAATACGAACCCTTTTGACGGGAGCCGGTGGGCGGATGGGGTGTTCGGTTACCCGGGCGAGTCAGACAAATCCCGGCCCGCACTTGTGGCGATCGATATCCGTATCTACTGCATTGGAACTCGCAATAACTTACTCGCCCGGCGGGTGGAAAGTCGGCCGATGTTGTTACAAACTTTAACGATTACAGTTACCCAAACTCTCTCCCCCTCTTGTTATTCTTAATGAATCAACAACTCGATAGCGGTAAGGCAACAATATTGACGGCAGATAACAGATGGAACGAAAACATCTACTTGTTAATATGCAGAATTGCAAACACGTGTTACGATTGCTGTCGTATGCAGGGGGAATTTCGAATTTAATTAATGTGTAATACGAGGATTTGAATCCTTTTGTTTCACACTACCTAGAACCTTCTAGTAAGCAGTTATTTCGCACTTCTGAGAATATACAAGTAGCGATACAAACAAACGAATAAAATATTTACAACGCACAGACATTGAGAAGAGTTCATCAAAGAGGATGTCACCTACAAGTTTTTGTTCTGTAATGCTCATGTATGATTCCAACGAAGTTAGAAAGCATATTATTTTTAAAATCTACGCTTTTCATTTGTTCTTCAAAATAAATCAATTACTTTGTCTATAAGCGACGGGAGACAAAAAAGTCCCTCATTGCACAACCCAAACACGTTGGTTGGGATAAAATGTAGTGCACGTGACTCGTCCCCCTGGGCGGTGATAAGGGAACAAATTGCAAATGGCAGCCACTAATAATCCTTACTGCATCAACTGGGATTGGTTAGACGCCTGAATCTGGACTAAAGCATTTTAAAATCGTCTAGCTAGAGAAATCGAGATATATGTGGCTTATATATGCTGGTTATCTATTAGTAGAAAACGCAATGCATGTTTTTAATGTAAGCGTCGGTCTAGTTGTTATTGCCAGAAACCTCAAAGTAAAAGCTATAAAGGTCGTGGCGAATGGAACATTAATTTCTAACAAAAGTCTTGAACTTAAATAAACCACAGATCACTGTAAGTTTTAACGGGGAATTCGTGTAGAGCGTGCACCGAGCACACGAGTGTTCCAGAAGCGAAACTGCGATATATTTCAAGCTCATTTCTCTCCATATAACTTGGGGGGTGCAGAAGTAGTACCATACTAAGTTAAACATATAAACATCAGTAGAGCAAGGAACCTTATTTACCTGACATACTGCGCCATACCTGTCTGAACAGTATAAATGTGTGCAAATGCATCTATCTACTTGTATGAATATTTTATATGCGATTGCAAGACTTGTGAAGGATGGTTATGATAGGACAGATGTGTTAAAATTACAAGTTACGTAATGACGGCATGATTGCAGGTCTGTTGGAAAACAATCAAGTTGTCAAATTCACATCGCCAGAAGAGGTGCAGAAACTATGGGGGATAACATGTCAGAGCGTGGAGCGTGACGCCCCGAGCCAATCCTGCGGTAATAGGAAAAGTTTCGATCGATCCACGCCGCTCGGCGACTCTCACGGAACGGGCACGACCAACTGTGGGAACCGCCTTGAAATTTCCACGACATCCGCAGAACTAGCGAAGGCACTCTTTGCATAATATTTTCCGAATAGAGCCCGATATCGTGCTGCGTCATTTCGAAGTCGAACGGTTCGCGTTGAATTTCAATTTAGACAAAGAAACCATTCGTTGTTTTGTTGACTTGACAGTTTAGCATTTCGATGAGATTGTCTCTCGCTCGACGCGACGTCGGGTCAAGGTCTTTTTTGGTAAGCGCTTCTTGTTTTTTCTGTTTTAATAAACTAAACGAACTATTGATGATGCCAGTAATTACAGTTATTATGTAGGGGAGAAGGGAGCAGCTATGAACATTTGCGTTTACAGAGCTATTTTAGAAGGTATTTTTTGGTGATATTTTGCTGACAACACAAAGCTGCACAACTATCAGTTGTAACTACTGACGTTTGACAGCCTGTCGTTGAGGTACGAGAAGTTCTCCATTTCGAGTGCAAATCATCAGCTATTTCAACTAAGCTCGTAAGGATCTTGGTCATTCAATTCAAAGCAGGCGGTTCGTTTATTTCTTCTATTGGTCAAAATGTTTCATATGTCAGGCAATGGACTATAGATCAATACCATTTTAAAACTTTTACTTAAAAAGAAACTTCATTTTTCAGATACCCCTGGAGCAGTTTTGAACACTTTAACGAGGCAGTATTAAAATGGCTGGAAATAAAAAAAATACTGAATAAGAAATTGACTAGCAGGTAAGAAAGACTGCAGATCTAGAATTATTTACTGTTCAAATGAAACTCGGAACTTATTTCAATAAAAATTTATATCCATTTACTTTTTCATTCTATTAAACAAGGAAGCGTTCAAGTATTACGTCAGGCAATATTTGAAGATTTTTGACCCCCTCCTCCTCTTGTAACTCTCCGCCTACCCTCTCTCTAAACGTTACTTAAAACTCAAGTGACAATTTTTACCCTAAGGTCGCGTAAGGAGGCATATCGTAAAAGTTATATATTATTTTAAGTCCTAGGTATACATCCATTCAATTGCCTTTACGGTGATAATCTTCTATAAGATAAAAGTGAATCGCAAAATGTGTGTTGCTCAGAGTGATGTAAGAATTTGTTTCACGATTTGTGCAAAAGGGACCACTTTATATATTTTTTATCATCTGATGCAGTTTTGGGCGCAGTTCTTATCTGATTTATATTTTGTTTGTTAACTTGCTATAAGTTCTTACAGTATAATTAAGGAAACCTTATAATTGGCTATACTAATTATAATTGTTTAAGTACGAGTATTATGTACAAATCTGTAACGCTGTATGCGTCTTCTTACAATAAATAAAATAAAGTAAGCGCATATCTCAAGAACGCCTGGACCAATTTGGCCAATTCTTCTATTAGTAATATTCCTTAAAGTATGTGATTCTTTCTTCTATAGATCCATTTTTTACAAAGAAATAATTTCGTCGAATTTATTGATATTTCAAACCTGCCCCATGCGTGTTCAAAGCTACCCTAGGGGTGGGGGGGGCAGCTTTGAACATATTCTACTAAAATTGATATTTCGGCTATAACTTTCAATTTCTTCGTCATTGATTGCGATTTTATAGTTAGACTAAGCATTGTGAATCAGTATCTCTACTGTGTACTTACATGAGAAAGAGAGTGTAAAAAGTGTTTAAATGTCCTCCCTTAAAGTTTTACTTCTGTCAATAACAGAGACAGGAGAACCCATTACGTAAAAAATATGTACATATGTTTAATTCTCATTTCCCAAGAGCACGTGGTCAATTATATTCAACAGTAACCATAAAATGACTGAAGGTACATTCAAGTACGCAAAATTCCATTCCGGATTCTGATGCGAGTAATGAGCAGTTCCACTCGCTAATTACCACATTTTATGCTCGAGGGACATTATTAAATAAATATCTCATAAGCTATTACTTCCACATCACTTATGTATAGAAACATATAGTCTAAAACGATTATTAATATGGATCGGCCAGGGGAGTGATACAATTCTGGAAAGGTTCCAAACGAGATAGTTTCTCTAGATACTGAATACTAATACTGATACACGTTGCACGTGTTATGACTATAATATATTTACGGTTCGAATATTCAGGAATTAGTCACTTTTATGCTTGTTTTATAATATCTACTTACAGTTATATTTGTTATATAACTATCGAAGGATTGATGTAAGAAGAAAAATTTACTATAAGCATAAGAACTGTGCACAAAAATTAAGAATCTTGCGTATACTCGTATATAATGCAGACGCATATAATAAATACGTTTTAATTTCTGTCGGATCCGAATTTCATTTCTTATTCTATATATCTTAAAATGAGGCTATTTTACGTGGGCAACGGTTCAACCGAACTTTGGGATTAATATGCAAATTTAATTACACTGTTATATGTAAATAAGTTTCCATAGTTATTATACCCGAGTTTATTACGTGGAGAACCTATGGGAGATAATCAGTGGCATATCAGACGTTCAAATGTTGTTAGTCGGTAGATAAACTTGCAAGACGTTTTCGACGTCTGCTCATTAAAATATTAACGACATCGAAGGTCAATTTATTCATTTAAAAACATTACCTACTAGTACTTTATTAAATTAAATACATTTCACACTAGATAACATGTTGATTTACAATTTAATGGGCACATAAAACCACAGCGAAGGAGGATTATATTCGTGATCGTAATTACGTGGGTGCACGCATTATTCGAGGAATTACGTTAGAAATTTTACGGCGCAGCGTTAATAAATTGTGATTAAAGACTCGCAAAGCCACAATATCTGACTCACGGGGTTTTCCGCTCACACCATATTTCAAACAGCTGACGCCTTAAAATTTACCGACTGGTTAAAGTGGAGTGAACATTATACTCCACAGTAAAGTTACAGTCAAAAAGTATAATATAACCTAGAAATAGTTATATTGATATGACGTGATTTAAATAAAAGTTTTAAGTGATTTTGCTAAAAAAAGGCAAGAAAACATGCTGAACACATACAATCTTAAAACAGTTCTACAAGTATATTTTAAAGTCCCATTTACTATTTCCCGCCTACGGCCTCCCGTGGAAGGGGAAACTGGAGTTGGATTATCGTTTAGCATTCAGATCACGAGTAGAAAGAGATGGTGTTATTACGACACAGCCAGACCAGACAGAAAAGTGGAGATGATTCGAGTGTACTTTGGAATCGATAGTCTAAGAGCATTCATAATGGTGATCTCCTTGTGCCATGCGTGGATTTTGCGAGATGAATTGTTTATGGGTTCAGAGCGCGGGGAATACACATGTCTCCAAAAAGGGTCGCTGAACCAGACAAAATTACGGCAGCGAGAATTTGCTCCCCTTCAGCTCCGTCAAATCGACGCGCAGTGTTCTGCTTAATCGCATTATTTGCTGGATTTACGTCGAGTTGAACATTTGGACAGCTTAAAATTGGTAAAAGGGAGTAGAACGTGCCCTAATTGAGCACAAAATGCACCTTTATGAATCTCAAACTAGATTTCCGTCGGCTATGCAAATGAACGATAGTTTGCAACGCTTTGTATAAGCCGGAGTGGATGTAACGTAAATAATTTACATCACTGCATTGCAAAAGCTTTTAGATGTCTTTTTCAATTGTGTTGGTAGAGAGCCACTATGTGCATAGATGCTATCATAGACACATTTAGCAGATAGCTTTGTTCGTCTTTTACGTAAGCGTAATCAAATGCTCTAATTACGACTGTTAATGTTTGCACTAAATCACAGAGTGAAGCCATCTCGAGCAGGCACGTTACGCAATACTCAAAGGGTGGCTTTAATAACCGAAAACCTTTGTGGCATGGTTCAAAGTCCCCTTGATTTAGGAACGACTCGTGGAGATTGGTGAGGCAAACATGGGCATCTAAATTATAGGGGAGTGTATTGGTGGCATACGAGATGAGCACTATCGGCCATTTCACGGCGGGACGTGACATGCATGCGGAATGCACTAGTAAATCTTTCTCCGCAATGGACGGACTTTTATGGACGATGACACATATTTGTTCGAATACGGTTGCATTCTCTATTCTTGTTCCATGCTAGATACTATTTTTGTGTTAAGTATTATTGTTTGTTACTCGATTTATTATAACTTGCGTAACACAAGGTATCTGAAAATCTTGACGTTTACTTCTGAAATTAAAGTAACGGTTTGCAGAATTTACAAAACACAAAAGTTCTCAATATAATTAAAACCTTTTTAGAGAAATCATTAAATGTGTTTGCAGACTACGGATCGTTCGAAAATAGCTTAAGGCATTTAACGAAGGAGTGAGAAAGCGAGTGTTGGTGTCGCAGAGCTTTCTAACCAATTTAATTAGATCCATATCTTCACCCTTGACTATGCCCGTGTTTCGAGTATAAGGGACGTTACGGTAACTTCTTGCCCGAGGAATCCCGAGTTCTAATTTAATTGGTCGTAGGTAAACATTATATCATCCGGGGGCTACGATGGATCAGTGGGCAGTAACCGACGAATGTCTTTGTTTCGCGTATAATGTTAATGTTCCTCCTTTGAATGTTGGCCTGCTTACTCAAAGGGAGCTTCTGATATACATTAAATAAATGAGATTGTTAAATGTGATTGTTTTGCGAAAATATTTCATAAACAACTTGGATCGTTCGCATCTAGTCTTAATTGAAAAGCAAATTCTCGGAAACAAAGGCATAAGCACATGAAATTGTAATGTTATTTCAAATGAAACGTAAATAATTATAATCATACAATGATTAAATACCAACTGTAATACTCGTAGTAAGACAGTTGGAGAATTAAATGTGTAATTAGTCATTCAAGACTAATTTCATCCAGCGAGATTTATGTTGAGTATCTGTGAGGTCCTTGAGACGTCCTGTCCTTGAGAACCGAGCTGGGCGTCCTGAAGGTTACCTAATGTTTAACGTAATTCGTTTGCCGACATTCCGTGGGATGGCAACAAAGCTCTGATTTTGTTATGATCAAAGATGAATACAATACCCTTGGAGCAACACTTTAAAGAGATCAGAAAATGAAAATTTGATGCGGAAGCTTTTTTGCACAGTATTTTATTGTTCGTCATTAATTTTATATTTATCCCTTCTGGCCTATTCCGGTCCTTCGTTAAACAGAGCAACCGACTGGATATTATATCGGCATATGCAGTTCGGACATAATAGAAAACATCTTAAAATGACTATCGCCATATTCGCAAAACAGAATATTTTCCCGCCAATTAAACTGTTTATCTACTCCACTAGACTGTCGAGTTAGGACGAAAGCAGTTCAAAAACAAACTAGGCGAGTAAAATTAGTCTGCCCATGTTTAATGGACTAAAACTAAAAGCTAATTATCTCCTACACTTGTAACTCCGGCGAGACTAAATTAGAATTTCACGAGGAGTTTTAAAGCCAACACGAACGTAGGTATATGTGTAGTATAAACGTTGTGTTCCACTTGCGTCCAACTCAAACATCCCCCGATTAACATTAGTTCAAAACAATGCCGAGGAAGCTAAACTAAGTTCTTAGCGTGCCGCTGTTTCTATTCCAATATTCAAATGAGTTCACTGGTGCAGAAACTCGACCGTTTAGAACTGGCTTCTGGCAAACGGTAACTTGAATTGCGACTTTCCGAGGTTAAAGACAAAATATCTGCATTCCGGATCATACTTAAAGACAGTAAACCAGTGCACATTGCCTTTGATGTAAATTAATAATTCATAGATATAATAAATAACGTCCGTTTCAGTAATTTTTTAACATGTTTGCGTGTGCCAATTTTAGACACGGTCTGTATAAATTTAAATCACGGATTAGGTATTCAATTAGTTTCCGTTTGTGTAACATCGATGCATATATAAGTCAGAATGATATTATTTTTTAGAAGTCTTTGCGGAGCGTTCCTAATTATATCCTCTTGCGACAAGAATAAATTTTGTTATTAGTCATGAATGCCGTATTTAGACGAAACGCGGGGAGGATGTCCATGATAAAATTGGAGGATGAGTCATCAGGCGCCGGCAACCTGTCGCGACTCGTCCACTGAAATAACCTGCAGTACAGTGGCAAAACTAAACATATGCTAACATTAGAACATTTGCATTCAATGGATACAGCGTCGAAGAAAAAGTTCTCGGTTCAAATTCAAACACGTCCGAAAAGACATAGCAAAGTCAACTCCAGCAAAAAATACCTCAAGAATTTCGTCAAACTATTAGGCAGACTTAATTATGCATGGATACGTGTTGACCCACATCGAAGCGTAGGTGTTTATTACATTTAAATTGCTTTCCTTTAAAGGTGATGTTGAGAACAATTTAAATGTAAATTGAATACTTAATAGCCAAACTTACTTGAAGGTTGGAGCGTGATCTCCGCGGCATCACGCCCACGACCTCGCCCCTCATTATGGACTCGATAACTGTAAAACAAAGCAAATCATTAATAAACACGACAACTTTCCGACAGATAAAGCATTCATTAATCTAGATTTTAGAAGATTTAAGTCAGACTTAAGATTGAACGACCTCAAAGTCAAGTAAAGGATCAATTTGAAAGGACTAAAATTTTAAATGAATTGGATTAATTCCAACAATATCTCTGTAAAACTAAGTATGAGGTAACTGAAGAACTTTCTTCACCCTTCAAAGGCTTCTCAATCCAATTATTGTGTTGTAAAAGGGGCAATACATGCAATCTGCGTACAAGTCAATTATATACATTTGTTGTGGGATCCTTGTTGTGCTAGCGGCATATTTGCTCTATAAAACTACTATACATAAATTGAGAAGCAGAACTGATGATGTCACGGTTCTCCCAAAAGCCAATGAACGGTGTAATAATAATAGATCTTGTAATAAATGTACGCGTTAGTAACATCCAAGAGATTAATGATAGTGTTTGAGTTATGGGCGCGTCTGTGTGAAATATATTAAGCTTAAGCAATACCATAGTTGAGCATACAGATTTAAAGAGAAGAGAAAAGTTACTTAATTCACTATCTTAAGGCGTGTGATAATTCCATTGATTTGTTTTCTAGATTATGTTGTCATAAATGCAGAAAATGTACATACGTAAATCAATTACATATATTGCCTTGAACATATATATAAACCTAAAACAAATAGGACTTGGATTCATACGTCTGTTCAAAATTACAGTCGTAAAATGATGTAACTTATATTTCAGACAATGACATTTATAGCGTTGAGGAAGTGTCAGCTAGTAACTAACATAAAGCTATTTATAATTCAATTTATGTGCGTCTTGTATTCATGTCAGATACCTGTGTATAACTTATGTATGGGTGTTCCAACTACTACGTATGCTTTTTGTATAAAATGTTTATAATCTGTAAATGTAATGTACATTTTTTGAAATGTCTTTACTCGTATAATATAATAAAATAAACATTAATTTCACATTACAAATTTGAAACGTGAGAATTCAGTCTTACAATTTAATTTAAACGCCATCATCTGTGCCGACTTCTTTATTTTCTTCTATTCTAGTCAATGAAAAATATAAAAAAATACAATCGATTGTTAGATTCATATCACATGATGATCTGGCATAATCTTGAGGCACAATTAATAAGTCTATTGTTCTTCGGATCGATCTGAGATAGCAACTGAAGAAATAGGTACTTACATAACAAGCATTGTCTATAAACATGAGTACAGTTATCGTAATTAATCATAATGACGTGTTTGATCCTACGCACAGAATAGATATGCTATTGTTATCGTGTTAGAAACTCGCTTTAGTTGTATTAATGTCGTATACCAATAATTTATCCCTAAATATGTTGTATGTTTCTTAGGAACATGCGCAAAATATGTTTTCTCATTCATTTCTCTTGGGTAATATTGCCAGGAATAGCGTCTTGGCAACTACTCTACAAGCAGTAATATTTGTCAATAATCAGATCACGGTCTTATTACTTACTCAATTATATAGTAAATGATTCACAGATTTTACTTTAATACTTTGCGGTGTGTCTAATACTTTGTTAGCAGTTTTACAAGTAAGTTTCTGGAAAGCTTCGATTGCTTTTTAAAATTGAGGCAATACCTAACGAAAGAAGTATTGCAACAGCGCTTTACCTTCATATTGTATCATATTATCCGTTCGAAACAATAATGTTTTATTACAGCTACATTTTTCTCTGAGCTCCTAACCCAACCGTTCGAAGACATTTACTCCAAGACTGATATGTTTGCTACAAAGATACGGATATATTACCTCCATCTCCGAGCAGCCTCATCTGCACCAGGGCCGGGTCCTCGCTGTGCTCCTCCAACACGGTGTCATCCGTCACTGTCAGCTCCTGGAGCAAATCGCTTTGTTAGGATATACTTGACGGGTAATAACCAAACGGGTGCGTGTACCATCAATTAGAAATACGGGATAACGTTGTTTTATTATATTTGACGGATAGTGATAGACTACTTTTGAAATGTGTGTGTGATGTTTTTCTGGTGATAAGAAGGTATAATTATCGAAAATCATTGTTTAATATTTGAGATGGTAACGAAATAGATACTACCAACTTAGCTTTTGTTATTGTATAATCAACAAAACGAAGCAAATGTGATACAACCACAGATTACTAAATAGTGATACAACTATCCTAAAAATTTAAACTTAAAAAAAAAATAGATTCTGATTTAACACTTTTAAGTCAGCTCTACGACCTAATCATGCGTAATTTAACAAGTTTGTTACACACAGTTGTAATCTGGGTTTAATTACTTGTACAACACTGTGGAACATTCCTTTTCAATTATTACTAAAGTTAACGAAAAGACGTAGGGCGGGCCGTTAATAAATTCTTAACTCGTATACATGTTCCAAACAATCTATTCTTGAACAAACGTAAACACGGCTGGCAGGTGTTTCATATTCGTAAATAAACAGGATTCCGTGAATTCCCATCTAAAGTTTCCCACGACCGGCTTTCAGCGGCTCGCGAACACTCGTATCTGTTTTATATGACTTTTAGAAAGAAAACAGGATACGTTTCCAACAATCAAAATGTTACTTGTAATATATCGTCAATATACAATAGGAGCTAGAAATGATAAGACAAATTCAAAACAACCTTTTTTTGAATAGTCGAAAATTTAAAATCTTATTTATTTACGAAAATAAATACACATCACAGCAACTTATATTTTACACCATTGCTGTTGAATTATTTTGAAACTTGTAGCGTTCTAAGGTAACGGAAAATTCCGTAAGTGTGCAACTTTATTCCTGGCTCTACCTCAACATGTCTGTGTCTGTGATTACTTATTTAATGATTACAACTATTTAATTACCAGGCCGCTACATGCTTTGCCTGTACTACTGAATTGGTTACCTCAATAATCAATATCGATTATGCTAACACAGCAAGGGTTTAGGAAATGCTGTTTTTCCACAAAATTAACTTAGAAATCGTTTTCCATGAGCAAGCAATTTGTTCCTACACCCCCGCAGAAGAAAAAGTGACGTGAAAAAAGGCGCATCAATAGTCATAACAAATTACTCTTTGGCGTTCACTCGACAAACATGTCTTCATGGCAAAAATACCAAGTTGTGAACAAACTAGCGAGAAACAAAGAGGGAACTTTAAGAAAGTTGCGAGAGCGGGGATGGGGCGAGGGAGGTTACTCAAAACTTTGACGTCTCGGACGCCGGTAATAGGAACAAAGTTTTCCAGTCGCTAATTCCCAGTATAAATTTGTTTAACGTCTCAACTTTTTAACTGTAATTACTTAGCGAACTTGTAGATAAATTGAAGTGTACTGCTTGAAATTGAGGAGATTCACTGCCGATAGAAATGACTGTTCTTAGACGAGCATCAGCCAACTCCAATACTTTTACTTGAATTTTTAAGAGCTATTTTGTCAGATAGAAATAAAATAAGTACACTTATAAAATATACATTGTGCCGTCATTTACCTTTCTAAGAATCACGTAGGTCAAATAGATATCACACCAACTACTTTTGCCATTACGAACTAAGTATTTTATTAGTTGGATAGCGGACTTCGAATCAGTGATGTAGAACAATCAGTGATGAAGAACGTTAGTCAAAGGAAATAAAATAAAAAATTCAGCACATTTATTTTCCATTAAGTTCAAGCTCAAGAACTTCTTCAGGAAGGACTCTTTCAAAAGTGCAAATCAGACAGCTCTCGACTCGACATTCGAGTTCGCCAAGTTCATAAAAGCGTAGACGGAATAACTTTGAATAAAAATACCGCCAGCCAAAACAGAACTTTTCAAAGAATCCTATCACGGTCCCATTATTGTGAAACATAGTGGAACATCAACAACTTGTCGTCAAAGGAGATGAAAGAAAAACAATAAACTGTTTCGATAACGCAAATCAACAAAGTTTGTTTAGAGAAGTTAGTAAAGGGTGGAGTGGGCAGGGGTGAAAACCCCACTCTACGCTTGCTAGGCTCTACCGAAGCGATGTACTCACCGATATTAACGTTATTTTCTACGTAATCTCATTCACATGAAAGTAATAGGCAAAGTTATAAAATATTATCAACACATCTTCCTGCAAATATCAGAAAAATTGCTTTTCTTATCGGGGTTATCAGCAATATAATGATGAAACCGTTATTCTTATTTAAGTAAGAAAACGCTCCAGCTTTTTAGCAATTATGTAAAGACATTCATCAACGTATCTCAATAAAGGGGCACGAGCAATTAAACGCCAAAGCTACGGGCATGGACCGGTCCCATATACATAAATCGAATGGGCCATTCCCCTTTTAGGGTGCAATTAATAAAATCGAAGACAGGTGGAAAGTTCAGCATTCCGTTTTGGCATTTAAGGCGAGCGACAGCCTGTTCTACACTTAACAAGTTTCCATGTTCGCTTGGGCACTCGACGGATTCTTTGCACATGCCCTTATAGACCGGGAGGTCACAACGAATTCGGGAACCATCACTGATTCTGAATATGTCAGTCTGTTTGCTTGGAGTGGTTGCGTTTTTTATAAATTTATATAGGCTTATAAGCGTTATTTGTTCTCTGAACAAAAAACGATCAGATCAGGCTGTATGTTATACAGTGTGCAAACTGACCTTAATTTCGGTTGCGTTATAGATCTATAGCCGTTCAAAGATACTTAATATCGTTTCTACATGAAAACAATCAAGTAAATGGCAGAATGCTGTGTAGTTAGTAAGCACTGGATACTTAACCTTAAATTCATTGTATCAATACATACAGGTCAAAATCATAACCCTCCTTTTGCTTCGCCGTAGTCGGGTAAAAATTTACCTACATTTTGTTTACGTTATGAAGGTATAACCCTTTAAAGGGGCTTTATTGGGATCAAAAACTTACAATGACAAAAGGCAATGGTTAAAATTAACAGCACCTAGTGCTCACTAACTGCACAGCTTTCAGCCATTCACCTGATCGTTTCTGTGGCAACGATTAAGCATCGTAAAACGGGTATAGCTCTATTACGCAAACGAAATGTTGGTCAGTTTTTACACGCTTCTCCAGAACACATCTCGTGCTTACTAACTGCATAACTTTCAGCCATTTACCTGATCGTTTTTTGTTCTGGGAACCAAAGCAAACAGACTGGCATATTCAGAATCTGGGAGTTGTTCTCTATCCCATGACACCACTTTTCGCCATTTCTCTATTATAAAAAACCTCATCGTTACCGCGTCGCATGCCATTGCGTTCAATAAAGCAAAACAGGTTTTCAGAACTTCCCGCTTCGGAATGATCAGAATACCTTTACAGTTATAGCACGCCCCGCTTTTTATGCTCACCTGCTCTAGGTTTAAACAGGACTAGATGATATCGTCGACGACAGAAACTAATATGGACCATAAATAATGTCGATGATATGATAGTTAATAACAGGCCGTCATAAAATGTTAATGTTGGTGGAGCTGAGCAAAAAGCATTTCCTTGCGGGGAAGATTGAAGTTGGTTTCGCAAGCCTGGAGCGTTACATGCGAGTGGGCGTACAAGAATGATGAATTTACGGAAAGCGTCCGCACGTCTCACGGGCGACTTAACTGATCGGGCATTTTTCACTTGATGTGAAATAAGAGCCGTGAAATATTAAATCGCGCTAAAAGAGCTGACCCGTACCGAAATGGCGATTTTTATTAACACTTTTAACACGTATCTGTGACAGCACAGAACCGGATCGATGAGTGCACTTTGAGCGCATCGTATGTGGACTGATTGACAATTCATGAAGTCTATCCGGAACGAATGGAGCGTGATAAATTATTGGCTTGCATATTAAAACATCCGAATTAAGTTTCATTATAATTTAAGTTACCTCAAGCAAGGGGAAGCATCGCTTTTATCGTTGGCACTCTTAGTATCTTGCTCATTTTGAATGAATTAATCTTCAATATTCGAAGTTTCAGATGAGGAAATAAACAGCTCATAACTTCTATTAGCTTAAGCAATTTTATTCAATTTTCAGGCAGGACTTAGGGCAATACCTGCCAATCCTAGGTGGTACTTTCTGCCAAGAGCAAATAAAGGAAACGCCTTCAAAAAATTACAGAAATCAGCAGCCAGCTTTCACTTACTCCAGTATGCTCATTGACTCCTACGATGACGGCTGTATACCACTGCGTGGCGCCAGCTACTCTGTACACCTGGGCCCGGCATCCTCCCAGGACTGAGGGGGTGGTGGTCAGGATGCGCTGACCATCCTGGGTGGTCCGCCACTCGGCTGCCTCGCTGGCAAGAGCGGCGAGGGTTGTGGTGTCCACTCCCGAGTCGGAACCTGCCAGTCTTGCGTCCCAGTCCTGAATGATAAAGAGAGAGTTAATGTTAATAAGGTTTTAGAGATCATTCATTTATCAGATCTTTGTCTTTTGTAACAAATGTATCTTTTTTGGAAATTACTAAATAAAAACCCTGCAAAAAATCTTAATGAACTTGACAAAGACAAAACCAAGGTTCCAGATATAGGAAGACTGAGAGTCTTGTGATACACGTAAACATTTTTCGTACGTTGTAGATATTTTATTATTTCATAGCAAGATGAGTAAAAGACTGTGTGTGGTCTAGTACAAAAAGTAAAGAGCTTAAGCGATAACATTGAATATATCAGATGAATAAATTAAAGGGAATGGCATAAAATATTCCATCGGATTCAGATTATCCGATACCAGGGCCTGACCTCTCAATTCGTAATAAGATAAGAAAATCCTATGAATAAAATTATCAGGGCAAGCGTAATGTTGCTTCATTCACTTCATTGCTTGCTATTTCAGATGTGATTAGATACTGTTAGTTAGACATGATTATCGTGTCTGTTTGTTTACTATATTAGTACATAGATAGATGGAGCCTAATATGGTTTGATTTACGACGCCTCTTAATCTACGATTTATGTAAATGTGCTCTGCGACAGTAACATAATTCACGCAAGTGTGCACTATCCATAAATAGCGCAATTAAAATCGTTCGATCGTTAGTTTTACGACCTCGTATCACATGTAAACACTATGGCCTACATTATCAAACACCTCTACAAATCAACATTAGTACTAGGCGCGTATATCGTATTAAGTGTAGCAATAACTCAGCGTACACACGATGCGCATGCATATGTGGTGGCGCGGCCGGAGGTTATGTGAACACGTATGCACTTGTATTTATGTCAATGTTACAGGCGAGTTACACACACAGGCCCGTGCACCCACACCTGTGCCGGACTGCATACGAGCCGGCGACAGACGTATCCGGTGCGTTGAACCCACTCCCCCTCCCACTGCCCCCCCCTCGCGGTCGCCACTTCTATGTACCAACTATATCCGCCTGTTTGCTAACTAACGCTATTAGACTATTCAGGGTCACCAGCTCTGTTTGAACAAATGGCTGAACAGTAACGAATTAACGAGAAATCACACTAACAATAGCCCGGACAATCCAATATAAATTCAGTTGTTATTCGATTATTATCCACACATTTTATTCAGGGTAAATATTTGGATAGATTTAAAACACAGTCAGCCTACTCGTATTTCATATTCTAAGCTTTCGAATCTAACTTTAAAAGCTAAACAATTTCAAAAAGGACTTGTTACAACAAAAGGTATTCTATGATTCCATTTGCTATTGTGTAACGGTAAAGCAATTTGGATTTAATACACCGCTCTCAAGCTTAAGGCAGGAACTAATAAATTAAAGACAAGAATGACTCAGAAAGATTAACAGGTTGATAATTAAGACAAAGCACTTTAAGACTCTCATGCCCTTGCAATAATTCACTGCCTCTCTGCTACGAGTAGCATAAGTCAAATTTAAAAATATAACATTTAATTATTTTTTACAAGGCCGAATTGTCGAGATGAATAGAATTACAAAGTTTAAGAACTGTAAATCGGCTTAGTCAAGCGTAGTCTCGTACATTTTACCAAACTCTACTGTGTTAAGAGTCTAACGTCTTTGCTCTACGGCCACGGGTACTACATGCAGAGTTTAAACATTTCTCTGTTTTAGGAGTAGCTTTGCAGAATATGGAACAAACGAAACAGAGGCAAACAATTCTAGCACCGAGCTCGAATATCCAGCTGTAAATTTCCTTCTAACCAAGTGAGCACTAAGATTTTACTCTTTAATAGCGTGCAGCACTCTCGCAAAGCTGGCTGCTTATAACTATGAAAAATTACAGCAGCTCATTTTTAGTAATAATTTTTATTGTAGTAGGTACTCGATTTTAGTCGATTCCAAAGCTTAAATGTTAATTATTTTAGACTCGAATTTGAAGTTCGGAGCCTACTTCAAATTTCACGCTATTTCCTGCCAAAGACTTCAAAACACTTGGTTATTAGCCGATTAAGTTACATAATGATTATGTATAAGAATGACTCAGCACTTGTTAAAATACATAATAGTAACTACGATTCTAAGATTAGCAAGGCGCATCGCTGTTATGAGTGGCATTTGTTACCGGTCACGCTCCGCAAGTCGTCAGTGACTCAGCGGTTGGTTACGCAACGCCTCAGGCTCTCTGTTTATTTTGCTGGTAGGTACACACTTGTACACTCCATTTGGTGAGATTACCAGTGATTAATAAGAG
Source organism: Pyrausta despicata (assembly GCA_963921415.1). Taxonomy (NCBI): domain Eukaryota; kingdom Metazoa; phylum Arthropoda; class Insecta; order Lepidoptera; family Crambidae; genus Pyrausta; species Pyrausta despicata. The sequence continues at coordinate 11,174,601 of OY992858.1, read as the reverse complement.
GCCGTAGCCCGCACTACGGCGCTCGGCTTATCCAGGATTATAGCGGTTTCGTTTGCCCACTGCTGATGCTATTATTCAACTCGCTGTCATTGTTTTGTAAGCCTTTCTCTAATAAAATCAGCCGTGTTCAATTCGCTTTTTGTTCGCAATTCATTTGCATAGATTAGTGGAACACGTTTGGGTGGATTATAAATTAGTGTTTAAAACTAATTAATATCTGTTTTAAACTGTTTTGATATGTTTATAAAAGTTTGATATGATCTAATCTTAAGTTATGCCAAACAGGAACATGTTTATTCATTAGACGACATATAAAAGACAAGTTTTTGCTCTACATATCGTTAATACATACTCTTATTTATACATATGTCGTAAGACTAAGATAAATGGGATAATTGGATATAGAAGGTAGATAAATCAGCTCCTTAGTATTCCAGTTTAGTTTCGTTTCATCATAAATGAGGTAACATTGGAGGCTTTGTTTAGTTTTCATATTTAACATCACCAACATTATTTAACACGTCTGAAGCCATACAAACGATCAAGGCCGACCCGTGCACATTAACCCAAACAGTTCCCGCTGATGCAACCGCCGGACCATTAGTTGGCTGCCACCAGGAAGCCATTAGGGTCGGCACACATTCGCCGTTCCCGCGGCTCTCATTCAATTTCCTGCCTGCACTCTGATGCCCTATTCCGTAACTCTTCGTCTGAATGTACTACTCTAGCCATTCCGTTCCATCGCATGGTAGAAACAACATCATTAACAGGGACGGCTATATTCGAAACTAGGACTTCAACTAGGAGAGTAGGTGTCTGCTGCAATCGAGATACCCGATAACTCGATATAAACTAGATACGGAACGTTCGTCTTGTCTCAATAACATTTTCGATCTCTTGAGGCTTATCGGTAGTATCAAAATTTAACAGATACAGACAGGGGCACAGATTTGTAGTTTAGTATTATAAGATTGTGGTTGTTTTGGTTGGATGTAGAAAATAATGGTAACAACTAGTTTGAACACTGAAGTTTAGCAACATATTAAGTTCAGCCTTTCTAAAACAACACTTTAGAAAACTAAAGAAAAATTTCAGTTAAAAAAATATAGCTATATATGGTTATTTGTGAAATTGTAAGAACAAGGAAAATAGAGTCGTTGCGAACGAATGAAAGAACAAGTGTTTTAGTAAACTCAATACATACCTCGTGTGTGCATAAGTTTTGAGACGAAATAAAAGTTGCATAACTTTTTTTATAATTAACATACATTTCTAAAATTTTCAGTAAACAATTAGTAGATAATAATAAACAAAAAATAATTATTATTATTCAAAATGACCACCCTTGTTTTAATACAGGCCGTTAGACGATTTGGCCAGTCATGAATGACGGCACGAATCTTTTCCGGCGAGATTCGCTTTGCTTCTCGGACAAGAGCTCGCTTCAGTGACTCCAAGTTTGGGTGGGACTTTCGGCAGGCCCTGAGCTCTAGCTCAGCCCATAAAGCATAATCCAGCGAGTTGAGGTCGGGGCTGGAAGAGGGCCATTCGTTCGCCGCGATGAAGGCCGGCACATTTTGCCTCAACCACGCTTGGGTGGTTTTTGCTTTATGGGATGGCGCTGAGTCCTGTTGGAAAACCCAATCCTTGTTGTGAAACAAAGTAAGGGAAAGGGGTTTCACAACAGGCTCTAAGATGTCAGTTTGATAGTTCTTGGCTTTCACCTTGACGCCTTGTTGACAGAAATGGAGCGTAGTGACACCTTCATACGAAAATCCCCACAATACCATCACACTAGCCGGATGATGAATACGCGAGACATTCCGTGTTGAAGCTGGGACTTCTTTCCTACTTTTTGCATACACTTTATTGTTTTGTCGGTTGAACTTTTCTTTGCCAGTAAAGATTTTCTCATCGGTGAAGAGTATTTTCCTCGCATCGTGTCTCTTAAGCAGTATTGGACAACGTTCGCGTCGCAATTTACGAAGGCGATCGTTTAAAAAATGAACTTTTCTACGGCTATACACCTTCACCTTAAGATCATATTTCAGTATTCTGTTGACTGAAACGCGCGAAATATTAGTCTGCAGAGCTAGTTTTTTCTGAGTTCGACATGGATTTCGGTGAATTCGCTCTCGGATGATTTTGATGTTCGCAAGCGTCCTTACAGAGCGCGATCGACCACTTCTTTGGCGATCTTGCAAAGAACTTGTCTCCTTGTATCGTTTAATAGTGTAATACCTACCACGAAGTTACGGCTCACACCAAAAGTTTTCACCTCACGGAAAATCTCCATTGGTTTTTTTCCCGCCTTAAATAGCGAAATCACGGTCGCACGCAATTCTTTTGTTCTCTCCATCACGAGAAAATTGAAAAAAATGAATTTGAAAATCAAAGGAATTAAAAGTTAACATTCGAAATTCAAAATTAGAAAAAGAAATAAATAGCAGCCAGTAATTTTTTATTTCTTTTTTTTAGCACAAAGTTTGTCTCAAAACTACACGAGGTACATACATGCAAACTAAGGCAAGAAGTTTGCGCAAAACACACTATAAACCCTTTGATGTAGGTAATACACCCACTTTTAACGAAAGAGCCATCTCCGCTCAACAGTTCGACGTAACGACAGACAATAAACATCGGCGAGGTAAAATGTAAAAAAACGGCTTTAGAATTGCTGTTTTATTGGTGAGCTAGGTATCCGAGACAGCAACAAAGGGGTTAAGACCGTAGACAATGCAGAGCCCGTCAAACGGGAGGCGGGGCTGATGGGTGCGTGCGGGGCTAGGGAAGGGATGCTGGGTATTCAGCGGAATAAAAGGGATCTGGTTTAAGGTTTCATAATTATTAGAACAATAAATAGACTATTCCAATAAATCCATTTACTGCGAAATTGTTTATTTTTGGGAAGGCACGGGTGGGTAAGGTGCGTTGGGGCAAGTTCGGACGGTTTTTAGTTAAATTTGGAAGATATTGACAAAATTAATTTTGCATGAAATTAACAATAGTTAGCACAATGAATTATTGTGAAACTTGATTGTTAATAAATAAGCTATAGAAAAAAATATTTTTCATGTAGTTATAAATAAAACAACATCCATTTATCGGGTGTTTAAAAAATGCATAAAATTTAAAAACCTTGGGAAAAATCGGACATTAGTGGGTAAAGATCGGACTACCTTCTAAAGTCGCTATTGTGGCTTAGATCATAGAGTTCATAGAAAGAGAATATCCGTTCTTAAGAGTTCTACAAGATTGTCTTTGGAACTTTTTACATTGTAATAAGAGTCACCCGGAACAGTTTTTTTTTCTTTTTTTTTGTATCGGACGTCCGATGTTACCCCACTAGACCAAATGTCAAATTGCCACGGCTCTCAAACTTTCGTGTTACTACTGATTAAGTTTTTCTTTCAGTCAAATTATTTATCTTTAAGCAGGTTGAAGATTGGATAGGTTATAACGTATAAATGAAACTTTACAATTTATTACTGATCAAACTTTTATTTAACTGCTTAATAATATTACTAATCAGTCTTAGGTATTGAGACCATTTATTTTTCTTAGGCATTAAAATAAAATAAACCTATTAAAATCAGACCTGAAAGTACAAACATTTTTGTTCATGAAATAACAAAAATTATTGCTTGATCTGAAGTATATTTTTCCATTCAATTAGCATGTTTTATTTAAACACAGAATGTATCCGAGTTATGTCAAATAATATCCTTTATATGATTATCTACGAACCTATTTTAAATAGGGTGACTTTTACTTAGCTGCCGATAGAAAAGGGTATAAACAATTTTCATAAGTCGAATTAAAATGTTCGCCTTGCCATAATAAGTCGATCAGCTGATTGTGTAATTTGTATAGGACGGTGAATATTTTTTCCCCCACGGTCCTTCGGGAAAGTTGTTTGTTATCATAATGCATGCATATCCTATCCTATCGACAATTAATTAATAATCACCCTTTAAATAATATATTTTTGGCTTTGAAATGGTACACTTTGGAAATACATCTATATAAGTAAACTAAACAGTATGTATTAAAAAAAAGATTTTCTTGAAAAGAAGAAAGCAAAATTTTGTACGAATAGAAGTAAAGATTTTAACATAAATATTCATGTAACAAGATTACAACCAACGTATAAAATAGCAACAAGGTATCAAATTGTTTTCATGCAATGCTAAAAAAAGATAACAATGGACTAAGTTTTAACAATATAAAAGATCTTAGTGTTAACATTACACCAAAATTGCTTGTTTAAAAATAAATGAGTATCAAAAAACTACTAACTAAGCTTTGTTTTGAAGCCTATTACGAGTATAACTAACTTCGTTTTGAAAAATTAAAAGTAAATCTCATCTTCTTCATCATTCATTAGAGTAAATTCAACAGGATTCTCTTTTATTTGAAGTAATTCTATTTGCTTCACAATTGAATCTTCAGGCACACAGTCTTGATCCTTACGTTTAGGTACAACAAATTTTAAATTGTCTTTTTTACCAACGGTTCTGTAAAAGCTTATTAAATAATTCTTTTCATCCGTCTCATTATGTATGTGCTCAATAACACCGACGTAATATTTCCAAAATTTTGTGTAGTATCGAACCAAAACTGTATCTCCAGTATTATATACCTTAGTATCACCCAATGATTTTTTTTCATTTCCTTTTTGATAGATATTACCCTCTTTGATCATTGTATCTGATAATTCTTCATTTTTCTTTTCTTCGTATTTAATTTCTTCTTTAGGGTGTTCATCGTTCAAATTTTGTAGTCTAGGTATTTTTGCTGGAACATTTTCTTTATTTGTATCATCATTTGTATTTTTGCGTCGTTTATTTGTTACGTCAAAATTTAAACCAATTTCTTTTAATTGCAAAGTCCCGATAAAAGCTTTATTTTCAGGTTTGTACCGAACAGAAGACAAAATAGTGACTTTTTCTCTTTTAACAGCTATGTTGTCATCCACTTCCCCATCCGTCAGAAACTCTTTCACTTTTTCCTTCATCTGAAACTCATCCACTTTCTCATCTGTCTGCAATGCATCAGCTATCTCATCTGTCTGCAACTCTTCAATTCTCTCAGTATTTTGTAACACTTCTACTATTTCATTTATCTGCAACTTCTCCATTTCCTGATCTGCCTCCAAAATTATCTGGTTCATTTGTAGTGTTTTTGATAATTCTTGGTCCTCTTTATAATTTCCTTTTTCAAAGTCCGATTCTGAAAAATTATCAGTGGGCACATCTATTATATCTGAGTCGCTATGGATACTAATTTCATCACTTTCAGAAGTCGTCGTAACACTGGGAGATCTTTTAATTTTTTTCATTGTTTTTTTGAAACATGTTGTTTTCGGCCTCTGTTTTTTAAGTACATGTTTTATTTTATTCCTACCAGTTTTCTGGGAGCAGGTCTTCGCACTTCGTAAATTTAGATTAGTGCTATTCGATAAATTCTGAGATGTTGTGTTTTCATTAATGTAGTTTCCACGACTTTCGAGATTATCTGTCCGAGTGTGGCTTTTAATTCTAGTCTTAGTCGTTTTGCCCACGCCTTTTCCTTTTTTAGTAATATTTACATTTTCTTGATCGTTTGTCTTATCAATTGTTACTTTCTTATCTTGAGTTCTAGTTTTTTGAGTTTCTTTCTTTTTCTTGAGTTTTTTGTTTGATATGCCAGATGGGCCGGGTTTTTCATTATCATTGGGTTGAGAAGTAGTTGTTTCTATTGAGTCTAAATTCTGCTCATTTTCTTTCATTTTTTCTAAATATGTGCGTGTAATGACTTCGCTTCCTTTTGCAGCACGTGTTAATTTGACTGTTTTATTTAGGCCAGTTCCAGTATTTTTAGAATGTTGGGAAACTTTTTGAAGAAGTAGTTCTTCAAATGAGGTCACATAATGCGCCTGAATCTGCGAATAGTTCATACCAATCTGAGTGGTAGAAGTAGCGTTGCAAGACGTGTTTTTATTTATTACTTCCAGGCATATTTGTTTTAATGTTTTCAACTCCTTTGATTTATTTTGAGACACCTTATCTTTCCATCTTCTTAGGGCCGCTGGATCATACTTTTCTTCTGGTATAACATCTGGATTTAACGGGTAAATACCTCCTTTCCTAAAGCCACTTTGGATCACAAATGGGCTTACTTGACGCCACGTTTCAGCAAACAGTTCGGAAAATATTTGTTTGCGTAACTTAACGCCGACATTCTGTCGTTGCCATTGCACTAGCTTTTTGTCCCAGCTTGTTTTAAATGACTTAAATACCGCCAAATCCAGCGGTTGGAGTAAATGAGAGGTATGGGCGGGTAATTTGAGAATCGTGATATTGTTTTCACTCGCTAATGCTACGACTTTAGTATCAACGTGGGTGCTGTGACCATCGTATATCATTAAAACTGGTCGGTTTTCACCCAAACCAGGAATGACAATTTTTTTCATGTAATTAAAAAATATGTCAGTCTCCATCCAGCCACGTTTACTGGCTGCATAAGAAATTTCAAAATCATATTCGTGTTCTTGATTCGTACTCATCCACTCATTATACATGTATTTACCTTTGAAAACTATCAAAGGAGACAATTTTGTGCCAGCCGCATTGACGGTTGTTAATACTGTAACATTCTCTTTCCCAGAGCCTTGTGTTGTCCTTGTGCATGGAAGGCCTTTGCCACCAACAACTTTTGTTTTTGAGGGATCTAGACATACCGAAGTCTCATCCAGGTTCCAGATTTGCTCAGGTTTGTGTATACCCAATTCCAGTAAGGTCTCTTTCAGTAAAGTAAAATATTCGGTGATCACGAACGGATCTGTCATTCTTTTTCTAAGATACTCCACAGATTGCGGTTTTTTAATTGATAGGTTGTGTCGTAAACGAAATGATATGAACCAGTCGGGCCCAGGTCGGTTGTCTTTAAAAGGTGTTATAATTTTGTTTGCCCTAATGAATTCTGAGACAATGTCCAAAATTTCTGTCCTAGATAAGCCCCAGCCCCATTTTTCCAACGTTCTGAGACAAGATGCCAGCTTATTCTCCATCTCTATAGGGATTACAGGGGGCCGGCCAAGAGTTTGACTTCGTAAGCCTGTTTTTCCTCTAACATGGTCATTAAGTGTAGAAGTAGGGATACCGTATAGTTTTGATGCCGCATAATTAGAGAGTTCTCCGGTTTTTACTCGTTCTACTGCCGATCTTAAATCCTCCTGTGAATACGATGTCGCCCGCAGTGATTTTCTTTCGTATTGACGCGGCATTATGATCCTACAAAGAAAATGCTTTATTAAGTACATTTACATATTTATAAAACTAATTCTCCATATAAATACACATTATATTTCATGTTCGGCCCGTAAAAGGCATCTTAAAAATGTATTTGCAATAATATTTTAACAAAACATTAATTAAAGTTAATAAAACAAATAGATTCTCGCAATAAAATAATCAAAATACAAAACACCAAATTCATGAGAAATTTTGTTAATAAAACAGCTCAGCTACAACTACATAATGTTAGATGCAACACCATGAAACATAGGTTAAAGTTCGGATAAAATTAAAGTTTGACAACCACATGCATTTTCACTCCAGTTTAAGATCGGACTATTTTTAGTCCGAGCTTTACCTATTAATATTTGCTTGGGGTTAGTCCGGATCTCAGCCTACAACTCTATTTAGCCTATTTTAAACAGATATATCAAAAGAAACCACTTAACCTAAAAACTTAAGAATTAATTATTTGTAAAAAGAACTAACACTCACCAAAAAAGCCAGAAAAATGTTGTTTGGGGTAAATCCGGATCTTGTGAATTATCCCGAAACACGACGCTTCCAGTATAATTTGCATAACACACACCTGATGCATCGAAACGACCAACACTGACTGGGACGCGGGGCAATACAAAATGGCGTCTCGCGCTTTGTTGCCAGATTAGAAAAATAACTACTAATTCGGCTTATATTAAACAAATATGGTCTTCCCCCATTCACGATCTTACCCCAACGCACCTTAATTCGTATTAAAGTTTGTGATATCACTGACTTCAAATATCACGAAAAGTTTGGAAAAGCAAAGTCGTATCCACGACTAAAGTGTCCATTAAATAATTTCAAATGTATTTTTAAGTATTCTTCAAAAAGAATACATAATTTCTCGTAAAATTGATCACTAGAATGGGTGTGGGCTGGATGCGATTGGCACGGAACCGCAACACTTGGCGTGCTCATGAAGAGGCCTATACCCGACTATGGGTGAGCACAGGCTGAAGAAGAAGAAGAAGAGAATGGGTGTTGAATTCAGACGGCTCACAATGCAATGTTTGCTCGGTGCGAAGCACAAACAAGTAATGGGGACTTTTGACTTCGTTACAGAGCTCCTGGATTCCGGTAGGTCCATAAAACAACGAGTGCAACACTACCGCCAGTGCAAACACATAAACTTGGGCACACATAAATCCCGCGCTGTGTTCACTACTGTGACCACCATCCTGCATTCGGCCAGCATTGGCTTGAATAACATTTATTAGCATGGTTTGCTGCCTTTGTTTATGAATCCTATATTGGTGCAACATACCAATAACAATATTTAAAACCTTGAGATCTAACACACACACTTCTTGATTTCCTAAAAGATTTTCAACATAATACCTTTGCTGAATAATAAATTCAATAAACCAACGGTTCAACTCACAAATTTTAAAAAATTATGAGTGTTTATTTCAACTATTTTCAATATATAATTCCGTCACTGTAATGAATTTCAATACAGAATTCTTTTAACTATAGTTTCACATAAAACATTAAACAAATATCGCTGCCGTTGATTCACCCTATATGCTCTTCTCCACATAGTACTGTATGTATACAACGCGTCAACTGCGGGGGCCGTAAATCGTTGTTTTCTTTCGCTACTGCACCACGCAAAAGCATACATCGTAGCGAGAGAATACAATGCATTGCACCAACTTCGAATCCAGCTCTGTGGTTATTCACGCAAAACATTAGCTGATATTCTACACCCCTAGATTAACTGGAAACCAAAAAATAGTAATTACTAGCGGACCCGCAGACGTTGTCCTGCCAATCGTATAAACCTTCCCTGGACTTCCACGAATATTTTGAGACTATAATTTTTTAAATCAGTTGAGCCGTTCTCGAGTTTTAGCAAGACTAACGAACAGCAATTCATTTTTATATATAAGAGACTAGTTGACCCGACAGACATCGTCCTGCCCGATGCTTTTTTTTAATTTTCTGCTCTTTTAAACCTTCCCTGGACTTCCACGAATATTTCAAGACTAAAATTATTCAAATCGGTTCAGCCATTCTCGAGTTTTAGCGAGACTAACGAACAGCAATTCATTTTTATATATAAGACTAGTTGACCCGACAGACGTTGTCCTGCCCGTTGCTTTTTTTAAATATTAGATCTTTTGAACCTTCCCTGGACTTCCACGAATATTTCAAGACTAAAATTATTCAAATCGGTTCAGCCATTCTCGCGTTTTAGCGAGACTAACGAACAGCAATTCATTTTTATATATAAGAAGATTTTTATATATAAGATTAGCCTACAAATGAATATCTTGAGCCAGCCAAGGTAACATCACGCAAATTATTATTTTTTGTTTACGGTGGCATATCGTCTTTGGGTTCGATCGGGTTTAAGAAAGAAGAACTTTACTCGAAACTTAAAAACTTCCCTTTGAATATTTACTGATTTATATCACACACGAGTAAGTAAATACTTGGGAAATCTGGCTCAGTTTCTTTTCAAACCCAATTTTCAGGAGCAGTGAAGTGGAAAACATATTTTATATAAAGTTTTGTTCCCTTGAATTTCAAGGTAAATATTCCTCGAACAAGCAACCTTGGATAATAACTTCACCCTCTAATATAAAAGGGGGTGAATGCTTAATATAAAATTCGTCTATCGTGTATATCTTCTTAAATAAGAATAAATAGCCCTCGGGTGCGGTTAATAAAGTTTTGCGAGATATAACTTTTGCGCGATAGCGTTAATATTGCTACTGATAATAGTCACATACAGTACATATGTATTATGTGACATTACTGTGCGTGTGTGGAGCCTTTGTGTCTGCCGCCCTCAGGGCTTATCGCTTGTGCCAGTGACATCCTCCTCGGACAAACAATTTGATGTGCCTAGTCTAGCCTATGTGGTGGGTGTATGTACATACGTACAACTGTTTAGCGCACTGTGATGTGATGAATTTACTGATTATTTGTGTGTCTATTAATTTGTAACACTGTTAAACTTGGAAGTCAGAAATTCTAGATAATCTCTATCTATTGAGAACTATCAACTTTTGACACTTGTTTCAGTTTTTTTTTTTAAATCAGCACGTATGTATTTTTTGTATTGTAATTAATGAAATATTCACTCAATGATTGCTACTAACCTTCCAATAAAAACACGGTAACGGTCTATTAAATTATTTGTGTTACAACACGTATGATGTTGATGTAGTTAGGCCCAAACAAGTGTAACCAATCTACAGCTTCTAGAGGTATAACAACAATAATTAAGTATTTAGATCACATAATATTAGTTCAGGCATAAAACAAACCACCATAGACAAGACACGTGCTAGTTTATATCAAAGTAATCTTTCCACGACCTTACGAAATCGCCTGATAAATTACTATTCAAAAGATCCCCCGCTTCGGTGGAGCACGTACACACACGACAGCACATTAAAGTTGATACTGTGGTCTCTTCTGCACTTGTAATAAGTACGATTTTGGAACAAAAATAGGTAGCTTTTTGTGCTATCGTGTGTACAAAGTTACTTTGCTTGTGTCTAACACACGACGGTATCAATGCCACGAGTAAGGGGGCAGGGGGAGGTTCAGGCGATAGGGTGGAATGGGGCAAACCGGACAGTGGAGTAAGCTAACTGAAACTGAAACAAACTTTACTCGTTTAAATTTTGCGGCAACCGGCTTCCGAGTTCTGGGTGCATGGAAGCTACGACTACGATCAAGTTAAGAAACCTCCTGAACTTCTATTACAGCTTGGTATGCTTAATTTAGTTTTTAATTATATTTTAGTAGTATGTACACTTTTAGCATATAAGTGAGAATATTTAAAAAAAACAAACAACTGTACGAGTCCATAACAAACATGTTTTTCAACAAGTAAATAAGATTTCAAAGTGTTATCGTGTAATTCACTTAATCGAATGCATGACCTCCGAGTACAATGGTTATCAAGTCCGCACTTCAACCTGAGGGACGAATTTTTGTTTTTTTACTAATATTCAAAATAATAATATTCAAAAGAACCTGTTGTTGAAAAAAGGTGTTCATAAAAGCCAGATAAAAGTGATGCTATTTAAAATGAAAAGCCTGTACCTATGTACAGGCTAATAACAATGGCAAAAAACCTTTGTAAGCCATCGAAAAAAACACTTTCTTTGAAACACGTCATAACAACTCATTTCAAGTGAAGAAACATTTTCTAAAGCTCCATTATAATACGTGTACAACATATTGCGAAAACATGTCGTTAAAGGCAAAAATAAATCACCTTCTCTGGCATTGAGCTACTTTTATGAATATACGTGTGTACCTATTTTCAACGAAATTCCCAAAAAAATTGGTTCAATTATAATAGACTAGATTTATGATTATTAAATCAAATAATTATTGCCAATTCAAAAAAATCTCATTAGGTATCACCATAATTTTCAAATAACAATATCTTCAAGACAAATGAAACGATATCAAATTTTCAATAACCTATCGAGTTTAATAAGAATATATGAATGGTGTAAAAGTTCTCAGGGTGCGTAACGTAATTGCAAAAACGACAATAAAAGTGGCTTTCGCGCAGGGTAGGGACCAATCAATCATGCTTCCACGAGGTGGCCGGGCTAACCGAAAATATCAGGACACTACCACCAGCCGCCACCTGGCTGGGAATATGTATATAATAAAGGGGGTGGCTGGGGGGTGGACTCAAAGGAAAATCAATAAAGCGGGCGGCACGAGCATCAAAACATACCGCTCCCCGCGCCAGATCACCCCGCGCCCGCCGGCCCCACACCTCCCCGTCTCCCGGGGAAACCCTCCCCATGTTTGGCAGACACCGTCCTTGATCTCCCCACTTCGCCCGGGCGCGCAAGTTTGGATAAACACTCCTATCGTCTGACTTGAAATTGGGTCGCTTATGCGTTCCGCTTTTTACTGTCCACCATCCGCCATCTGCATCCCTTGCTAATCCCGGTCGGAGATTTAAGCTAGCACAAAAAGACAGGTTTATAAAATTTCTCTACGAGTGATTCTCGATTTTCCCAAGGGAATATTTATTTTTTTACTTTTTCTCTAATCTTCCATTTCTGCTAAAAGAAATAAATTTAAAACGTAACTAATTAGCATGAATCTTCACGAATCATCATCTTCAGCATGAATCTTCAAGATTCACTTTTTTGACAATATTAAACGATTACCTAACATAAATAAACATGAATGAACTTACTTACTTTTTATTTTATTAAACAAGTACTTTGTAATTGGTAAACTTTATACTTGTTATTGTTTTTTCATCTCCGTCTATTCTAGTTGTGAGTCTATTAATGTCGTAACTTATAGAAAGTGTAACAAGTGTTCAAAGGTAACCCCCTCTCCCTTAACCTTAATTTTAAAACAGTGTTCTGTTGTCTGTTTTAGAATTAAAAGCCTTTTACTAAAACAAACAGATTTGTCGGTCGCATAAAACATCAGCCGTGTAGAGCCTTAGGGCTTACACGTTGGCATAAAGCAAGATGAAAGATAAATATAACTTACGAATAACGGAGTAACAAATGAAGCTTATGCCAGCAATATACTAAGTGGCTGCATTAGCTTTTAAGTTGCAAAAACTAATATAAGGAAACCAGACTTATTTTTTGCCCACATAGATTTATTAGCCGATAGGAACAAGAAAATGATTGATGCCTTTTCTATCTTTGCTATTGATTTGAACGCCTAGTGAAGAATACATTAGAAAAACTTGAGTGGCTCTGTATATTGCTGACATTATGATGTACTGGGAAAAAATAACTTGAGGATAAGCTATATAAAAGGGTAAACTCAAAATTGGAGGCACGCATTCGTTTCGACAGACGTTCGTAAATCGTCTTTCTTATATTATTTTATACGTATACCTTTCAAAGAAAAATTTTAAAGGTAATTCCATTTTTTTAATTAAGTGCGTACAATAGTAAACCTGTTCAAACCGTAAACGGAAAAGGAAAAAAATATACGGACGATTTTATAATGACACTTTATTGAGGCCGGAGTTTAGAAGATAAAGGACGTGATGAGAATAAGAATGAATCAGACTTTAATGACGTGAAACGATTCTCATCATTGTTCCTTACGTAACGTATTTACAATGAGTTCTACTAGTTACGGTTACTAGATAATGGTACTACTCCGTTTAATTTGCATTTTACGTTATGCACTTGTTTCAAATCATGCGGGTTGGTGGAAACCTTATTATTTGATAATTGTGTGCCCGCGTTACATGTATTTGGTAAGGTTTTTCCACCATCATTATTTTTAGTCTAATTTCGCTTTAAGTGTAGTATTTACATATTTATAAGAGAGCTGTTGTCAATAACGCTTTCGTCATACTTCTGTATGCCTTAATGATATATCCTTAACCTCCCTGCCACTACAAATCCTTATTTAACCGGTATTGGCAAGAATCTATTCAAAAAACGTTTTGAGAGTTAATTACTCAAAAAATGGCCGATACGTTTTTATACTGATTGATGAACAACTTAATGGCTGATTTTTTTCTTAGTCAGTGAGCTTTACCTGTCCGATTGTGGCTTTTACTCATCCGACTGTGGCAAAAGCGTTTTGTTTATAAATATATAACTACTTCTGCAACGAATCCTTCTTGACGGAAATTATAATAATGATATGTTCTCATGCAGAGAGAAATGGCTTCTCACATACCTGGTACGGCTGGAGGCTCGCGTAGTCCAGGAACTCCAATTGCTGATCGTGGAGGTACTCGACGGGCTGGGCGTCGGCTTGCAGCGTCAGGTCCGCCGCCAGGGGTGTGAATGTCTGCGGAAAAAGTGCCCGTCATTCGAGATAGATGGCGCTGTACGCATTAAAATCGCGCATTGTTGATCATGATTTTGCTCTTTATGGTCAAACTGTATCCCATTAGCGACATCACTTATAAGGTACAGTATGAAAACCTTTCCCTAGCTCCCTCTAATAAAATACAGCTTTTAACTGTGAAGATGATTTTGTCTACAATAAGAACAAAAAATTAGAGTATCTAATAACAATAATGCAGATTGATTCTCATAATTCAGAAAATTGTGGTGACATTAAAGTTACTTAATCGCGGATGAAACTTATGTATTTATTCTACTTTGCAATAGCACGACTCTCACGATCCACAGCATCAACATAAAATTACTCGGAAACTCGGAATCAATCTTATAATTTTGGATTGGAGTTGAAGGTGACAAAGAGCAATTCCATTCCGAGATTTCGTGTCAGCGCGTAAGCCGAAATCGTTATGCGTCGACAGAGGGCGGAACGTGACCTGCATGCAAAGACGGCCATGCCATGCCATGCGTTATGCTCACTGGAGGTCACAAATAAGGTCACCCTGAATACGTGTTCTCCGTATACGCTCAGTAAATAGCACTAAGAAAGTTGTACTTCTCTGAATCAGGAGTTTATTTGAACTAAATTAACTGACTGCCTTAAACTTTTGCGCTGATCTTGATAAAGTTAGAAACGTAGTGGGAACGTTTGGATAGAGAATTCTAAACTGCCAAAGTTAACGTCAAAACTTCTTGCTCATGCCATATATGGATGTTAACTATTCTATGTAGGATGTAGGTAAGTACAACTCACTGAACTCACTACAAACGGATAGTCCATGTTTTTTTAACACTAAGTTCAAAATGTAAGCATAGGTAACCTCCACAAACAATTAAAGATTTACGGGACGTACGATTATTAAATTCATAATACGTCATTAGAACACCAGGACTATAAACTGCTTTACAATATCAAAACAATAACCATGCGTTTTCAAATAGTCTCACTTAAAAAGTAAAAGTCAGCCGCCATGTTTGTATAAATTTTTGACCTAGTGATAAAAAGTAGACTATGCACTTGTATCAACTTTTAAGGCCAGAGTTCACCGAATTTAAAACGGCCGATTAGGACTTAATCAGCCGGTTTGTATCGGTGTCAGTTTTTACTAGAATGAAAATGACACCAACTGGCTATTTAATATTTAAGAATCAATTGGTTACTCATAGTAAAGTACCAATGGCATATAAAGAAAAAAGTCTTATCCATGCATGTCTTCTATGAACACCCAGAGTCAAATAAAATAATATTAATGTTCCTAATTTGTGTGACTAAAACTTCTCGCAAACCATTTTAGTACATTATACTTCAATGTCGCAAACGATGCTATTGAGTAGGATAAGAAACCAGCACAGTGCACCGTGGCTTCCTAAATAAATTAAGCATGAACTAGGTCAATTGATATTATAAATAACCTAAGTCATTATGATAGTGTCACAAGTTCGTGTGGGACTCACATGCGGGGCAACGAAATCGTTGACTAGCTAGGGACTTACGCGCTGTGGTACTTACTTAGGCATGGCTATGGCAGTAGATTGAGATAAAGAGCGAAAAAATTAAATATTTAATGCTATTAACGAAAAGATTACGTAATAAACCTAGGAAGGTAGAGTATGTGCCACCGTCCTGTTACAATTCCTACCATTGCAACAACTTCCGAAAAGAACGATGATAAAAGACTGAGAGCGCCATCTAGCGACGAATGGCTGAAGTTTAAATAATAACTTAAAAAATAATACAGTACTAAGAAGGACATACTAATGCCGTAACAATAAAACATACATAAAATCATATCGATCTAATCGACACTTAAAAAAAACTGTTCTCTATAGCGGGGCCGAGGTTGTGGAAAGGTGCACAACATCGACTCCAATAAAATTTTAAGATTGCTAGCGCCATCTCTCCTCAACATAGAATAACTTAGTAGGAACTTGAGGCTTGGAGAAGGTGCAATTTTAGATGTGCAAAGAGAAACTTACCAATGCTGGCCATTTCACTTCCTTGCCTTCAATATTTCGAGGAGCCCAAACTAAAGTTCTTTCCACTAAAAACACTCGAAACGTCCGTCTAGAATATACTGCCACCCATTCGCGGCGCTGCCAGTCAACACCGTCGTATTCCACTAACACCTGAAAAAGAAAGAAAAACTACGGTGAACATAACAACAAAAAAAACCATACCATACAAATTTTGTACCATAAAAAGTTAGCGATCCGTATTGAAACTTTCTTTTATACACCATACGTCCAACAAAATACTCATAGCGCCACCTCTGAGCGGGTTCTCGAAATGAACCTCGACATATTTCCCTTAGTCAAATGCTTTCAATAGCAAGTGCATGAGGTTTCCAAATTCGCCAATAGGTGGCGTAACGTGTATCAACCTCTGCAATGGACGCATCGTGGCCGCGCCCAGCACGGGCAAGCCATTAAAAAGCAATGACAGAGATAAAAGATTTTAAAAAGAGACAGATACAATAACAAATCAACTTTCACATGTGAACGGCTAGGCAAAATAACTTTGATTATTTACGAGTAAGTACCTGCTTCTATTTCAGTGTTGAGATGTGAAAAAAAAACTTATGTCGCCAGCAAACGTTTTCCTGTTTATTGTTATCTTATTTATCATCATAACAATTCACCGCACTCGGACACGCATTTGAATTTGAAGGGCAATCCTTTTAATTCATCGTTTGCCTTACCAGTTAAAATAGCCTACAAAGAATGGACTTATGTTTGTACCCTACAACAGGCTTACAACCCACAGAACTTTACATCACAACTTTGACCAATCCTAGAGCTTTTTATTAAATTTTCACACCCTGCCCTTCCAGAAAGAGAGAGGATAGATAATGGTAATGTTTTGTCACCAAAAAAAATACCGAATAAGGTCTCTAGCTGTTCAGCAGTAACGTACCTCGAATATGCATGATGCTATTATTGTGAAACATTAACGTGAGAAATTCTTAAACCGGTACCTAAACAACGTTTATTTGACAATCAATCTTGACATAGTACCTACCTAAGTAATGCAGTTCTAACATCCAATCTAACTTTTCTTCAACCGTGTCATTTCAAGATTTGAACGCTTAGTCAAACCAATGAGGATTCGATTAAATAATTATATTATAGTATAATGCACAACCACGAAATAATACAAAATTCAACAAACACAGAAAGATGAACAACAAGCAGTCTTATCACTAAGAGCGATCTCTTCCAGTTCTTTAAGTTAAGGATATTGTCATACAAACCTACTTTAAGATGTCGAATTTTGTACAGAACTTGGCACTCGCCCCGTGCCTCGGAAAGCACGTTAAGCCGTTGGTCCTGCGCCTGATCACTCTCCGGTAATGTCGGATTGCCGTCTCACCGAACTCTGAGAGTCATGGAACAGTGAGTGCACCTGTGTATTGTGCTCACACTTGTGCACTATAATATCTCCTGCGTAGTTGGCTGATCTCTGTTTAGATTGTCCGGCGTGGTCGATTTCGGCCAGGAGGACTATAATAATAATAAATATAATACTATATTTGCTAAGTTTAAA
The DNA here is from genome assembly GCA_963921415.1 of Pyrausta despicata. Taxonomy (NCBI): domain Eukaryota; kingdom Metazoa; phylum Arthropoda; class Insecta; order Lepidoptera; family Crambidae; genus Pyrausta; species Pyrausta despicata. The sequence goes on along the minus strand of OY992858.1, from coordinate 11,156,908 downwards.
TATCTGCTTGTTTCGAAGCTACAATTTAAAAAAAAAACTTTTTTTGTATGCCCTTCCCCCCTATATTTTTGATTTTCAGATTTTTTTAGCTAATAAAATTTAGGCTTTTCGTTGTACTCCTTATCGACATTATTAATCACACTTAGTTTCATGTGTTTACGTTGAACACGTTTTGAGTTATGAGAGGGGTCAAAAGTGGTTCGTGTAATATAATATTACACTCGTTGCTAGCTAGCCAGCTCTTTTGCTTGACGTTAGATTGACACGCTGCCGCATGTCTAGATACAGACTGGGGCTGTAAGTCAAGGAGGAACAATGAGCAAGGTCTCTCATTAGTGCCATCGGCCATCACTGCCATCCGACCGAACGATATGATGAATTCGCGTGCGGTCTCTCAATTTGTCCTATTTCAAGAAGCAGTATGTCGTCATGAGCAATGCGACCTTGCCTGGTATCGTGGCCGCTAATACGAGCTAGTGTATCATAAGTTATGTTTGTGGTATTTACATAAACAAATGGCTCACAAACACATTAAACAGGTAAGCGAGGCTTGTATTGCTTTGTGTCTAAGATTTTTTGTAACCTGTTAAGGAATAAGAAGCGTTCAACGCTTTGAAATCCATAAATAGTACCTACCATATTGATAAAGCAATTTTGGTTAGTATCATACTGTCTGGAATCGTAACATTTAGTAAATACAGCCGTTTTTTGATGAATTTCCACGTGGTGCTTCCCCGCAGGACCACTTTAAATATACCAAATGTAAACATTTGGAAAAATATCTAGAGAAGGTTTTTAGAACTCTCGGACTCACGGGGGAGCACCACGTGAATTTCCCAGCCAAGCCATGAAAAATTGTAATAATATTTTCCTCACTACCACCCATGAATACGAGTAGTACAGGATTGGAATAAGAGGTCTAGTTAGCAGAAAATATAAATGCTTAGAATACCTTTGGCACCTACGCTAATAAACAAAGAAGACCTTGCCGTGAAGATGACCTTCAACAACTAGAAGATGAACGTTACACGATTCTCTTAAGTACTTGCACGTACTTACTTTGTTAAACATTATAAAACGCTTGGATTTTTTTCTTAGAAAGCCGTTAATGTAATGTTTTTTTTTAATTGCATCTCTTTCATAGAGGATTTACAATGTACAATTCCGGGATAAGATTGTGGGTGGGTGGAATAGAAAAGGCAGTGCGAAGCCGGGGATCCGATTCTCATGCAATCGAGAAAAGTTCACATTCGTAAAAAGTACGAACGAACGAAAATTTCCGAAGATTTCTGTTTGCGAATTCTCAGAAACTCACAAGCGAGATTTTTCCATCGTTTACCGCTCGAACGCAACGAGTGGTAATGACCACTCAAAGTTGAAATTCGTATACGAAATATCTTGTTAAAATAGAATTGTCCATTCCATTCCATTCCATTGAAAAAGGGTTTTAAATATTAAATATGTAACAAAAGTAAACTAATATTAGTGTTTAGCACCATCAATAAACACCTTGTTGTAAGAACTATCATGATGACGCCAACTTATTTAATTATGTTGCTATTGTGTAGTTTTATTACTTAAGAGGACTATTTACGTTAGGGAAGACGCCTTGGGTCCTCCGTTCTTCCCCAAAAAATTGGTTGGACAAATGAACGGTTCTCTGACTAATTATTATTGATTGGTAATTGTACGAAGAGTGTGTCACACGTAACCTTCGAACTTTTCAGTAGAACCGGCAAGTTCACATACGAACTGTTTATTATTTTTTACCGTGCGGTAAATGTGCGAATGCACGAGACGAATTAGTTCACGCTGAGTGCAGCGTGCACTAATTCGATGCCAAATTGCTTTTCAGGTTTACGAGTGGTAATCGTATCGTCAGACAGACGATAAACAGATGTACATGACTAGATTCAGTCTTTATTTGTTTGTTCCGTTTGCCCGATGCAATCTTTATATTGAAAGCACGCAGTGATTATAGGAAACAAAGTTGTTTCTTAACCGATAAAAATTTAAGAAAGATTTTTATCAAAACTTTCCAGCATTATGTTTCTACATGATAATCATCATCATGACTCAAATCATGACACATGATGTAATTTCGGATAGTGGGCTTGGAACCTTGACCAATTAATGACCAAAGTTACGATGTGCGATGCGATAGCTATACCTACTAAGTTAAGTAGGAAGCTAGGTAAAAAATGTGAAAAACCAATCGCTTAGGAATTTATACGTAAGCGTTTCTAAAATGATTAAGAACGCATGAATAACGTAACGATAATTTTGTAATGTGTAACAAAAAACATTTTTCATGGTCACCTTTTTCTTCAGTTTAATTCACATTCTTAAGCTGCGAGTGAATATTATTAAAACAAATTTAGTATTTTTCATCTATTGAGACGCTTTTTCACCCCATGTTTTTTTGTTGTTCAGACACATTTCAATCGCATTTTAAGATTAACTTATCCTATACCACCTAGTAAGCTAATTTAATGAAAATCTTTTGCACACAATTTTCATTGATGTTTAAAGCAATTATGAGAAATAAACGGAGCCCATTGGTAAAAGTAAGCTAGCCAAGCTACTAATACTATGATCAGTTTATTTGATCCCAGACATGAATATTTCTGCCTACAGGACTGGTTGCTGCGCTTTTTCCCTAAATTATGATTTCATAATGTCTGAAATTTTTGGCCCAAAACCGAATAGCTTCTGTTGTTTATTTATTTATTCAGCACTCTGGGTTGGCGTGCGCGGGAAACCAGTCCGCCATTATTATTAGAAACAGTACTACGTCAAGGTTGCGAAACTAGGCCAACCGCTAAGATCATAGCTGCACACAGCTTTACCAAGTGGAGATGTGTATAGATTTCTCTCTATTCATTGCTTAGTAGCTTGAAAGAACCTTAGTGCCGTATTACAATCTTCCTTCTTTCCGCTAGCTGGCAGCGCTCTAATTTTAAAGAGTTAGAACAAAAATTAAGTTCGCAATTGGCCCCCTACTCCCGAAGTTAATATTTAAGGCACGACGACGCTGCAAGAGTGCATTTTGCGCAAAAATAAAGAACGAACTATGCCGACATCTAAATATAAATGAGGGAAGGAAATTTAAAACCAGTTTTATTTCTTTGTTTTACAGCACTTGCATCTACTCAGAGCCGATAAATAAATTATTCGTTGGTCATTCAATCTAGAATCTATTAAGGTCACATTCCAACGCGATAGATGGCGTTGCCCGTCATGGAAACCTGAATCGCGCTATTAACATTTTTAATCCAAAAAAGTATATATACAACATTTTATTCCTGTCAAGTGTACTTGCTTCGGCAGTACATATACTAAAATTGGAACGATACAGAGAAGATTAGCATGGCCCCTGCGCAAGGATGACACGCAAAATCGTGAAGCGTTCCACATTTTTTGGAGCTTTTAGTTAAATGTTTAAATAATTTCGGAAATAAATTATTTCTAGATAAGTACATGAGTAATAAACACGTAAAAATAATGATGTTCTTACTTTATATTAGTTCACAATGATCTTGTCATAGTTTTAATAGAGGAGTTTTTTTTATTATGGAGAGACTAGTCACCACTCCCCTCCCCATCCACTTAATACTCACCTGTCCACCATCTTTACAACAGTTTTATCAATTGTCTGTCATTTTATTTTATTTATGATGAGAACAATAATAGCGTGCTTGAGTAGTAAACTAGTGATATCAAGCCTAGGTAAGTGCTTCTACTTAAACCAAAATTGATAAATGGTTAATTAAAACACCAACAACATCTTTATCTTATCGCTACTACGAGCTAGCTAACGTGTCAATGTTTCGACACTTGTATCAACTTTCATTGTTCGATTTCCCGCTAAAAGTAATTTTGGCGCGCATTTTCCAGTGAGTCGCGAGCGGGCATGCGATCGTCCCGCGGGGGTTCAGTAGGTCAATGAACGCGGGGACAGAGACGGCTTGCGCGGACCTGCCGCGCGGGGCGTTGCAAAACACTGTCTCTACGACCTTGTTGGTTGGTTGGTATACAAAACAACATAACGTTCAATTCAATACGGGCAAGAGACAAAAAGAACTACCTAAATCAGAGATACAGCATAGACCAAAGAGTCATTATAATATTTAGGGACGGTGGGAAAGGAAGAAATACTCTTGCCGTTCCGTGCGATTCTTCAGTAAGTAGATATAGTATGTCTTCTATATGACGACAGATTTGGTCAAGTGGTCTTAGGTCCAGACTACAAAACCGGCTGTCGCGGGTTCGAATCCTGCTACGGGCAAATGTTTTTGTGATGAACACCAGCATTTGTACCTGAGTCATGGATGTTTATAAATGTATTAAGTATTTCTATCCTTAATTCTAGCTACCATAGCACAAGCTAACTCTTAGTTTGGGGCTAGATAGGGAAGTGGGTCGTTGGAAACAATTTATTATAATTTTCATTTATTTATTTAAGCTTTATTGCACAACAATACTTTGTACAAAAGGTGGACTTAACGCTGTAGCATTATATATTATAGGGCATTATAATTATTTATTATAGTTCATCACATCAATCAGTTGCGTCCCCCATTTTTTCCAAATAACACGTAAGTTAGTCTAGAAAGTCAGTCATCGCGTAACTGCCGCATTATCTTGTTTCAAATTAACTAACGGAGGGACAGGGTGGTCTGAGGAAAAATTTCACTGCTCTATAATAATAACCCTCTGACAATGCCTAAAGAATGAATATGACCCCACCTTTGAGTCTATTTAGATTGCACTTGTGTTGACGTACTACCGTCTCCCTAGCTATTTATTAAAACAACCATCAGTGGACGGTAACCTATAGGGAGAAGGCTGGTTTAAAATTTAAAAGACAATTAATGGACGTTGGCGTTCCAGGGAGAAACGAGACTATTTAAATTGAATAGGTAGAAAGCAGTGTAGGGACTGCTAGGATACAATTATCTATCTTGCTAAAGGAAGTTGTAAACGGAAAACAGAGAGCCGACAATAGAATATCGGAGATTGTTTTTTCCGTTGACGCTATCTTGTCTTGTCGATAAACTGAAGGTAAATTCCATTTAGCTTAAAGAAATCGCAGACACATAAAATAGTTAGTCAACTGCAACGTACCAAATGATTATGCATTACTCTGTTTTATCTTCTCAGTAACTTAACCCAAGGCATATTATAAAAAATGGTTCTAAATAACAATATTTCAGATTTCCTTTAAAAAAAACTGCCAAAAACTGTCAATGAGGATACTAGATAGAAATTAATGTTGCCTTATGAAAGTTCATTTGAGTTACTCCGATCATTATTAAGACTCTAACTAATCTATATAGTCCTTCTGGCCGATTTCGACCACGGCGGCCAATCTCAACAGAGATCAGCCAACTTTGCAGGAAATATTATAGTGCACAAGTGTGAGCGCAATACACAGGTGCACTCACTGTTCCATCACTCTCAAAGTTCGGTGAGACGGCAATCCGACTTGACCGGAGAGAGATCAGGCGCAGGACCAAACGGCTAACGTGCTTTTCGAGGCACGGGGGTGAAAAACCGCCAACTTCTCGACTCCGAGCTGTTTTTGAGAAATTCATGACAGAAATTCTCAGAAACAATTTTTGCTCGACCTGGGAATCGAACCCAGGACCTCTCGAATGTAAGGCAGAAAATTTGCCACTACACCAACGAGGCAGTCAAAGTCAAGACTCTAAGCTAAATAGTAAGTCAGTAATACTAAGTCAAGCTGGTACGCAAATCGCGCGACCTTCGTGCAGCTCGGTGCATGCCTTCGAATCGCTCGATAACTCTTCGGTTGGCAGCCGTAACGTGTGCTCGACTCGATAATCAACTATTTGCATGACGATAAAAACATAGGCTGTAGGCAACAAAATTAGCAGAGATTGGTTTGATATTTACAATATTGCAGTTGCAGTTCAAAGAAAAAACAGCCGAGGTGGAATATGGTACTGCTGTCAAAGGACTATTTGAAGGAGATCAAAGCACCGTAGGTATTGTGACTCAAAAACTGGGAGACAAGCTACAAAAAGGATAGAAGCTCTGATTTATGTGGTTTTCTTGTAACCAAGAATTTTTACGAAGATGTATCAGGGAAGTGAAATACCTAACTTTCACAAACACGATTACAAAAACACGCAGTACTTTTTCGAATAGACAGAATACACCTTTAATGTGCTTCAATAGATCATGATGACGTACCCAATGATATTTAAAATAATAGATATGCTATACACTCACGAAACAAACAGAAAATCTGTGCGGATCGAGAGCGAGTGCACACATGCGCAATTCTTATTAACCACATTAATAAATGGTGTGAAAGGAATGTCATAATTCAAACAGTAAGAACAAAAGAGATAGGTAGTAACTCTCTGTTCGGCACAAGTGTAAACTAAACGTCACTTTTTGACCAATTACTGCACTGCATTGCACTTTGACAAAGACTAATAAAAACAACGAAACAGAAGGTACAAACCTTACGTGAACTATCTGCCTTCTATTTCGTTCGAAAAACAGAATTTTACTATTTATTTTTTCATAATGCTATTTATATATTGTTTTATTCACTCGGTATAGTGCGAAGGTTCGGTTTTAAAATAAAACATTATTACAAATACAAAATCATTTATACCAAAAAACATTTTTGAAGTGAAAACTTCTTTAGCGGCGTTGAGCACTTTTGTGGCATGGGTAGAAACTGTGAAACTCGCGTCAGGTCACGTGATGCTGATCGAAAAACCGTAAGACGGTTGTTAAGTTTTCACTTCTGCCGGCACTCCCGGAGTGCAACCCGTGTTAGTTTTTTTTTAGTCACTTGTTTTGTTGACAAATAACTTTTTTTCTGTAACTGCTCCTTTTCAAATGTCAATTTACGCACACGTTTTCTAAGTGCCGCCTTTCTGGCGGTTTCTAAAACTTCTTCTATATCTGGTATGCTGAACGTTGTCAAGACTCGACGGTGTGATAAGGGTCTTCTTTGCTTCAGATTTCTGAAAGAATATGATTAATATTTAAGTGTTTGTAAAAATTTAATTATTGTTTGAATAAGTACGTTGATAATAAGATGTATGTACCTATTGATAAATAGATGTATGTACCTATTAACCTCAATTATAGGAATTGCATTTTCTTAAAAGCAATGTTCGACCTTTCTTGGATATTTATCATTAGCATTAAAATGGTCGCTTCATATTCTATTGCTTTTTGAAGGATTCCAGTCTGATTCGTTTCTTTGCCCACTCACAATTGCAATCCAATCTTGGAGTTGAACCTCAGAGGTAGAAAACCTGGAACGGAGAGACAAAAATATAAAAAAAGTGTTAGTCATAATAATAACCAACATTAATACAAATAATTTATACTATAATAAACATTAATATGTATCCTCTTTTCTTCTATTTACGTAACTAAATTTCGACGACTTTTTAATTAACTACCAATACAATTACATTCGGTACATAACAATAAATTAACATCACAAAAAGGCTAAAAGAATAAAACACAAGTATGCCGTAGGTATCAAACCAATGACATCGCATCTATAGTTTCTATTTTGTTAATCTTTGACCGAGCACTTGTCGAGGACATTGTGTCCTTGTCGCACTTGTTAAAAAAACGATTTACTTTCTCTTTCACCTTTGTAACCGTATTTTGAAAAGGATTTTACGTAAAAATATTAAAAATGTAATGATTTAAACATTAATCTTGTTTACTTACATGTGATACGAGATCCCCTGACTTTTATTTACTTTCTTATCATAGTTTGTCCATCTTCGAAACACACACGATGTCATTTTACTAGATTCACAATCAATAACAGAGACGTCACACTCGCTGTATCGCTTTATCCAGACTGGAGGCAAGACGTCCTAATTAGGACGTTTTCGCGTCTTCATTTTGTGCGCTACGGTAACATAGGTATCTATCTATTATTTTAAATATCATTGTGACGTACCCAATTAATTATTTCGAACATGTAAAAAGGAACATGTTTATCGGGTTCCGCACAGTTCTACGACTTGCAAACTCAATGACATTTGACGGGCAATCGTTCAATCCACAACACTACTGATAAATTAATGACTCAACAACAATAATTATACAATAAACAATAACGTTGAGTGAAAACATTTGCAGATAGACTACCACATACATGCTACGTACAAATGAAACGATTCAAAGAAGCAATTTTCACTGCACGCTGACATGATGTATCTAATAGTTAATTAAATAACTTGATAACAGGTGATTAAATTAATTGTGCGAAGAAAAGAAATATCTGTCACTTCGGGAATCGGGACTCCATTTCAGAATTTAAGTGATACAGTATCATAGCTAGAACAACCCTAACCCCGATGTCTAAGTGGGGAGCAGTGTAGGAAACAGACATACTTCAATGTTTAAAGGACCCCTGGGGAACCGTTTCCAGGAGGGGAAGCCTGAAAAGACCTCATTAACAATTTATAAGACACCACAATACCTGGCCATATACTTTCACAATTTACTGAGCTGTAACAACGCTTAATATAGCTACAATTAACATGAAAATGTTTACCTATTTGCTATTTCACTTAACACTACATAGTATGAAGTACTATCGCTTCCCGTTCCGCGCTATTCCCTATGTCTGTAATATGCTCAGATATTTAAATCTACTCAACGGATTTTGATGCAGTTTTTTTTAATAGATAGAGTGATTCATGGGGAAGATTCATAAAAAAGCAGGCAGGACAACGTCTGCCCTGCTGTATGTTATAATATTATAACGTTATGATAACGACGAACTAGATCCAATTTAACACGACTTGTTCCAAGGAGTTGACTTGTTCCAATGTCATAGTAGGTAATGAGGGAAGCTTAGTTATTAACTTATTAATATTCACACCGAAACGCTGGATAGATTAAAAGAAGTATTTTTGAGAAATACGAGTGTGTGGACGGGGCACGGCGGTCGTTGGTTAAAACGCCTTGACAGATTTTTGCTAAGTACATCTGGCTGGCTATTAAGTTAATGCTGTTGTATTAATACCTCACATCAACCTTATCCCCGGATATTGGACGACAAAGACATCACTATCCGACAAGTAATAAAACCGTTTACATACAACAACCAGTTTTAATAAAACACCCACAGCAGATATGGATGTCTCGCAAGTCTCGTTTGAAGTAAAAAATCGTGGCAATTTATCATCTGAATCGCGCCCGACTGCGGCCGCTCAACGCGCACGAAACAAACCAAAGGGAATTTATAAATGCCCAGGGAAAATATCGCTCAGTCAGTTTTTAGATAATAAATGGACGCTTGACGACTTTACTGACTGCTACAAATAATAACACCATCACATTGAGAATAATAGATTAACCTGTAAAATTTTCCTACGCATTGTCAAATTTCCTGGGTGCCCTGCCAAGCCCAGTAAACTTAAACACTGCGTGGTAACACTCAAGGAATATATCAAAGACAGATAGGTAGATATTGCATAGTTCCAATATAAGTTCTTGTGTTTATGAACTTGCATACCCCACTACATAACATTACCCCCTTGCGAACCATAACAATCCTTTATTGTCTCGTCCTTCCTCAGACAGTAATAATTCACTTTTAGGGTTCTAAGCTAATATTAAAGTTGCCTTGACGCAGTTTTCAGACGAAGAACTATAGGGAAAATATATTGATTCTTCAATAAGTTTTACGTATAGGTTGTTTATGTATTTGGCAATGTTGATGATGGGTGACCAACTAAAACTCTTCGTCGTGATTTACTTACATCACAATCACACATAATCGTCAGATAATACTAATGCAGACTTTCCGCAAATGACAATTACATTAAACATTGTTTAAACCAGTTTAGTCAGACAGTGTAGCGTGAGAACGTCCATTAAAGAACTAAAAGACTTCAACAATATTGTTACGAGTAAGGTGGCCATGAAATATCATTCACGGACTCACGGTATACAGACAACTACTCACGAAATATACGTTCGCTTCTAGGAATTCCGTAAATGTTTCAGTCTTCGTCTGAGTATTCCACAAAATGTTCATCGAAGTGCTTATTAAACCTTATACCATTGAATAGTGTACTTGTTTTTGTTATGTGCACTGTATTCTTTGTATGGTTGGGGTGTAATTTAATTCAACACAAAATGGATGGTAGGTTATGCTTAAGAAACATCACGTCAAAAACAATCATGTTTATTTGAAAGCCATCCTTTTCCAGATCCATGTGTGTTGGAAAAATAAATCGAAAGGTAACAATATAATATATATATATATATAGAATTTTACAGCTATTGCCAAGAATGTCAAATCTAACTCCACTAACTGCAAGATCGTTCTAGCCACTGAATTTCGCAGCTATCATGTCCACAACGGCTATAACTACCGAAAACGTTCAATTAAGTTAACCACTTGGTACTTAATTACTGTAAGTGATAATGATAACCTGTGCGGTTGTCGTAACCTTGCTGGCACTGACCGACCTTCGGCCGATCCATATTCAATGAGCTCACACGCCGCTAACCGACTATGCAAGCCTAACAAAAACAAACCAGATCTAAAATATTTACGTTCGTGACTAGCACGTTTTTCTTACTCATTTCAGACTAGCTCGCTCATTCTAGCGAGCGATATCTAATATATAAAATTCTCGTGTCACAGTTTTCGTTGCCATACTCCTTCGAAACGGCTTGACCGATTCTCATGAAATTTTGTGAGCATATTGAGTAGGTCTGAGAATAGGCCAACATCTATTTTTCATACCTCTAAGTGATAAAAAAAAAATTAAATGGCAAAACAACGGTTGCCGGGTCAGCTAGTAACTTCTAATTTTTACGATTTAGAGAACTTATTTCATTTCTTGTTATGACGAAACCTCAAACTTCTATGCTTTGCCTAAAAGGAAACTTAGAGTAAGCAATACAAAGACTAACAATTTTGACTGATCAGAACAAACAGATTGATCCACAATTTTACATAGCCACTGCCTTTTACGAAGGTTAACTCCAATAAACCGACTGACGGATAACATTTTCGTAAGTACGAGCATTATCCCATTTTGCTTTCAAATAAAAGCGGCCGTGGCCGCTTCAGCATCGCAGAATATTTACGGGTTTCCAGCGAGTTCCCTCGGAGGAAGGGAGGGTAGTAAAGACTGATTCCATTTATAAGTGTGCCGGCTTCTGATGTTGCTCATAAAGCCGCCCTGATAAAGGCTCGTGTCCTATGGGACAAGGGGACGAAGGGCGGGGAGGCTGGGAGAAATCGAGCACGAGTGCCTTCAGAATTTTGGCACACAAATGAAGGCCTTGGCTGGAATTCGACATTAGAAATATCTATCCCACGATGCTTGTAACATTACGTACTTCCTGCAGTGTTCCTTCTCAAAATAACCGGATTTTTATGAATTTAATCAGTGAAAAAAAAACGGGTTTTACAGAATGTTGTGTAGGCTAAAACGTGTAAGAGGACATTAAAAATAACAAAGTTTTTTTCTCTTCGTAATAGAGAATACACAGAGGAACTCTATTCCAGTCGCAAATAGTCATGTACTGACTCTAAGGTACGAATAGTTCTAACATTGACCGACAGGATAATCAATCATCTTCAAACAACGGATCCTAATAAATGAATGATACCAACTTGTCACGCGGATGTTGCGCACAAACCGAAACAATTGGCCACCTCTCTAAAGGTCATGCCCGGAGTATCCTGTCAAGGCATACAACAGTCATAATACATTTGGTGAAACATTTACTTAGTGTTTTAATGGAGTTATAAATAAATCATAAATCATAAATTTTATTTGCATCAGTTATAGGGTACAAGCAGATGGTAATAAAGCTTAAACTAAGAGCACTATAACTTAGTATTAACATTGAAAAATTACTTAGCTTTAGATTTCCGCTCAGTTACGCCGGCATAAGTACCCAACTACACTACCTGTGACCACCGACTATGTTAGAGAACAAGCACATGCAAAAAGCACCGCCCGCCCTCCCACAAATCGCATGCAAAACAGATAATGCAATAATTAGTACCAACACCGACGTGCAAAAGAAAACCTCAACGCGTTTCGCCGCCTCACGCGGCATCTTCAGGAGGAGATGTTGTCGCCTCGGCTGCGCTCCGACGACTAACCTGTGAACGCTGGTGAGCAGGCCTTTTATACTTTTCCCCCACTATTGTTGTGACGTACTAGCGACCGATCCGGTCCTATTATTACTAATGATATTATTACTATTTTGACGGTTAGAAAAATTTGAAAAAATATTTAATAGTGGGGACGTTGTGTAACTGACCTGCTCATTCAGCAGTGTAAGCGGTTCATTCAGCGGTTTAAAATACAATTTACAGCCATCTATTAATCAAAAAACGTTAGAAAGTTTAGCCGTTGACGTGGAGATCACCGTTGCAAAAAAGATCAACTTTGTAAAAATTTAGTAACAAATATAGCCGCTAATCAGATTAAAACAGCTATGGGACAATCAAATCGCGGATCATCTAATCCAGAGTACCATATTTATAAAACACTTAGCCAAAAAATCTCCGAAAACAATTTGATTGTCTCCAAAGCTGATAAGGGTAACACGGTGGTGGTTATGGAGCGTAGTAATTATGTCCAAAAGGTGGAGGAAATAATTCAGAATGACGATTTTGTCCTTTTACAGTCAGACCCAACTAAAAAGTTTGCCTCTGAAATAAAAGAAGCCGTAAATTCAGCTCAGTTTATATTTTCAAATAATTCATCCACTCGAAATTCAATCTTAGAAATGAATCCGCGTAGTCCATTTTTGTACGGTTTACCTAAAATACATAAAGAAAATATGCCGATGCGCCCTGTAGTTTCCTACATCGGCGCACCTGCATATAAACTAGCCAAACAACTAAATTATTTATTAAAGGCAAAATCGTCATTCGATCCTAAACATTCCCTTATAAACAGTTTGGATTTAATTAAAAAAATCCAGTCTGTTTCTCTCCCTCGGAATGCAAAGTTGTTATCATTAGATGTCGATAGTTTATTTACCAATGTACCCTACCAAGAATCTCTAACTATTTTAAAGTACCATTTAGAAAAACAACGATTGCATCCGGGGGAGATAGACGATCTCATATTATTAACTACATTATGTATGAAACAAAATTATTTCCGGTTCAACAATCAATATTATAGACAAAAGGAGGGCTTAGCGATGGGTTCTCCTTTAAGTCCATTAATGGCAGATATTTTCATGGATAATTTTGAAAATAAATACTTAATACATGATAGGAATATTCTTTATTATTATAGATACGTAGATGATATATTGATTTGTTGGACCGGAACAAACCGTCAGTTGGATCTATTTCTTAATAAAATAAATAAAATTCACCCCAAAATTAAATTTAAATTAGAATTAGAACAGAATGATAGTATTAATTTCTTAGATTTAACAATAACAAAGGTGCAGGGTAAGCATGAATTCATGCATCTTCTTGTCATCCGTGGCAACATAAAATGGCCGCGTTCAACTCATATGTACATCGCCTTATTACAATACCATTAAGTGAAATTAATTACAAAAAAGAATTAAATATTCTTTACCACATCGCCACTTCAAACGGATACAAGAGATGCATTATTGACAGTTTAATAAAAAATAAAATTAACAAAATCATAACTAGTTTATTATACGCTGTTCCTGATAAAAAGGATAACAGGTATAATTCTAGTTTGATTTATTTAGGACCGGTGTCGGAACGAATTTCTAAGTTACTAAAAAATCACGATATGCACGCAGCTTTTAACACAAATAACTCATTACGAATGTAATGTAATGGTAAGGATAAGCTTGATAAACACCAGAAATCTGGTGTTTATAAACTTAATTGTAATGAATGTAACTCCACATATGTAGGGCAGACCGGCCGTAGTTTCAACACACGTTATAAAGAACATTATCCGCGTATCGAAATAACCATCCCGAAAAATCCCATTTCGCGAAACACCTTCTAGACACAGGACATAGAATTCCTGATAATCACACATTTTCAATTTTACACACATGCGAAAAAAGTTTAAAACTATCCGTTTTGGAACAATTAGAAATAATTAAACATAATAAAGATAATTTGCTTACACTGCTGAATGAGCAGGTCAGTTACACAACGTCCCCACTATTAAATATTTTTTCAAATTTTTCTAACCGTCAAAATAGTAATAATATCATTAGTAATAATAGGACCGGATCGGTCGCTAGTACGTCACAACAATAGTGGGGGAAAAATATAAAAGGCCTGCTCACCAGCGTTCACAGGTTAGTCGTCGGAGCGCAGCCGAGGCGACAACATCTCCTCCTGAAGATGCCGCGTGAGGCGGCGAAACGCGTTGAGGTTTTCTTTTGCACGTCGGTGTTGGTACTAATTATTGCATTATCTGTTTTGCATGCGATTTGTGGGAGGGCGGGCGGTGCTTTTTGCATGTGCTTGTTCTCTAACATAGTCGGTGGTCACAGGTAGTGTAGTTGGGTACTTATGCCGGCGTAACTGAGCGGAAATCTAAAGCTAAGTAATTTTTCAATGTTAATACTAATTATGGATTTCCGCAAAGTAACGCCTGATACTATTAATTACACTATAACTTGCCTATGGTGAGGCGTACAAAATTATTTAAAACATTCACAGAATGTTATGAATTAAATTACATTATTTACTTATATATGTAAATGCAAGATCACTTGCCTAAATTATAAATATTTAAGTGTATTACCAAAAGAAAATAAAAACTATAAGTTATAATAAGTATAAAAGCTATAAGTTAAGTGGATATTTTATCATTAAAATATTCCTCCAATGAATAATTAGCCCTTTTCCAAAAGTATTTTAAATAGTGTGGTTTTAAATCTATTGTGGTTTAGTTCTTTCAATGAGTCTGGTAGGTGGTTGTATATTTTTGGTGCTATTGTATAAACACTATTGGAGAAAAAGCTTGTGCGTGATGGGTAGTGAGGTAATATGTATATTTTATTTCGCGTTTTTCGATGGTGTTTCGTGACTCTTGATTTGAAATAGTTAAGGTGTCTATTGACGAATAGGCAAATTTGAAAAATGTAGATACAAGGTAGATTTAGAATATGTAGTTTTGAGAACAATGGTTGACAGCTAACCGTTTGATTAACGCCGTACATAGTTCGGACTGTTTTTTTTTGCGCACGAAATACTGGCAAGAAGTTGACGCAAGCGGCGTTGCCCCAGTGAATTATTCCATATCGGAGATTGGATGCTACAAAGCCGTGGTATGCAGTAAGAGCTGCTTTTTGTGAGACTGTTTTGGTTAGTTTTTTTAAGGGATAATTGAATTTACTTATTTTATTGCTCAAGTAGTGAGTATGAGGTTTCCAATTCATAGAACTATAGAATTACCCCTAGAAAACGGATTTTACTGACTTCTTCTATATTGTTGTTATTGTGTTGGATAGATATATTTGGCTTTGTTTGCTGTGGTAGGCTAAACTGCATATATTTAGTTTTTTCAAAATTAATTTTCAGATCGTTAGCGTCCATCCAAGTAACTATACTATCAAGTGCTTCATTAATCGATTGTTCATAGGTATTTTTATCTTTACATTTAATCAACAACGTGGAATCATCTGCAAATAAAAACATTTCATGATTCACACATAGCGGAAGATCATTAATGTAGATCAGGAATAATAGTGGCCCAAGAATACTGCCTTGGGGCACACCATTTGTAACAAATTCTAGTTTGGATTGTGCGTAAGTTGAATGTTTGTTTTGATCAATGTATGCTATTTCCGTATATTGAGGTCTTTTTTCTAAATATGACGATAAAAGATCGTAGACTGGTCCTCTTACTCCATAATTGTAAATTTTAAATAAAAGTTTTTTGGGGGATACTAAATCAAAAGCTTTGCTCATGTCCATGAATATGGCCGTTACAGGTATGCTATCATTAACACATTCAGATACACTGCGCAGGAGATGAAAAATCATTAGATCTGTGGATCTGTTCTTACGAAACCCATGTTGTTCGTCACATAATAAATTGTTCTTTTCAAAAAATTCACATCTTAAGAATTACAATCTGTAGTAATTCTTAAGATGTGAAGTGGCATCTTAGCTGCTATGATAGGATGAAAATTAGAGATGGGCCGAGTATTGGTTTTACCGAGTACCGAGTATTACTCCATTTAAAGCTTGACGAGTACCGATTACTCGGCCGAGTAACTCAGTTTAATTTGAGGTCCTAAAACAAGATCAAACATAACCGTAACGCGCTGCCAGCAATACCTATTTAGAAATTTTGAATTAATAAATCATGACTTCATTAATCAAAATAATATGTATTTGATTTTATAATATATCCCTTTAACTACATACAGTTTGTCGATCTGCAGCGGCCCGGCTGTCCTATAATGAACCAAAAAGAAATGACTAACGCCAAATTAGGGGCTTATTCATTGATTAAGTATGTGTCATTTAGGTATATACATACTTTAATTCCTCCAGTTGGCCATTAGCAAACTTATTCCGCTAACTTAGTACTAACCGAGTACTCGGCCCATCAATCATGAAAATATTTTACCCTGTTCCTCTACCACTTGGTTTAGACGAAGGCTACGTATTTCTGTATAAAAAAATTTAACATGTACAAGAGTTAATGGGACTAAAATTTACAAGAGAACTGCCATCGCGATTGAGAAGTATAGTTGTTAAACGTTGTGATTACTTGTCAGATGATTCTCGAACATTTTGGTAATGGCAAAAGTCACGAGACCCAACACAATGTTGCCGAGCAACTTGTCCGAGCAGCAAAGTTGAATTTATAAATCAACCGGTTCGCTTTGCCGGTTCGTCAGGCCCTCAACGCGGAGATCGAGTTCAATACGAAATAAATGTGATACGCTTTCTTTTGTCATATACTTTATTTTTATTTTTAAGTCCAGTCTGGTTATTTGCTTTTCCAGCGACTCTGAAATAAATAAAATAGTCTGAACCTCGTCCATTGCCTATCCCCAAAATGTTAGCTTTATGGTTACTAGGATTACTGGAATGGAAATAAACGAAATGATAACTTATATTACCATGTATAGTCCCTGAATTCGACACAAACATTTATCGTGGTCATCTTAAACACAAATATTATTCCCTTGTAATTCATTCTGACCAGCAAGTGAACTGATACCATTACTCCTTGTAGTCCGAAGTTGTAAGGATGCCCCAGAGCATCTTTTATTATAAGGGCCTTTCTTTAACTCAAATCGCAAGGCAGCTAAGAATATTCGTGTCGCATGTTTCATTTTGTTCCGATAAGCATGAAACATGTCACTTTGATTGTCGACAGCTTTGGTCTTGTGATCTGAGATACAGACTAGAAAACCGCTGTTGCAGGTTCCAATCCTGCTAGGGGCAAATGTTTGTGTGATGGGGACGAGCATATTTGTATGAACCTGAGTCATGGGTGTTTCTAAGTATTTCTATCCTTTATCCTAGTCCCTATAGCAATAGTTAGTTAGTTGGTATAGCTTAGGGCTAGATAATTGGTGCATTCGTTAAAACAATTTATTTATTTGATAAACGAACGAACGAACGAATAAGTTGCACTGATGCTACTCTTACACGTTCTGATCGCTGATCACTCACCACATCTAAGTTATTATTAACCGAAGCTTTCGCTCGTCAGCGGAACAGGGAACAGCTGTAGCTGTATGCCGCGCGTGCGATGCATTCCTAGCGGTCAACGCACGCAGCTTACTCACACACTTCCGTTCTTTGTTGGTGTTTACGTTGGTGAGTTACCACAAACGTTTTTGGACATCGTTTTGTTGTCTTTTCGTCTTATAAACTCGACGGGAATAGGCATCAAAGATTCTTTTCGGAACACAAACTCAACTCAGCCTACCGGGTTTCTTAATCAAACTAGAGATTTGTTATATCCAAGTGGGCGATGCGACAAAGGAAAACTTAACTAGACCCAGTCGTCTCAAAACAGCACGCACTTTTTAAGAGAAATAACTAGTTTCACTAATTGTTTTAATAGTTCATATAACATTGAATTGATTATAGTTGTACCTAGAAGTAATAATCTTTTCTAGGCCGACATTCATCAACGGTTCCGCTCCACGAGGATTACCGTCAACGTTTAATGGTTTTGTGGCATATGAACAGATAATTTAACCAATGAGTTTGGCTGGCTACTTTTAGTTCCATTCCTGATAGATAACATTTCAAAAGTTCTAAGCAGTATAAGAAGTTTGCGTAGGTACCTTATCTTTAGAAAACGTTTGGTAGAACTTTCACTGTTACTTGTGTTGATTAAAAAATAAATTACATAAGACCCGTTCTAGGAAGATTACATAAAACCAAGTAACTATAAGCTTATAAACTTATTTACGTTCAGTAGAATAGAATAACTAACTTGCATATGGAAAACTTTTTGGTTTCCGATAAGAATTGATTGCACAATGTCTTTAGTTAATAATGACGCAAGATACCAGTAATTTATTGCATCTTAGTACTATTCTCTATTGTTGTGTCTTGCTATCTCAAAATGACATGACACGCCTACACAAATTCTAATCAAAAACAAATATTGAAATAGTCGAATGCAATCTCATAACGATTGTGGAAAATATACCTGATTATAAAACTACTATGATCTGAACATTTTAAACAAAAGACGTTTGCGCTATTTTGGTCAATGACATTCTGTCTAAAAACATAGCTGATTAGTTTCAGACAAAGTCTAATTGGGAAAATTGTGAATGGCAAATTCTTCTTAATTCTTTATTAAAGGCATTAATTTGGCAGAAGAAATGAATTAGCGCAAGAGTGGAACGACAGACGCCGGGATAATCTATGAAAGACTCGCCCCTAGATGAACGCCGATCGATCGAGGTCTACACTGTTTCGTACGGTTTGGGAAACATGGGAGCCGAGACAGCCTGAAAAGTAAAATTTGAATTTGGGGTCTGTAAAGTTTGAGAATTTTAAATTCAATGAGTAGATGGATGGCTCATCATGACCGCGCTTTACCTAAAGTAAAAGTCATTAACCTAGCTAATAAGTTAAGCAATAGAGAAGCAGGCTAGATATCCTTGATGTTATCACTTTGACGGTAAAGCGATGTTGATCACACAAACTTATCAAGAGTTAGCCACTGAATTCATTCATTTTACATTCGTTGAAAATGAATTTATTGAATGTGTTCTTGTAGGAAGTAGGTCTGAGTCTTTAGTCGTAACTCATAGGAATATTACACATGATAAGTCATCTTAGCATTTTTGTTTTAAATATTTCAATAAGTACACTTGAATAAGTCAATCTCTCTTAGATTCCGGTCTCAAACTTCTCAAAGTGCTCAAGTGATAATAGGTACTCACGTGCATTCCATTTATTAAACAGGTCGATAAAAAGCAATTCGAACGCATATCACGTTGAAAGAACTAAATTTAGCGGTTACGAAACCATTCGTTGCGACACTTGGCGTTGTGACCTCAAACTTAACTTGTTTTATGAGACACACGATGACTTTTCTACTGGTCAACAACTATATACGTACGTACTACGTACGTCGTTTTTATGTACTGACCGACCGCTCTGTTATTCAAGATCAGGACAACAAAAACATTCAAAGTTCATTTGGACGACGATAAAAAATATAGATAGCCACATGCAGCAGGTAGGAAACAGAAATTTTGTTCCATTAGGCCATGTAGTTCTGCTGCATGCATTTTAACAAGGCCTTGATTCCGTCGTTTGATACGATATTAATTAACACCTATCCATTATTTCTTAACTTAAATATCAGCGAATACAGCAGAGCCATGACTTCATCTACAAAGTACATCTATGCATTGAAAATTTCAATGTCATAAAAAGGCATGACAGGATGTGACCCAAGTTTAGTAAAGGTGAGTGATTTAGAAGTTCTTCTTCAATGGGACTTGTTGTTTTAATATGTTTTGCTCCGCAAAAAGTACAAATTTTTATACCAACTTTTTCATTATCGTCCCCGCAAACTCACCTACCTTAATCTTGGTCGTTATCTGCGTTCAAAAAGGCATAAACACAACCAAAGTCGTGCTAGTACAAAGGTGGCCCTCCGTCCCTCCGAGGGCTGGCCCAATTCCGACCCTCCAAGAGTTGTGACCTAGTTCCCGACACCCGCTCATTTGCCGGCGTAGGTTTAAAATGGGGTTGCATGTAATCGTTCTTTGCCCTCCCTCACATTCAGAGGGATCCGGACCTACATTGAAAATTTTCTGTCTCATTCGTGCGAGCTGCCGAATATAGAACAGTAAACGCAGTTATCTACAGCCGCTGACGAGATGGGTTTCATTAATTTCACATATTTGATTTATATTCACAGGGTGAGGACCAAAAGTTGGGTTTCATAAATTTCCACTCAATTTATTTATATTCACAGGGTGAGGACCAAAGTCTTCAACAGAGAGATAATTTCGACGAGTCAATGTACCTAACTTACAAGGATGATGTCTCGATGAGGGATCAGAAGAATGCTAATTCTTCTTCTTCAGAAAAAATCTAATTCTTCTGATATTTAGTCGGTGCCAGCATGACGAAAATGTGACAACATGAGTAAACAAACTGTTTATGTTTATCTGTAATAGTTCCTTCCTAATATTAGTTGCTTTAATATAGTATTTGATGGTAATTTTAAAATGTTTTTGACGTCTAATTAATGCATAATGTTATTAAAAAGAAGGCGGTTTGATTACTACCCTCTATAAATGTGCATCATCAAAAATTACTGAGCAAGCTATAATGTGAGGCAAAACCTATGTACAAATAGTAGGAATCGAGAGCAAATAGTAAGAAAACAAGAAAGCTGCAGTAACAGTAAATAACCCGTATTTTTCGTAGAAGATTGTCGTTTCTGTAGTAGGAACTTGGAATGTCTTCACTGCACTGTACTGGCAAGTTTTGTTTCTTTGCCATAAACAAAAATGACAGAATCTCATGCTATGAAATAAGAAACAGATTTAAACATAGTATCAGAAGATGATATGTATTTGAACAATGTACTCAATGTTTGAATAATACACGGGACTTATTACTATACATTGTAATAATGCAACTCGAAAGTTCAAAATCTAAACAATACCGGAATCGTGGTAAACAGAGAAATCGATGGTGTTAAGGACACTGAATTGCTGTTGTAGTAATTTACATATTTGACACTGAAAACTTTTCAGTATAAATATCATGAAACAACAACAGGTTTTACCGCGTAAGTATTTAAAAGTATGTCTGACTTTGGTCGCGCAATTCGACTCTACATGATTCATTAATTGCTCTCTTGTTCTTCTGACATCGTCATGGAAAGATAAAACCCTTAGAAACTTATAAAAAGCAACACTCCTTACTATAGTAAGAATCAATGTCTTAAACCAAACCAGAGTGACATGTACTTAATACTCAAATGTTGCCGACTAACAAAATATTAGTATATGTAGCCTCGGTGGACGTAACAGACAGACTAATAGCGCTACTTTAGAACTATTTATGGAGAAGGTCTGGTTCTGACGGGCGTAGTAGAAAAGACGACGAAGCTAGAGTTAGTAAACATTGAAAAAAATTCGGCTGACGAATTTATTTGCGGTGATGACTCTTCTCTTCAGACAGTTGTTGTTATTCAATAACAATAATATTAATAAAAATAATAATATTTCTGCTCACAATGACTACGTTGCAGCATTGCGCACAAGTATGTATCAGCTCTTAGCAATACCTTAAAATGGTTATTTTTTGATTTTACAGAACTTGCAGGTTTGCACCTTTGCCTTTACAGAAAACTAGCTTTCACCCGCGATTTCGTCCGCATTAGGTAGAATAAATAGGTTTTGGAATAGAATTTTATCTAAATATAATTCAAATCTTTGGTAATTTAGGCGTGAACGCGGTCAGATTCCCCGGAAAGTAGCTTTTTCCATGGGAATGCGTTGTTTTCCCGTGGTAAAAAGTAGTCTATGTCCTTTCTCGGGTATCAAAATATCTCCATACCAAATTTTATGCAAATTGGTTCAAGTTGGACAGAGTTACTTTCGCATTTATAATATTATAGTATGGATGCAATTTAGTAAAAACAAATCATTCTTAATTTAAAGTAGTTTAAATATACTCCCTTAACTAATAATGACTAAGGTGTTTGATTGAAACTGGATAAAACTGAAAACAGATTAATTTATTTTGAAGAATTTGAAATGTTCGGCTTTTGTTGTCATTTCAGCAGACGCGACGCTCGCCAAAGTTCAATTAGAAAATCAAATGCTTGGTTATTTAGATTTGGACCTATTCAAATTATGTATAAGAAAGTGACAGACAGAGGCAAGGTTCTCTCACGCGACGGGTCAACGACCGCGTTCGCGTATAATGGCGTAACTGCTTCGCAAGGCCGGAGCGATTTCGACTATTTTCGACGGCACACCGATATAAAATGGAGAAAGAAATAATGAATCTTTCTACTTTTACAACGAAAAAGGCTAGATTTAGTTTTAGAAACTTTTACAAAAGTAAGGGCGCAGATGATTTTTACATCGCCTCTACATTAGAGGCGATGTAAAAATCACATACAATTATTTCCAGTTAAAGAAAGTTCTGCAGACAAGTCAGGTAGACAGGTTAAATCACAACATTACTAAGTACTTTAAATAATAAATTACGCTCATAAACAAAACGCAATAATTTCAGATAGCCAATTCAACTGTGAACCAACGGGTAAGAATTGCATAATCAGGCAAAATGCAGTCAACCGAAATGGCACAGCAAATGGGTGATTGCGTAAACAATGTTTGATCTCACACCAGCGTCGCGTCGGGCGAAACGTGACAAAACTCACGCCTTGTCGTACTATGAAGCGAAAATAATGGAGATGTTTGATAAACAGTTACATTTTGTAGGAAGCTATGAGTTGCCTCTTCCTTGTTAGTTAGCAGCTAAGTGATTAGCAAAGAATACTATAATAAAGGAGTACCAAATTAACCACACTTGAGTTAAGACTTATGTTATGACACTGAAAAGACAACCTAACGAAAATTGAATCACTGCAAAGAGTGAAGGTCATGGCACACCACCCGTTCGGCATCGGCACAGCAGCAGCACGTCGCACATAGGAGTATTTGGCTAATAAAACCGGACAAAAGTCAGAATCAACAAAATAGTCAAAAGTTTTACTGCATATATTATTCATCTACCTTGTTAACCGGGCCATCTAATAGCATTTATTGAATCTACCCACGGTTTAAACCTGTGCTCACAGGCCAGTCGGAACTAGTCGTTTCGTAGAATCGCATTATTTGTTCCCGGCGCTCTCGGTTGCAATATTAATTTGTATCGTTTTTGTGATTTCGTGTGATATAGATAATAATAACAAAAAAAATACTATGGCAGAAGAAGGTATGTACCGTATTTTTAAATATTTATTAGTTGATTTACTGTTAACGTTGTATTTTTTAAAATGAATTAACAACAGGCATAATTTGAACATTTATTTTGCCTTAAGTTAATCAGACACCAGTGTTTTTGTTTATGTGTCTTGTCTTGTCGGGCTGTAATTCATACATGAACATATTGACTGATCTTTGTGCAACTATAAACCACTTTCAAATCATCCGCCCACATCCGCCATTTAGTTTTCTAATACTTCAAAGTTATTGATTGGTCAGTGTGAATTATTTAATTTTTTTAGAATTTTATGTTTTTTTATTGATACTTCGAGAACTGTCCGGCAATTTACCAGTAAAGAATTGTTTGACATTTTGAATGAATATAAAGGACAGAAAATGGATAAAAAGTTTGCATTGCTCGAAGAAAGACTTTTGAATTAACAAATAAGTAGCCCAAGTTATGAAAAAATAATATTAGACGTTCTTTGAGGTGTTTCAAGAGCGATTTCAAGAAGGAATGGAAAGAAGCCAGTTACAAAGAAGAACGTTTCTTGAAAACTAATAAAAACTGGCTCATATCTTCGATGGAATGCCTTACTGGACTGAAAAACCTTCACAAAAACTAGGACGACGACGACCATCAAAAACATTTAATAGCTTTGCGAATGTACGATGCACAAAGTGCTGATGCATGGAGCTGAAGTTATCACACATGCATTCCTTCCTATTGGCCAGTTGTCAGAGGAGGCAGTTGAGGCACGAAACAAACACTTTGGTCAATACAGACTTAATTTTGCACGAAAATTTTTACGTGTCGTTTGCAATAGAGACATATTACATAGACTTTTACTAGGTTCCGACCTATATCTCAGTAGTAATCGATGAAGACAAAACAAAAAAATCTGCCATTTTCGCAAGAGGCAATAAATCTGATGATTGCAAGTAAACCGCATGTACCTCATGAAGAAGAATGCGGTGAAAATATAGATGTTGGAGACATAGATGACGAAGATGAAGAAATTGAAGGCGAAGAAGTTGAAAATGAATAGTTTTTAATGATATTCATTGTATATTCAGACTTATTTATAAGTAAAAAAAAAATGCTTAAATCGAATCCATATAAAAAATGCATCAGATAATTTTGTCCGGTTTTATTAGCCAAATACTCCTATGTGCGTCGCCTTGAATTTAGGCTACGGGGAGCCGCGGGCCGCAAGCTCACCGCCCGTGCGTTGGCTGCGAGGTACAAGCTCGCAGTCTTCACGTCGGCCACAATATCACTTGTTTTACTGGCGACTCAAAGTCGGCGCACTTACTGCACACAGTCGGCTCGCCGTCAGCACGCCGTAATCGCGCTGTTAGGTCGCGAGCCGCGAGTTGAGGTATAATTGAGCGGTAAGCGCGCTAACTGCGCACCGTTTGCTTTTTTATACATATATATATTGCAATATGTATTGTAAGACACACAACTTAATTCTCTAATTTTAATGGCAAGTTCAGTGCTGGGTTGGATCCATTGTATTGTGTGCGATAATCTTAAGCCGCTAGCGATACCAGATAAAATGGATTGATTATTTATATTATAGTCGTAACTGGTATGGAATGGTTTTAGATGATAACTGTGACAACAAATTAGGCTGATTAAGATATCATGAAACTGGTATCAATCACAAATCACAATCATATCACAGATTCAATCGGTGCGCTAAGTTGCGACGTCATGAACGTAAATGTCTTACTTTTGGGTTAGGGATAACATGATTATTATAACTCGTCGTGGAATCAATTTAAGTTTGTAGTAAATTCGTAAGTCAAATATTCCAACCAGCTACAATAATTACCTTAATAACAACACGTTTTGAAAACTCGTTTCCAACACGACGACATTCAACAATTTTCCTCGTTTGTTTGAATCCCTTGACCTCGTTCACTCGCTACTCCAAGTCCAAGAGTCATTGGAACGAGTGCCTTGCCATCATGGCGTTTAATAAACAACGGAGAACACATTTTAAATGAAACAATGAGACCTTCCGAGCAGAAGGTTTTCCTTTCAATAAGTCATTGTGATGGTAACAGGTTTAACCCTAGAACCATGTTGGCGACAGACCTTTTTTACATGTCTTTAAATTTAGAAGATTAGTTTATTACGTCTTTTCGACACTTTTTAATTGTTGTCAGTTGTTATTGTGATGCGATTCGAGAAAGTGGTTGTTTAGTAAGAATTGTGCTGAAAATTTTTGTTTAAATACATATATTTTTACCACAGTTCTTGGTGGAGAGAAGCCTCCTTTTTAAAAACCCTAATATACCAAAAATGTTTATAAACCCTACTCGGGGTCCTAGGGTATCCCACAAGCTTTTGTTTTCTAATTTATTTAGCTAGTTTGTATTGTATGGATTTGCCGTTCCGTGTATTTCACCTTGAGATCACGCACCACTACAGCCTGTGAAACGGCATCAGCCGGACTTCATAGACGCGTGCACGTTTATCGTGGGGTACTCAAGGACTCCAGTGTAGGAATAATGTGTTTTTTATTTTAATTTTTTTCAACAAATTCCGCAACAAAAGATGTAAAAATAATTTTGTTAATACATGCTTTCTGTAAGTGCTCAAATGTATGAAATAAGCTCGATAAATGCATTGTTGCAATTTTATTAGCTCACGCTTTTAATAGGATGTATGGAAAAACACTCATAATATAAGGCGGGGATATACAGTGAAGTATATCGATGATACTAAAACTTTAAACCTTTGCTGATCGATCTTCCCGGGTCTAAGGAATACTCAATCAAGCGTTGGGACTTCTGCCTACGAAAACGGGATTAGGAGAGCTCAATAGTTGCACTAAGTAGAAAGTTGTAAAATATTTGAATCACCAATGTCGCCATGTGATATGCCAAAGATGCTAAAATCATCACAATAATGTAAGTTGTTTGATAGATTCAAACTCACATTGTGATAACGAACGAAAACTAAAAACGAATTTTGTACCGTATACAACTGTTCTTGCACGATATCACGTTATTGCGGACAAATTAATTGCTTTTTAAAACGAAAAAACGAAACGTTTGACAACCCAGCAGGTGAGACTTCCATTTGCAGAAGTTTATTTAAAACACTCTTGTCGAAAACATGCAGAAAAATGTTTATCGTGCCAGTTTGCAAAACGATTCTCACTCATGCGTAACGTAAATGCATGTAAAATTCTATCTAAATGCATGTAATATGGTCTTGAATGAGAAAGTAACGAAAAAAATCTAACTCTTATACTAATGACTAGTCATCTTATTCAAACTACGGAAGCGTTCGCGCAATAAAATTGTGAAAGTGAACCATAGTAGCCCTACCGGGGCGGAGGAAGGACCGGACGGTGCGACCGGTTCCGTAGACTGAACTCGAGTTGTCGAAGCTAGCTCGTTGCACAACATAGCCCGTGTTCCATAAGCATGCCGAACAGAATACCATGCAGGTAACACTGCAAGCAGCGTGGGCTAATGACCTATTATATCTTGCTGGAGATTAAAGTACATATCTTTCGAACCGGGAAACGCGTTTGGTTTTGTTAAATTTAACAGACCATTCACAGTCACCTAAGATTTGGGAGTGCCACAAGGAGGCTAATTAGGACCACAAATTGGCAGAAACTTTAAGCAGAAGATCAATGAGATTCTGGACAGTATAGTCGGGGGTAAGTAATCAGTAAATAGGAAGACTTGAATTTAGAGAACCGGAATTGCGTTATGTTTTTTAAGACTTAATGTTACACTTTGTCTGTTCGGAACGTTCATACGTATTCATAATCTTTGTTGAAATTTCTGCATCTGGCACATTGCCAATCAATTCCTAATAAATAATTGCATTCTGGCAAGCAAGGAGATCTTAAATTGAAATCTAAAAATACCTTTTACATTTATGATACTGTATGCATTGGTAACTAACGTACCCAATTTATAAGTACATAGGTTTTCATGTCAACTGATTGAGTCACGTATTCTAGAACTTCTGTGTTAATACGACTTAAATTAAAATACACTTGTGCAGTTTTATGTCACCATGATGCAATGAGAATGGTAATTGGCAACACAAATCTTCACCTCATCTTAGCAACCTATTATACATCCTACTGCTGGGCACAGGCCTCACTCACCTCAACTAGGAGGTGGTAAAAGCCATACTTCTCCAGGCGGGCGCAGTGCGCATTAGTGGACGGGTTGTTTGTTATGGTAAGTCACCAAATTTTATTCCTAGATACTGAATATCCTGATGCAGTTTTGATCAGTCTTGAATTTGGTATTTATTTTGTATGCACAATGAACAATAGTCGTTGCCCAGACAGACAGCATACTATCACTGAAATAATTACCATGTTTTGAAAGAAACTGAATATTGTAATTTGACACCTTTAAAAACATTGGATACAATGAACATGAACCACTTGACATGTAAAAGGTGGATGGCGTTTTGAATAATATTCAGGTCGCTAAAATTCAAACCAAAAATCAAGCATAATTTTGTGCCCTTGGAACCAGGTGCGCGATTTTAAGAAATTGATTGATTAAAATCATCATTGAGAAAAATCAAACAGATATAGAACAAATAGAAAATAAAACTACTGAATGAACATTGAACAGGTACGTGCTAGACAGGCCACATATCATCTTATTAATGTAGTATTTGTGACGCGCGCTGTACGACCCGCTATTTATAGGCGGTTGCGTGATAAAACGTTGTGTTGTTAACTGATATCACAGACAAACAATAAGACACAAGTTTATAATACACGATACAGATGCAGAAATACGTGAGAACAGTATTGTAACGGAATGAAGAAAGGAATAAAACCTAGCATGAATAACAAATTATTCCTGATAATTGAAAATAACACCAAGAACCTATTTCATACGCTGAAAGAAAGAATGACAGTAACCTAAGATCCCACTAAATAAGATAAGAGATAAAAACAAGCCGCATTCCATTTTTTTCAACAATCAATAAGATTGTAATCGTATCATATTTGCGAATCTGATTGACAGTCACGGAAGAAGACAGAGCGAGCACTACAATCGAGTTTTGAGACTAAAAGTTACTCACGACCACACTGGCACGCTACTTTATCTGTGTCATCATTAGACAACTTCTTAGCTTCGAGAGTAACAAGAGATCAATTACGACGTCCTAATGGGATGTCTCATTTAGAGGGCCGATAAGTTTGGAGCACAGCGCACAGAGGTGGCTTATTCAGCAAATTTAATTAGTGTTGGGGTTTCATTAGCACGGCTTGTCGCCCGTTACGTAATTGCCGTCGTCAAGTACACGCGGCGCTGCTGCCAATGGCGTTCAGGTCTTGCCCGGGTTGGCTTGGCTACCAACCTTTTGTAAACTTGTTCAGTTCTAAAATTGAAAGTAATTTCAACAACTTTGATAATAATCCTACAGCGTTTTGATAGTTGGAGTACCTAATGAGAATAATCGGATTTTAGGTTTACTTTTGAAGCTTATATTATTAAATCTGGTAAAACTTCTATAAAAATTTGAATGTTTCCTTGCTTGACTTCGGTGATGAATGATGTTCTTATTGATGAGTTTTTAATAACTGACGTAAAAAACCTAGTACATCTTATGTAAGAGTGTACATCATTACATCAACAAAGGTGACACTAGTATGTCTCTTCTTGTGGGTATGTCATCATCAGTCATCACATCGACATCATTTAAATTCTTGGTAACTTCAAAGCGAAGTTGACACGTTGAAATTATATTCACAGAAACGATTATTTTATAAATGATCATCAGAAAAGGAATCAGAAACGCAGGCTTACATTTTAAGATTAAATAAACCTAGATGACTGATAATCAGCGCAAAATAATAAACAAAGCAGCCACAAATTACGTTTACGAATAAATTGGAAGCGGCAATTTAAAAACAGTTCCCAAGTGCACAGACGCTTGTGAAATAGTCACGAGAAACCTTTGAAATGAACCTTCAGTCTGGACCGCTCACTGTCCAAGGCCGACGGTCATGGCTGGCCATGGTGCTACATAGCATCGCACTGAATAAC
The DNA here is from genome assembly GCA_963921415.1 of Pyrausta despicata. Lineage (NCBI taxonomy): Eukaryota > Metazoa > Arthropoda > Insecta > Lepidoptera > Crambidae > Pyrausta > Pyrausta despicata. Next base: position 11,127,418 of record OY992858.1, on the reverse strand, counting down.
TGCCAAAAATATTTCCAACATACTAAGAAACAAGTTTACTAACATATAAATGCCGCACGAGTAAATCAACAGTTAATTATTGGCTTTATTATGCACAAAGACTGCTAGCTAGAACCTCAAGTCACCTCCTACCAATGCAATAATCACATGTTACAAGGAATTTATGATACTGAGATTATTAGGTACGCCGCACAGTCAGAGAAGAGGAGACTACCTCGTGCGTTAAAAAACAGGTAAAAACAAGCATGCACGCTCTTAATAATTAATTATTTTCTTGAGTTGTTCATACAAATAAGTCCCAGGCAAATCGCTCATGAAGTCCTGACATGTCGTCAATCAAGTCTCACTGCAAAGTTAATAAAAGCTATTCATGGACCGAGTACCCTTGCCTAAAATAGCCTGTCAAATTGAAATCACGGCTACGGCGTGGCAGGCATAATCTGAAATCGATGGTAAAATACTTTCGTCAGTGCTGTAACAGGTTATTTAAACTGGCTAGTCGCTGTGTTGGTATAAATAACAGTTAATTTCTCGTGTCACGCTCCGTTAGCCGTCGTCGCGTGCCCAACAGTCTTCCTGCTCCGCGTCGACAACACGGATTCCTGACGTTAACTACAGTTTTACAATGGTTCATCGTGAAACATTCTTAAGGAATGTTAAGATTCATTTATGTCGTCAAAACTACATAAAAACAACACGGATTGTATGTTCATGGAAATCTACTGACTTATGATATGACATTACGAGTGACTGGGGAGATCTGTTATGTGCGTACACCGAGATAACATTCCCTTTAATAATAAATAGGTAGTCGGCGTGTTATTAAGACGATAAGTAGTACGTCGAGGTTTTGGCCTTGTCTGGATATCGACTGTCATCTTATTGAACTAATTATTTATAACATTCGATTTTTAGTGTTGTTAATGCCATTACGATTTACTTCTACCTCAGAGACACATTCCAGCAAGCATTACCGGCGTTACGTAAAGAGTGGGTTACGGATTTAAGAATGCAGGGCAGGCCAGCCACGGACGCGCGGCCACGGAGCGTGACGGGCGGTATGTCCCACGGTCCCGCTGAATACAAAACGCCTCAATCAATACCTACACTTCTGCCCTTGGTTGAAGAAAATTTAATTCAAAAGCAGAACTAGAACGCAATTAGATGTGGAGACTGCTAAAGTGCAATGGAATCTTATCTCCTCAAGGTATCGTAATGCAAAGCTACGCAGGGACCATTGTTTTATTAGTCACAAGTTTAAAACTTAATAAACACGAAACACAAATCTTGAAACAAAGTTTTCTTTCTGCTATTTATCTCCGCCAGAAAAAAACGACATATCTAATGATAGTATTTCATACAGAAATTCATTAGAAGCAGAACAGTAATCTTTTATTTACCACAACACAACATTTGTGAGTGAACAAGACAAGATTTATACGGTGCCGTAAATGACTGAGCGTTGCTTTTCAGTCTTTTCACACAGCATGTTATTCATTAACTGGTTTGTCTTTTTTGCTGTGGACAACCTTGTTAAAATCCCAAGTATTCAACATCGATAACCTAGTTTTTGCTGCGGTATTTGATGTTGATTAATACAAAGACGAAGCTAATTGCAATAACGAACATAACGAAGAATGTGCGTCAGCAAACGTAACACACTGTTGTATTTGGGTCGTCTACAATTTGGGAGGTATGCTATTTTCAATCTTCCTCGTTCCTAACATGCCAGCTGCGAGTATCTGAGATGCGTCCCAGAATGTAGGTAACTATCTTGTTCATTTTGCATACAATTTCACTCAGCAATTCAGACCATAATGTGCTGAACGTCGTGTTATGTTCCATTTGAATTCTCAGTAACGATGAAATTGAAACCATGGTAGCATCAGCTAAGATCATTTGCAACTTGTAAGCGCTAACCAATGATTCATGGGGCTGACAATAAAACAACTAGGCTTATTTAATGACTACTTGCGAAGTAGCGAGTAATTCACAAAGAAATATGAGGTGACACCCGCATACTAACGATGCCTCGAATGTCTTTGTTCGCAAGCACCAGACAATGCTTATACACTCAAACAAGAACCACAAGTTGTAAAGTGAAAATCAAATTAAGTACGTTTTTTTATCACTTGTTTGTTACCTATCAGGAAAATGTTTTCCGAGATAAAGGAAATCGAGTGGTGCTTAAATTAACACGACAAGACGTAACGTAACGTAACAGTTTTCCATTCAGATATTTCATTTCGTACAATTTGTAATCGTCTAGAAAACAGGTCAATTGCTTTCCTTTTTTGCCTGTTGAAAAAGCTTCAAGGGGCAAGCCCTTTTTGTAGAGCAATCTACAAAAAGGTTATCTGAATCACCTTCAAATTTTTGATACAGTGCCTTTAAATCATTTGTTATAATAATCGTAATACATTTGATCATCTAAATTGAACGTGGTTTCAGCGTAAACATCAGTCGTGAGAACCAGTTTGTTATTTCGGTCGATGGCTATGACGTGGGGGGCCACTCAGGTTACAAGGGCTGACGAGGTCACAGCGCAGCGCCTTAAAAGCGGAGTCAATATTGTCACAATGACACCTACATGTGCATCGCTGTGCTTACGAGCCTGTAGAAGGGTAATTTAACGTTTACAAGCTCGTGACCCAGTAATCTCTCTCACCTCGTATGTACGAAACACGAATGCAGAGAGCATATTTTCTTCTTCTTTTCATATCGTAATTTGAAGGAAAGAAGATCCAGGGGGCTCATGAAGGAGAATAGGTACTTGAATCGATTTAAGTTATTTTCTCAATTTTTCCATGCTCTTCCATCTTCATTATTTATCAAGAAATTAAAACAGAGAGGAAAGTATTTCAACAACATGGCAACTTTTGATGTTATCTTGCTAGGTTCCTGTATTCCTTCTCATCAGGTGGTCGGGGAATAATGCAAAATTTTAATTGTCAGTGTCTCAAATGTAAAAATACCTGGAAGAACGACAGGAAATGACTCGGAATAATGGTTTAGCTTTTGAGTAACTAATACTTACTTCCACAAAATATATGAATACGTTAGGTCCTGTATTTTAGGAAGGGGCATACTCGTATTTAGATAGATCAGACTGTACATTATTTATTACCTTTACCCGTTTTAGGCACATTAGTAATACTGGTACGTATATAAAAGAAGTAACGCAACTGAGACGTCTATTTACGTGAGACATCTACGCGTGTCTATCACAAAACTAGATCATGATTCCTTTTAGTCCAATCTGCTGGATTCGGGACAGATGGGAACGATCCCACATTTGGAGTTTGTTTTCTCTTCTACAACTTGTTTCAATTTGAATAATATATTAAGCGAGGTTAGGAGTTTCTTATGTCGTGGTACGAAATTTCTGGACTTGTTGGAGATGTTAATTTAGCATGAAGGGCTAACAAATAATACTGTCCAATAAGTGAACGAATATTTTTACATCGACGAAGTAAATTAATGTCCGCTCCTCAATGCTGATGGCACATTCTGAGAATTAAGTAATGGAATATTACGCAAAATTCAACAGTTTCGTTTCTGTCTTATTAACGCTGTTAAAATATTTTTGGCTCCAAAACAATTCTTCAAAGACGCACCAACCATCATATTTTACGCAGTACAAAGTACAAACCGACAAAAAATTTCAAGAGACACAAACTCGCTTTCCCCGCTAGCCGCGGCCCGCTTGATAAGTGGCCTAAGGGCTCCCTCCTCTCCCCTCCGACCTAGTTCCCCCCGCGCCCTAGTCATCTTTGTGCTACACGCCACTTGCACAACTCTGTATCAGCTGTATGATAGGACAGGACAAATACCATTTCTATTCTGTCTGTTTTCAACTTTCAATGTTCGACGGAACCTGTTTTATATCCACTTCATCTGACCGCATTCCGTTCTGCAATTACTTTTTAATTGTTTGTAATTTACTTCATCGTTCTCACTTATTTCTGGATCGTATTGGCCAATTTAGACTTTGCATCTGCTTTTGATCTGACTAAAATGGACGATGCAGTAAGAGAGGTGCTCCTTAAAAACAATATTTACAATGTTCATCTAGCCTAGCAGCCAATATTATCCTATCATTGAGATGAAATTAGAACCCATGAAACAATAGGTCGTTTGTGGGGTACCTATTCAACGTTTAAACTCATCAAATACCATCTAGTATTAAACACAAATAGATTGTATTACCGACTGCCAATTCCTTCATAGATTCTTAATTGCTCGGTTTGCAATGAATTGTTCTCGTAGTAATTGTTGTTACGAGCTCACAAGACAAGTCATCAAAGACCTCGTGAAGGACGTTTATTGTTAATGAATGGTTTTTAAACATTGCAGATTCTTCAACTTTTACTGTCAAAGACTCTTCAAAAGACAACCTGTGTTACTAAACGTAGTAATTAAAAACCCAAGTGAAATTTGATGAACTTTTCTCATACTTAAAATCGTAGAATTTACGGTTAACGTTCTAGAAATAGCGGCTGAAGATATTGCAAATATTTTTAGATTTTCCTTGAACTTTTTTGGCTCGACTGAATAAATATGGCGCATTTTAATATAAAATATCCCGACCCTTGTCCGCTCGAGCTCTATCGAATATTTTTTGTGACCCCCAGGCTCGCCCGGCCGGGACCTCGGCCCTCGGTTCAGGACCGAGGTGTCTGTAGGTATTAATTAGCGCAGGACACCCGCCCTTTGAGCTGACTGACGGTTAGGTTGGCTCGAGACAATACTATCTCTCCACCCATATTAAGTTCATACACAACAAGGATACGGGTCATATAAAAAGGTTTTGAAGAGCATTTTTTACACATCACGGTTGATAAAACTGCAATAAGTCCTATTTAAAACATTAACAATGCATTTACCAATAAGAATATCTCACCTGAGAATGTCAGACATTTCATACGAAGGAACTGAACGGGTCGAAAGATGACTAAGCATAACAATTACAATCCATGTACGAGTATCAGGTATTGACCCCTCAGCATTATTTTTGAGAAACAGCGAAAAATACTGCTGTGCTAACATAACATCTAGACTCTATTAATACATAACAGTTATAATATTCGTATGTATGCGTAACCAAGGCGCGTAAGGACAACAACCTGTCAATGAGAAATCTTAGAAGATAATCGTGTATTCGAAAAGAATCCAAAAGATTAACAAAACAACGCCTGTGTATTTACATTGTGTGCTGTGCTCCAGCACTGCAGACACAGGTGCCATACACGCCAACAATATTAGCGAGCATTCAATCCGTCGAGCGAAACTCGTGTTCAGGAGAAACCAGTCTTCATGTTGGCAATATAAACAAATAAGGTGTGCGTAGTTATAATGCTAGCCAGCCAGCGTTGAAACTTGAAGTTGGTCTGGCGTTCCTCACTCGCCAGGAGAGCGCTGCACAAAGATATGCCGTCTATTTATAAACGAAGCGGTGTAGGAACGAGCGCGCGGGCTTTTGTCGTCGTGCCTCTTGCTTGATTTTGAATGTTTGGTGTCTTCTGTTCGCGAGTTCCGTGATAGTGTTCTCTGAGATAACTGTACATTGTAGCTTGGGTGGGACAATTGAATTGCTCGAATAGCGGCTGCCAAAACTCAGCAAATATTACACAGATATCTACTTCTTAGTAATGTTGTTACTTTGACTGCAGTCGAGACTGATAAGAGACACTCATGACAATTATAAGATAAATTATAATTATAAGATACAATATCTTGATGGAATTGTAGTATTGCTACATTAATTGAAATAATCTAGTTTCCGATTGGCCAATGTTCTGCGTAAAAAACCTACTTCCTCCTAACGTTAATTAACAAATACTAATAACGTTTCTTCGATAAAACAGGTTAATTTTAGTCATTAGCCTCGAACAATCAACAATACCCGGCGAGAAGATCAAAGTTCTCCCGATAATGAGGTCGCATTGTGTTGCTTTATCAAACACTTTCAATGTGATACCCGCGAATGACGGTGAATGGGCACATGACAATTGGACGCAAATATGCAATAATACGTTATCCCACAAAATGACAAAAAATAAGTTATGAACACCATGAAGTTCATACCATAATGTAGATCATTTTTCATTAATAGGTTAACCGGTTGAATTATTAATTCTTATCAAATTTCACATTTTCAAATCATGTTAAAGCACCATCACCGAAAAGCAATTTCGTTACAACGTTTTAAGTTCCTTGAAGTACGCTTTCATATCCTAGGTGGCACTGCCTATTTTGCAATAACAGCTTAAGCCACGTAACTCTTTATTGCAAAATTACCATCAATGTGTTATAGTTTTTAACAGTTCCGTGCCGGAAGCAAAAAACTTACATTAAATAGTTTTAATTAGTGTTTATAAAGTTTTGAAGTTAATTATTCAAATCGTGCAACAAAAATATTCAGAAGGCATCATATAATACGCAAGGTATGTACTTTGTTTACTTTTTCAAGCATTTAATAGTTAGAGAGGTTAGATTACAGTACAGAATTTTGAAATTAAATAAATATGAATACATGACGTATTAAAAGTAGCATAAATGTTTTGTCTGTGATAGTTTGTGAGTATTGAGTATTGAAATACGAATAAAATGTTAAACTTATGTCAAAATATGAAGTTTTCGAATGCCGATTACTTAACCTACTATTGCAAAATTGCTGATGCTTATGACTACGCAATATCGCTAAACTTATGATACTTAACTTAGTTTTGAAAAAATAAATAACGCAATTTGACACATAATTAATAATGTTATGTTCTATGATGTGTTATTGCAGAAAATTAAATGTTTTATATCTATTTTTTTGTGCACACACCCTATCAGTATATTAATTATTTTATAAACGTCTACAGATGTCTGCGGCTGCAGGTCGACTTAAACGATCTAGAATTTTGGTCAAAACTTGTTTGAATGAAAATAATTGTAAGCCAAACATGTTTGATGGTACCCAAGAAGATCCAATATTACCAATACCTGATAATACAGAAACAAAAGAAAAAGAACTACCTGACAGTGAAACCGAGGGTAATTCGTTGTCCATTCTAACGATACCATCAATTACTGATGAAGAAATTAATATAGCTATAGAGTCCATTTCGAATAACAATAATTTTGAATTACCAGATATGTTTGTGGTTGATTGTTCTATCACTGATTTGGTATCGAACCAAGTAAGAGAAGAAACAGTTCAAACTGAAGAAATTGAAGAGGATGTAACAAAAATGATTGACAATGGTTCAAAAGAAATAGCAGAAAGCAAAGAAAAAACAGGAATACAAGTTACAATAGCAGAAAGCACGAAAACAAACAATGATTTGCCTGATCAAGAAGAAATTATAGCAGAAATAACTGAATCAAGCAATAATTTTGAGGATAGAGATAATATTCCAATTGAACAAAATACAGAAAATCTTCCAGGTGAACAAAATAATAACAACGGGAAAAGACCGAAGAGGGGACGTAAGAGGAAATTTGAAGATCAAAATAGAACCATTCGAAAGAAAAAAGCTAACACTAATGAAGCCTATATAAGTGCACAAGGAAAGTATGTCCAGTCAAAAATATTCCAAGCAAACGGTTTTCAATGTAAATGTCCCAAAAAATGTACTGAAAAGCTCAGTACAGACGATCTCAAGGCTGAATTTGATAAGTTCTGGAAAGCAGGATGCTATGAAGCGCGATGTGCGTTGTTACAGGGATATGTTACAGAATGTAGTAAAAAGAGAAGTTATACTGTAAATTCTAAAAGAACTTTCACAAGGAAATACTACGTCAAAGGCATAGAGATATGTAAAAAAACATTCCTGAAAATGTTAGGCATAAGTCAGGCAAGAATTGATACTGCTCTCATGAAAAACCGAAACAGTGATTTGATTGATGATAAAAGAGGAGTTAAATCAGGAGGTAAAAATAAGATAAGTTCCTGCCAACTTGAAGAAATGCGTAATTTCATTGACAATTTGCCAAAATATAAGTCACATTACTGCAGAAATGTGACCTCATCCAACTATTTAGCTCCAAACTTAAATCTTCCAATTCTTTATCAGAAATATAAAGAAAACACTAACAACCCAGTAAGTTTTTCAAGATTTAGACAATGTTTTCTAACTGATTTCAATCTTAAATTCAAGAAACCTCAAAAAGATACCTGTTTACGTTGTGATACATTCAAGGCCAATATCACTTCTGCCAACGCTGAACAAAAATCTCTTCTGAATGCACAACAACAAGCCCATTTACAGCACGCACACTCTCTTCGGGAAAAAATGAAGTCAGATTTAGCTCTTGCCAAATCAGATCCTTCGACTGAAACATTAACGTTTGACCTGGAAAAGACACATAGTCTACCGAAACTTCCGACAAGTGTGGTGTATTACAAAAGGCAACTCAATCTGTATAATTTGGGAATCCACTGTGGAAGCAATAATAAAGGCTATTTCCACGTATGGCTAGAGCACCAAGCAGGAAGAGGGACACAGGAGGTGGGATCCTGTATACGTAAATTCGTTCAAGAAAACCTTAAAACTGGCGTCTCTCATCTGATTCTTTGGTCAGATTCGTGCGGAGGACAGAATCGCAGCATAAAAATGGTTCTTTTTCTTCAGTACATTCTCCAAAATCACCCTACACTGGAAAAAATCACTCTTCGATTTTTGCAACCTGGCCATACGTTTTTACCTAATGATTCTCATTTTGGAGATGTTGAATGCGCTTTGAAAAGTCACCCTCGCCTGTACACGGATGACGATTTAATTGAAATAATGCGTAATTGCCGCAGGAAGAACAAATTTCATGTCACAAAACTAACTAAAGATGATTTTTTTGCGATCGAACCGATTCTCAATCAAATTACGAACAGAAAAAATGATACACAAAAGAATAAAATTTCTTGGTTAAACACATTCGAAATACAACTACTTAAGGGCGAGCCCACAATGCTTTACATGAAAACCAAACTTTCAGATGAAGCCAAAACTGTCGACATAGGCAAAGGAGGAAAAGGTCGTAAAAAGAAGATTGACTTCGGAAACGACTTGCCTTTGTTGCATCCTGCTGGACGTGAGTTAAGTACTGAAAAAATTAAGGACCTTAAAGAGATGTTGAAATTGATACCAGCGGATGCCAAGCCTTTTTATTATTTTTTGAAAAATGTAAGCAGTGGTAATTTTTCAGATGATGTCGATGGTTTTGGTTCAACTATAGATTTTGAAATAGAAGATGTTACACAAGATGACTAGTATAATAATTTTGATATTTTTTTTGACATTACTAAGAACGTTTTGAATGCTGTGTTGATTTATTAGGTACACCCTTGAATTCCTAAGTGATTATGCTGTAAGATTACTGAATATCCACTATTGTTGAAATAAATAGTTTTGATTAATTGTTCTGATTTAAGCCAGCGCTTAAGAATTCATATAAATCGAAGATTTATAAGAGACTGATTGTTTTAAGTTAATTTTATTTTTAAATCTTTAGACCTATAGGTATTTGATTAGTAACAGAGTATTAAAGTATTTTTTTATGTGAGTAGAGAAATATAAACAGAAGCTTTATTACAGACTGATTGTTTTAGTTTGTTTTGTTTTTAAATATTTAGACTTATAGAGAATAGGTATTTTTGTCATTTTTCGTTTTTGATAGTTACAGAGGATTAAAGTAGTTTTTTTTTTATTATGTGTAAATTTTATTGATATCAACCAGGAATATTTTTATATTTCCCAGTATTAGAGAAGTTAGTTTAATACTGTAATTGCTAAAGCGTATATATGACCTTTTTTCAATAATATGTTATGGCAATTGACACATTGTAATATAATTTAGGTGACTGTTTTTTCATTTAACAGTAATATGTTAAGTCACTTGATTTGTTATTGAGAATGAGAATAAAGAATTGAACATTATGTCATTTTTATTTTGTGATTTATTTTATAACATGATACAGATTAATTGAATATTTTAGTGAAATTAGTGAAATTATGAACATACTTCTCAGAAAAGCCACTCGTGCCATAGACATTAGGCATATTTTCTAACAAATTAATTAAAACCTGTTCATAAAGTTTGAATGCAATTTTCTCAAAATGGCTGTTTTGTTGTTTAACATATTTTTGCTTATTTGCATCCAATTATAGTACAGTATTTTGAGTAATTGGGCACTGGCATCACGTACAATAATTTTCATCGTAATGACTAATAAATACCATCTGTTTATCATCTAGTACCTAAAACATGTAACTTAAAAGAAATCTAGGCTTGTAGTTAACCGATTCTGCGCCTTGAAGATTATTGCCCTGTAGTGCAGGGCAGACGGGCAGACTTGACGATTAAACACCTTTTTTATTACGAAATGCCTAGCAAACATAGCAAAGAGCCAGTCTAGCCGAGAAGAGTGGATCAGACTTCGTAGTGGTGCGTGCGGCAGTCGGGCTCCGCCGTCCGAGGCTCGGTGCATCGAACGCAGTGAGAGCGGGGTCGATGAACCTGACACCATGTGCATTCGGTTACGTTCGATTTTGTATCTAATCGCAAATCGGTTTTGTGATAGGTAACTTAATTAATTGCTTACTTATTATTACTGAAATCGAGAATCTGTCATTCATTGCCCAATCAAAATGAAAGTGGAACTGGAAACTAAAAAAACAACTTGTGCATCAAGATTAGAACCACATATTTCAAAACTACAGACTGCTTTATGTCTATGTCTCCTATATATAATATAAAAATGAATCGCAAAATGTGTTGGTAAGCGTATAATTCAAGAACGCCTGGACCAATTTAGCCAATTATTTTTTTTATGATATCCCTTAAAGTACGGGGATAGTTCATACGAAGAAAAAAAACGGGCAGGACAACGTCTGCGGGGTCCGCTAGTTTATAATAAAAAAAACCGAGCTCGGCCTCCAGGGCGTATTCATTTCCCCGGGTCTGTCTGCGTACCTAATTAGGTAAACCATCGCATTCTGAGATTCGAAATGCAGGTAGGTACGGTAGGCAGCAGCAGTCTTTTCTCCACTTTTAATCAAAAACACCTTGACTAGCATCTAGACATGGACCCAGTTGATGATTGCTGGTTCAGCTCATTGCTAACGATCCTCGGTCGAGCCAAGTACGCGGCGTTGTCGTGTTAGGTAGGTAACTCAGTAAGTCAGTACCTACCCTACATTTCTGCTGCCATCCCGTTCCTAGTTTTATATTTGAAAGCCCTATAAAACAGGTGCAAAATGCAACTTGGCAAAAGCCATGACATTGGTAGCGTTCTAAACCTAAAGCAGTAAAAACGTGGAGCCAAGCCAAGGCAACATAAATTAAATGACATCTTTGAAGTAGGTGTATGTAGGTACTTGTATGTGTTATCTAACGAGATTCTCGTAATGAAGAACATCGAATGTGATGCACGGAGCGTAAATAAAGACATTTTATGAATTAAAGTGTTTATAAAATTAATTGATTCTCTGTCTGAAATAACAAGTTTTACCTGAAGCTCCTTATTCTTGTTATCTTTGAGTGATGCTGCTCTGATAACACCAGCTTTCCATCCCCATTCGGAAACTTTATTCACGTTAATTTTCGTAACACCACTCACAGACAGAAATCGTTTGCCAACTAAATCTTCACGGTATTTATAGGCCATAACGAACTACACAATCACATTATTCACTTTATAAACTACACAAACGTCAAGAAACTGCGCTCTAACGCACCACACGTCACACTCTCCGTTGAGCGAAGGGAAACTACGTGGAAAGCGCAAAAAACGACTTTGTGTAACGTACATATAACCCGACTAACTATAAGAGTACGTTGAAATTGTACATTTACCCTGCAGAATTGATACGTTTGGATTTGGTCATACTGTAGCGAGCTCAATTATAACGACGTCAAGTAAAGATGTTCAATGATTTCCAAGAATTAGCTCTGTTAATATGACTATGATATTTGTCCGTATAATAAAAGTGATTGATTGCAAGGACGTAATTTCTACGTTGTAATATTCAAAACACATGCTAGATGGCGTTATTTCCATCTACTGCTTAGGGCAGGGTTAGACATTCTGTTTAAGATTGTATATTTTCTTTCTTTCCTTTTATATTAAAAAAGCGTGTTGAAAAGAGATCTAGTGATTGAGGAGCAGACTTGCATCCAGTTTTTATTTCACAGCAGCTACACGGTTCATTGAGTAAAGTGACAATAATGATGGGTGAGCTTAGAGATGAACATAAAAACAGCGATAAAACATCTTACGAAATGTTATATTTTTGTTGTCGGTAAAATGAAGTATTTTTTTTAAATAGTTTGCTTAGCTTAGACTCGAGATAAAAATACACAATTTTTTTAGTATTATGTTTAAGAATGTGTAAACAGAACCTTACTTAGTTCTACACTACAAACATAGATGTCTCTGTGCAAAGACATATTGATTGAAGAAGGGTCACGTGATCAAAACATCATACATTTTCAACATGGCGGACTAGACTTTTGCCTGGACGGTTGTGTTTTGTCATGTTTACTTTGGTGATTGTTATTTTGTGATTTTTTCTTATGTAAACCATTACTATGATATCGGCGATTATTTCTCGGCTGGTCATGTATGTATAATATTTTTCTTGCTGTTTAATAAGGTTGTTTGAACGTGTTTCAATGACGTATCAATTAATTTATTTTTACATCGACCCTTTGTTCGTTTTACCAAGGTTTTATGACTTCTCGATCTGAAATCAAACGATCGTAGAACCCTTTTTGACAACTCCTCTTGGTGTGTCAACAAACCGCAGCTTCTCAGCTGCACCAGGCCCCCAGCCCACGAATTGTCTTAAAGTTGTCTAATATGTTTTGGGGTCGGTTTCGGCGGCTGCCTGCCTGTAGTCCTAAATGCAGAAATAACTTATTATTATCCTAAAATGAACCCTTGCTGTTTCAAGTATCAGAAATGCAAGGACCTATGACTACCTACACTAGCAAAAATCTGCAAAACCCACCTCCTAATTTCTTTGTCTATACACAAATCACATTCTGAAAAATCCTAATCTTTAATGAGACTCTGACCAATTCCTGCTTTAGATTTAAGTTTTATAATAAATTTAAAGGTGATGTAACAGTGATATTTAAAATGTATTGCTTTAGCTTATTTATCTACAGTGTAGTGTCCATAAATGATTCATCCAATAAGTTTATTCCATGTCACTACCACAAATGTTTGAACTCTCATCTTTAAATATTATAAGTATAAATTATACACCTACCAAGCATACCAAATTAACCAGCTTTAAAAAAAAAATGTAACAAATTCATAATACCAGTCTGTAAAAACATAAAAAAAAATTAAACCTGAGTCCCTCAAGGCAAAACCAGCATAACAATAAAATATCAATTTTCTTGTTTACTGTGGCCCAAGTGATTAGTACCAATAACTTATCAGGGTTCTTATGTACTATTAATTATTAGGCAAAAATCCACTACATGATGTCTTTAAATGTGAGATTTATGTTGCATAGCACTTAGCATTTTTTTCATTTAAACTCATTACTAAAGTTTTTGAATTCAATTTGTTGTCTTTGGATCCTCTGCAATCTACTATAATTAATTACTGACAAATTGGTGGCACTGACTTTAGAATAATTTATCGTCTGTGAAGAGTCACATTAAATTTTCATTATTTTTGCTAATTATCTTTCTGTTGATTCTGATATCTGTAACACAAGTGCTTAAGCTACTTACCACGGAGTCAGATCAATGTATGTTATGTTGTTGTAAATTTATTTATTATCTTTTTTGTTTCAAAATAGCGACCACCTCTGAAAGATTATTTAAATTTGATAAACTTTTGAGAAGGTGAATTACATGTTTTCGTCTACTTTTTTTGTAATGGTCGAACTTTCTAATTGTTTTATTTTCTAACTAATAGCTGTAAAGCTGTGGTTGAGTAGATGACTGGCAATCCTCCAATCTGTTACGCGATTTTGGGATGTGACGCCTAGTTTTTGGCAGCAATTGCTTATTGAATTTTTTTATGTTTTCACCTTCAGACATTGTCCAGACTTGATACAGTGTAGTACTGTTTTAATTTCTCCTTTACAATATTATTAAGGGTAATCTAAACAAGACCTAACACGAATAAACTCATATTTCCTAAATTCACCTCGCCCAAGACACATCAAATGAAAAAGATTTGAAGACTCGCATTTAATAAGCATTAGAAAAGCAATCATTTGAGCGAAGCTTTGTGTTCGGTGCCATATTGGAATTCGTCATCAGGGTATCCCTGTACTGCCGGGTGCTATTTCGGGTGGAACTCGGCCGTTCGCCTCTTGAACTGCAACCAAAGCTTCAGTCAGTGGCGCTCCCGGCTTGCGCCCGCTTCGCGACGGCTCTATGCAACAAAAGTGAAGTGCGTTGACACTTAACTGTAGAGTGATTCATATCAGTGTTCGGTCTTCGATATATTCGAGTTATTGTCTGTTCCGAGTGCGCTGAATCTTTTACTGTTGCCTCCAGCCTTTAGGTCGTACACCTTGACTCAGACACATTACGGTCATACTGAGATTGCTTGTCTTGCCTTTTTAGGTGCAACCTCGACTGAATTACGTGTACCTTTACCCAGTTTCGCTGGTGAATTTTTTATTTTGTTTAAATGTCTTCGCGTACGAAACTTGAAATCCGAATTACGATTTATTACGAGGATCATGTAGTCGTCATTTATATTTAGATTAGGTAATGTAATTTTTATTATACCTACTTTGTTTATTTATATTTCTGGTTATGCTTTTAATAATACATTTATATTTTTTTAATTGTGTTTAAATAAACCTTGTTAGCTTATGAAACATGCGTACATTTTATTTATTTAAGGCAACTCTCCGCGTGAGCATACCTACTGATCAAAATCTCTTTCGTATGATTCATAGGTTGATTTGGAAATAAACACACAGTAATGGTATAGTAGGACTACCGTTTAGCTGGTACGCTAATGTAGGTTAGTTCCCTAAAATAACCATGGCATAATTAACCAAACGAGCGACTGTAGACGTACGAACTCTCTATCACTATAACACTGTTTAGTAGGTAATGTAATGCGATTTCGCACATTATGCACCTCATAAACAACCAGTTTTTCTTTCAATATTTAACCAGAAATTAAAGGCACTTGAAATATTATACCCATATTCGGATGATATGGTCTCCGTTGTTTAAATTTTCAGCATACATCGGGCTGCTGTTTTCAATTTTGCAACTATCAATTTCAAGTGCATTGGTGCGCTTGACAGTATCTTAAAATGCACAGGAAGCTCATGCTAACTTACCAATTTAAGTCTTGTATCGCATGCCGCATGTAGTGTTGATTTCTATTTTCAATCCAATTACAATAATTCTGTGTTGCTTAAAATATACATTGACTCTTTCTTATTCCTAAGAAAGGAATTTATTCCAAACGTTTCGATTTATTAAATTTAGACGCTTTACGGGTTTGAATTTCCTTATATGAATATCTGTATAAGTAGGCCACAACCATAAAACTTGTCAACCCACGACAAGAATGTTATGGTTATTCGTAATTTCGCTGTATCACCCAATCTAAGAACAAAGCTATATTTGTGCATTTTTAAAAGATTGTAATAAATTAAGCTAATGACTAAGTATATTAAGTAGACAATCAGACCATATTTCTGCCTGTCACGCCCCACTGGCTGTTACATCGACCCTGAAGGATGAGCGGTTACGCTGCGCATACGCCGTATTTGGTGCGCCGATAGAAAGGATCTACTCGTTCAACTGTGTTGGTTTGCTATTGTTAACCGGATGCATTCCAGCTATATGCGTGCCGTTTAACTGCTATGTAATTAATTTCGTGATGAAAGCAGGTATCAGGAACTAATATGCCGAATATTTTTAGTGTTCCGACAACATAAACACGATAATAGTGTTTATGACTAATGATTTTGAAATGGGTCATGATTACTCAAGATCACCAGGCATCTGTAACCTGAGAATCGACTCAGATCCAGATTATTTTGGTGTTACCCAGAAGGAAATGATAATAACGATGAAGAATATGCAAAATTAATAATTCCAGTGCCTTAATATAATGCTTCTTGTGTTCATAAGTAACATGCACAAATACAAGAAAGCCTTGTAGCTAGATCTACGTAGTTATGTTCAAATGCACGCATTGACAAAGGATGCACAAGCTCGAAGTAACCGAACCGAAGGTTCTTGACCCATATGCTTCTCTGCCGTGGCGGGGGAACTATTATATTTTTGTAACTGGATACACGGACTCAAAGAACGTGTTTAGAAATATGTAATTACAATCATGTCCAGAAGAAATCTTCACTGAAAGAAAAAATACGGGAAAAGGCGTTTAGTGATGTTGACTCTTTGATTCAAATACACGATAACAAGTTGCACAAGCAGATTTTATTATAATTCCATTTTAAGTATCATGAGTTCTTGACGAAACAAACTAGGCTCATTGTCTTTTGTACAAAAGCTTTAAATTGTAGGCTATTATGCCCTCGTTATGTCTCGCAAGGCTTATTGTAGAGTCTTTGTCCACCGAAATGTATATGGTTGGAGCGAGCGGATTTTGCTTCAAGCACATTTCCCACATCCTTTGTAACTATCAACTACTGTCAATATTGTCGAGTTGACTAGCTATTTTAAAATCAATAAACGGTTATTCATAACTGGCCGGTTCGTTTCACGCTTAACTGACTTTATTAAAAACTTGCCTAATTCGTGTATAGGTACTTGTTTTGGTAATAAAGATGAACACCTAAAGCACAAATTCTTAAAAAATAATTTTAGACGAAACGAACCATAAATTGAATATGATGAATGGAAACCAGTATAAACCAAGAGTACTTCACTTATTTTGGTCCGTCACGAATCGCGATTGACACATATGGCGTGGCTAAGCTCATGGAAATGGCAGACAGCAACTCTCGACCATTTATTTGTGTCTATAGGTAATGGTGAAATCAGTTTTTAAACAAAACCATGCGTGCGTGCTTATTCAAATGGTGTTCCCATTTCAGCGATTTTATAGGTTTCCACATCACGTATGAAAATAATTTTAATACAACCTGTTATGCGATATTCACTTTGAGTAACAATTGCGTAGTAAGACTACTAATAATTTAGTTGACTCATCCTGAAAGGTCAGCAGATAGAGTTAAGGTCCCTGTGATTTACATTTCTTTGTTTGCAAAACTAATAACATTTGTTAGATTTTAATTTGAAAGAAAGGAAAAAAATATACATATCAAATTGTCGACATTTGCATTTACGGCAATGCGACGAAACTTTTAATACTGCATCAGTTTAGTTATCAAGGTTTAACGCTTACACATTCTACATATTTACGTTGAATCTTGCCATTTTCATAACAATATCAATAATACTAACAAATATTAGTAGAACGCATTTGAAGTCAATATTTACAATTGCCTGCAGCACGATACTTATTGTTCTTAACTAAACGCAGATACATGTTCATTGTGCAGTTGGCAGTAATTGCCGTGTTATTTTTAACGACGCGACGTCCACTTTATAGTGGACTTATGTCCAGGCAGCTGGACTTGCAGCAGTCAACTCAATTGGCGACAGGGAGCGGTAGACTATTCTAAATTGGTAATGGCATAAACGCCGCTGTCTGCCATTTATTATTCATCATACACTGTACACGCTTGCATTACTTGTATCCGTCGTGTAAGTACGTACTAATGGAGTACCGTAAGATCCTTTGTTTCTTCAGGTCCGTTTTCGTTATTTAGAAATGTAGAATCATATCCTGGGTTGCTGCAATGTTATTGTAAGCGTTGAACGTCCAGTTCCCCTGGCATTTAGTGATAACTCGTTAAATTGTCACGCACTCTTGCACATTACCGAAGCGTGAACATGTAGGATTAAAATAGACAGGGTAAATATTACACACTTATATAACTTCAGTAAATCAATGCACTCACAACATTGAACGTCTAACAAATAGCGCAATCCACAATTTTGTACTGCGTTGATTTCTGGCTTGCTTCCCAATAACTTTTACTATCAAGCAAGGTTTGCAAAATTTTTTTTACCAATTATTGCTAGTTTGTATTACAATCTGTAAGCTCTTACTGACCAACTGTCAATAGAAAGAATACTAAACGAAACTTATGCAAAGAGGTAATGCAAACAGATTGATCAGTGCTAGCTAATAGTTGGTATGATGAACATACAAATTTTATAAGCCTACGTCAAATTGTCAGCTATTCAGTACCGTTAACCAAGAAAATGAATTGCAGTCGTTCATCAATAATCATTGATGGCTTATTTCAACTCCGTCTGAAGAACACAATAAGCGTGTGCGCATCTATTTCAGGCAATATCAATCAGTGCACTCGGACAGACATAATTGGCATAGCATGTGGTGCATAGACGTTCGCTGTTAGACGAGCGATGTTGCTGTTATTCCGTCCGTATCCATGGAGTCAGGTCGCGCGCGTTACCGTGACGACGGCCACCGGCTGCCGACGCTGAGTCTCGGATTGTCCAGCGTCCGACTCATTGTCAACCAGATCGAGGCTGAATGCGCTCGTGCCGTTGCCAAAGACGCTTTCGAAAGCAGCCGTGATCTCGTCAAGTACGACCCGAACATCGATGAAGGCTACGGCGATTACGACGACTTCCCTCTCGAACCATCGAGGGGCCGAGTCTTGGGTCGCATCGCAGTAAATCTCGCGATCGGCCTCAGCAAATGCATACCTAGTGTCACTTTTGGGAATTTCGCTTTCCTGGCCGTGACGATTGGACTGTTTGCACCGAATATGATCTCTTATTTGGTCGTATATCCGTTTTGCAGATTGGTATTCGGGACCCTCTACCCGGCTTATGCGTCATACAAAGCTGTGCGGACGAAGAACTTGAAAGAATACGTAAGTCGATTGATCATTTACATTTCTTGTTACTTGAAGTAGTAAGCCCGTTAGGACACTAGTCGATTAGCTTTTTAAACATAGCTTTTCCGTTGTGCACCAGTGGCCTTGTCACGGTGCGTGCTTATACCACTTTACTAAGTAGATATAGCTCGAAACGCTTCAGTTCTTGCTGTGTCCTTTACCTTGTTCCTTACTTCCTATGTTTAATTACTAAAGCGTGCACTCACGATGAATCTAATCTACATTGTGAAATCCCCGAATCTTTGCATTCAATGTAATGTTCATTGTTGTTGAATTCGTTTACATCCCGTGAAACTAATAATTTTCCTGTTTATAAAATTATGCTAGCAATGTAACGAATAATAATAATTAGGTTGGATATCTGTTATTAAATGTTATTTTTTTGACTGCCTCGTTGGTGTAGTGGCAAAGTTTCTGCCCTACATCCGAAAGGTTCGAATCCCAGGTCGAACCAAAATTGTTTTTGGGATTTTCTGTCATGAATTTCTCAAAAACAGCTCGGAGTCGGGAAGTTGGCGGTGTTACACCCCCGTGCCTCAAAAACCACGTTAAGCCCGTTGGTCCTGCGCCTGGTATCTCTCCGGTCATGTCGGATTGCCGTCTCACCGAACTTTGAGAGTGATGGAACAGTAAGTGCACCTGTGTATTGCGCTCACACTTGTGCACTATAATATCTCCTGCGTAGTTGGCTGATCTCTGTTGAGACTGGCCGCCGTGGTCGAAATGGGACAGGAGGACTATTATTATTATTAAATGTTATTGTTTAATCTATTCCAGGTAAAATGGATGATGTACTGGATAGTGTTCGCACTGTTCACCTGCACGGAGACGTTCACGGACGTGTTCCTGTCTTGGTTCCCGTTCTACTACGAGGTGAAGATTGTGCTGGTGCTGTGGCTGCTGTCTCCCGCCACGAAGGGCTCGTCTATACTGTACAGAAAGTTTGTGCATCCAGCGCTGTGCAGGAGGGAACAGGTAAGAGGAAATATCTCTAGGATTAGAATAACAAAGATACTGCGTTAAAGTGTTGATGGGTGAACCTATGATTAAAACCGGAGCGTCAGGACGTCGTCTGGCAAGATGATCAAAAGACTTGTGTCGATGATGGAATTATCCAACCATCCACCTATCCCCTCTAACGAGATAATCCTGTCTTTTTCATTAAAAAGACCAAATTGAAATTATCTAGATCTTACTAAACCAATTGTTATAAACTGAAAATCCAATGTTTCGATTAATTTACAAAATTGTTTATCGTGTATTATTATGAGGAGATATAAACACATCGTAATCTGATGTTATATCTGTGCCATAAAAATATAAAAATCCTTTAAAATACTTACTTCTGCGTTGTTTTGTTATGTTTTCAGGAAATAGATGAATACATAGCAAAAGCCAAAGATCAGGGTTACCACACGGTGCTGAATTTGGGCACCAAAGGTGTTAACTATGCCACCACCGTTATCATGCAGACTGCCATAAAGGTACATATTTATTTTCACTAGCAAACGCATGCTTTTTTAACTCTGTAACTATTTAATCATAATTCAAACGAGATCTACGTATTTTGAACTCCATTGCATAATAACTTTATGACTATTTTACGTGTGTTATTGTTTATATTCGTCACCAGCATGACGCGGAGGAAAGATATTTTCATTCGCAATAAATAACTATATAATACTAAGATAGCAGAAGGCTAGTAACAAAAACAACGTTATATAACGGTTCTCCTCAATACCAACGTAGATCTTTTTTGGGTTTCGAAGTTAACGAAGAGTTCTAAGGGCAACGGTGAATTTTAACCCTAACAGAACAATACAAAAGATCAAGCAAAGTTTGGTAGATTTTTCTAAATGTTGTTTTCTTATCATTTTAGTTGTGATTTTTTTTAAATTAAACAATGGTGTGGCATGCTTGATCACAGACACGTTATGTAAATAACACCAACGTCAGTAGTAGCGAATATCGGCTTACACGCGTGGTGCTAATTTGCGCACAGCTTCAAATTACGTTTTAGGTACTTAACCTGAAACAATGCGACATCCACCTCACGGCCCGTCATCAGGCATGGCCACATCATCCCTTTTATTTGTACCCTCACTCGACTTCTATGTTTTTTTACACACCATCGTCGCTTAATTTAATTTTTCTTTTAATTTAATTAACACGCTTTTTTAATTTCTCCCCCTACCTACCTATCGTTCCCAAATATCCTATTCCGTTGCTGCTTTACGCAGAACTTCAATCTGCCGAGTCCCGACCAAGATAACGAAGGGAGAGCAAGAAAAGCGATAAGGACTCGTGACGTCCCCGACGGTTACCAAGGCGCATACGAGGATATGGAATACCAGCAGCGTTCTGATAATGCAAATCTGCCAGGGATAGTAGAAATCGTAGAGCTGGATAGTGATGATCCTAATAGAGATTTTCTCGTCGGCGACGGTGATATGAACGAGTTGGACGACCCAGATTACGAACCGGAATCCAGTGCCGCTAGGAGTCGAGGGAATGTAGTTCGAAAACGCAAAGTCGTGAAAGAGAAACGGCCCAGGAGTAAATCCCGAGGTCGCAGAACTCGAAGTCAAGCGGCCGCGGAAAACGAATTGATGGTCGATTGACCGCAGCGATTTTCCGAACGAAACGCAACTGTGATTCCTACATAACTTTTAGACAATGTTTAGGTTAATCCGTAGCTAATAATGTACTTTAAAACTTTTAAAACGTAAATTGGTTGGTTATTTTGTTATCACTGTTTATATGAAGCATAAGACTCTTTGATATTATGATCATTCTGATCATAATTCACGACAGAATTCACTAGAAAAATAACGTTCAATATCCTGTGTATCATAAAAACGTATGTAATTTTATGTTTTTAAAAATTTGCACAATCACACTCCAAGTACTGTATATTTTCTACAATGCATGACGTCATAATCTACTTAGTTCATTGTGTGTGTGTCTGGCATGTAATCTTAAAACACCAACTTGTTTAAACGTACGTCGCTTAGACTTATAATGTGTGACTGATTTAGTTTTTATAATTTGATATCTTTAAAATAAAAGTCGTGAACATAATGTTAACATTTTATTTGAGCAAAAGAAGCTTGCGCAAGAAGCTGCATAGATAAAAATAGTACAAGTAGTACACTTATAAGCATCATACATACTGAAATTCTTTTTTTTATTATTATTTTTCATTTTATTATTGCTTGCACTTGCACAAGGCTTGTTTTAGGCACCAGATAGACCATTCAACAGATTTTGCGTAAGTATATTTTTTATTACATAACATTAATAACATTAACACATTTTTTTTCTTTTAAATTCTATCTTATTCAGTTATTCAGTTCATGGTACCTACTATAATATCATACTTACCTAATTCAACAGATAATAATTATCAAAACAATATATGGCAGTGTTAATTTTTTGTATACTCAACAGTCTTTGTCTAGGTTTCTTTAAACGAATCTTCCATTCTATTTCCAAATCCTTCTGCACCCTGTTGTGATGTTCCTTTCTGCTCAAAATAAAACAGAAGAAATTTTTGAAAAGCAGTTCTGCTTTAAGCGGCAAGCAACATCCCAATAGAAAACATTTGTAAACCCGAATGAAAATTTAAACAGGGAGGCGGAGGTCTAGTCCAGCAAATACGCAAAAGCTACAGCCTGTCCGACCTGAGTGAGTGCGAGACGCGAGAGGAGCGGGGGAGCGATGAGGCCGACGACGTGTTGGCCGAACCGCGGCTTATTCGCCGAGGGACGCCCAAGAGGTACGCTACTTTAATGAAAGGGTAGTTTAATATACGTGATTTTATAAAGGGATTATAGTATTGTTTTTTGTTCCTCCTAAAACACTGAGGCAAGTACTTCCATATGGCCTATTTTATATTGTCTTTAATTGCCACATTTATTGTTATTATGGCGTCAGAGTTTGATATCGTGGTAAAGGTAGCTGTAGCTTGCCAGAAGTCTTGTAACAAGTACCACATAAGGACCGCTGTCTAGGTACTTAAAGATAGAATAACTTAGCCTAAATAATAAATAAATCTGCGGAAATTATAAGAAACTGAAACGAAGGCTACAAATCCATTCCAAGTAAAAGTCACTATAAGATGTCTTATTAATGTCTGAAAGTTCGCACTATAGGGTCGAGATACTAAAGAGAGAGCTACACTACGCAACGAAATAATAAAAAGCTGGTGACTCTCTTGGTCTGCATTACCAATAACCCTCTGTGCTTCATAAGCTCTAGCTATGTTTAACAAGCAACACCAGAACACATGCCTTCTGACGATTAGTTTTTTTTAAATAATTCTGTTAATATTTTCAGTGGCTACAGCACCCGCCGCAGCGCATCAGAATCAAACAGCCGAACTCCTATGTACTTTCCCGAAGTGGATGTCGACGTGCGGGCGCCGCACGCTAGGACTGATGAGCCTGATTTCAGGTATACATCAGTTTGATAGACCTAACTAACTTAATTATTTAATCGTCAAAGTTTGAAAGTACATTTCTAATCAAATGAATCTTTTGCGGCGCGGTCAAGAACTAAAATACGTGCATATAAAACAATCACTGACGTATGTGGAAGCCTCGTCTTACTACACTTATTTAATAACAGCGGCAACAGAAACACTAGGGTATATAAGGTCCTGTCTTTACCCTTCGTGTACGAAACCCTACAAAAGATTCACTCAGATATTTTGTCAATTTTTTAAATTTCACTATGTTAATTAACCATTTTATAACCCGTAAAAATTTGTCCCACAGCCACATAAAGTCGAGCGAGGACATAAGCTCGGGCTACTCGAGCGCGGAGAACTCGGCAGCGTCGCTGTCCCGCGCGGGCTCGCTGGGCGCGGGCGCGCGGCGCGGCCGGCCCGCGCGCGCCGCCGTCACGCCCATCAAGCGCCCGCAGGCCGCCGAGGTCTGGTAACCAGTCATTAAACTTCCGACGCGCGGTGCCCACGCAAAAACCATTCGTCATCCGCCATCTAATCTGTGCTACCCAGCTAGATACGACTCATCTGTTGACAACGAATATTACTTTTGTCAATGGTTGCATCGTTCACTACGCGGCGCGGCACCCATGCAAATCCATTCACCACCCCGCTAGCTAACCTCGGCTAGATACCATCCGCTCATCGTGTGATGACGATTAACAGTTTTTATGATGAATGTGTCATTCTCGATATGCAGCTATGCCAGTTGCCGGGCAATTCGGGTTATTTAACTAAACAATATTTATGCGATACGCACAACAACACACATGAATTATATCAATAAAAATTGATTTCTTAAAGAATTATTACCGGCTAACAAAGTTCTGAAACCAAAGACGTTTTTAAATTATTGACTTGTTACAATTTTAGTAAGATTGTTGTTAATGCTTTTAGTAACAAGTTTGAAAATAACTGTATTGTATCCTAGATATTATTTATTTCGTTTAAAAGCCGCTTTGCAACAATTATTTAAAAAATAAACATTTCTATGAGTATTTAAACATATTTTGAAATTGTTGCAAAACAAAATACATATTATTATTTTAAACATTCGTATTTATCAGGGTAGGATTGGTGCTGGAAAACGATTGAAAGGGTTTAAAGATTGCCTATAAATTGATTATAAGTATAAAATAAAGAAACTGTCTCAAATTAGTGTTATAAACACGACTTCAACGGCTTAACGGTAACAATGCCACTGCTATGGTATGATATATTGTGTGTGCAACAAATGCCTAAAAATAATCTATAGCTTTTTACATATAAAGAAATCATAATATACCAGGATTAAGTCTTACATTGGTAGTCTGCAGAATACAATATCTTATTATTATACGTAGATAGGTATCGAAATTAAAATATATTGCATGTTTTCTTATTATTAATATCATTTGCATAGTATTAGATTTCATAATTTATCATTCGAAGTACCTATCCTGCTGTGTAATGCATGTTAAACTTATTTCATGTGTATCTTTTATTTAAATACGATTTATCTTTATTTTATAATTATCGAATTAAGTATATCTGTTATTGCATTTACTAGTTTACTTTTTTTCTTACGTTTGATGTAGACTTAAGACATTTTTATTTAAAGGAAGGCGAAGTAATCATCGAGGAGCTGTACGACGACGATACTTTTGAATATGCGAACATGCCCCCTTTAGTAAACCTCCCTTCCCCTATCTTTTTGTCCCAAACCGACCCACCGTTCATATATCAGTATGTCGGAAATCAGGTCAAAATAATTCAAGTTCTAGGTAAAGAAACTCCCACTATTGACAAGGAAAATATTAATAATGATAACAGGGACCAAAAACAATCTTTAGATCACGAACCGTCACGAACAGATTTAGAAAAAGATGAAATTGAAAACCAATCAAAGGAAGTTTTTTACGAATCTGAAACTACTCAAAATGAACAAATTAACACTATACAAAAAGATATTTCAACTGAAGGTACAATCCTACTCAAAATTGATGATGACAATAAAGAAATAGACAATAAAGTAGCCCAAGCGACTAGTAGTGATACCAACGAAACCAATGAAATAAATGATTCACAAATTACTTCAGACCAAGTTAATAACGTGGAAAGAAAAGACTTAAATATATCTCAAAAGACTGTTCATGAAACCGATGAGCATTTAGATAATACAAGTTTAGACACCTCGAATAACGAAAACGACTCGGCAGAGAGTGATGATGAAGCGTCCTTTGGGACTCCAGAAGATTCTCCTAAAACCAAAAGGAAGTCCCCCAAAGGAAAATATGGGAAAGCTAAAGCTCCCTTACCACCTAAACTAGATATACCGAATAATTTGACAGAGCATGAGAGTACAAATTTAGATAGCGCCGTGAGCACGACGTCAATAGAAAGTTTAACTGATATTGTAAACATGCTCCCTAATGAATCATTCAAAGATACAGGTGCATTTAAAAGTGGCCTACAAATAATTAATCCAATAGCTGAAAAAAAGAGGCGTCACAAGTCGAAATCGCCCGGTAGAATCCCAAAAAATCAGGGTTCAGGAATAAGTAAATTATTGCAATTACCTACTAAACTAGCTTTTTGGCATAAGTCTGAAGATAAATCTAAATCAGAAGGTGTTTCTATGTCCTCTGACGATCACAGCAGGAGATCATCTGCCATTGAAAAGCAACCAGAAGATTTTCAAAGTTGCCTGAATCTTAATTTAGAAATCACACCGAATGATAATGCATCACACCAAGCCGATGTATCGGATGACCAAACTAGTTTCAAAGACGCGTGTGATATGGATAGCGAGGTGATATCACACGACATCATTGAAAAGAGTGATGCTTTGCAGAAATTGATTGAAGCTAAGATAGAGAGTCACCCTGAGTATAAATTCGTGTCATTGCATGACGAAATACCATCTGGCTCAAAAAGTACCGATGTTTGAAGCCTTCCTAAAATCCCAACTCCATTTAGCATAGGACCCGGAATAAGGCAGGCAGTATGTAGAAGATATTTTTGGTTTCTTTTTTGTGCGTTCCAGCATGTTTTATTTGTATTTGAATAGGTTGTATAACGCTTAGCTAGCTAACAGCTGGTACAAGTACAAGTACTTATCTATGAAGTGTCTAGCAATGATACGCTAATAAAACAACTGTATGTGTTACTAATACCAATGTTAACTGTTTTAACTTTACATGTTTTTTAATCATTTGCCTGAGTTTAATAGGGACGTTCTAATCAAAACCAAAACTAACGTTACTTTACGTTTTGACGTGACAACGTCTTGTAAATTGGTTTGCCGGGTGACACTTCAAGAAACTGCGTTACGCTGCTCCGCTCACGTTCCGCGCGAGAGAGACAGAGCGAGAGAGAGAGAGAGATAGGCATACACACCGGTTCATGTTATACGAATGAATATTCACATTGAAATTATTTTACCACTCAAAGTCGTTGTCACGTAAAACTTTCGCGCGTATACCGACTTTACAGGCAACCAATTTTTTTTAAACTCATTCTCATAATACCTATTTGAAAATGTGAGTGAAACTACATGATGGAATTTGTCTAAAACGTTTTATCAAATAGCGTGTTCAGTATATTCGTTTGATCTTATTTGTATGTTGTACATATTATTTGGTTTTTGTTTATTTTTATTCCTTTATTTAAAAATATCCTAGTGTTTTGAATTGGTTTGTGAAATTATTTTAGACGTTTGGCGTTTTTTATTTATTCAAATGTAATTCATATAATCCGCCTAACGTTTACACAATAATCTTGTATGCCGTGGATTTGATTTCTTCTGAAACTAACATTTGTTTTTAGTGAATATATTTTCACTACCCCTGTATGAAAAGAAACTTTTTATTACATTTTTTAATAATACAAATTATAGCGTATGAGTAAAACTATTACACCTATCATTAACATAATCTTCAGTCAATGAATACCATGTTTTGTGATTTAAATTCATCATCAAACTCCTCCCCCTAATTTAACGTTTTAAATGCGTTGAAAAAAGATTGCATCTGGTTTAAATATTAGCTCAACACTGTGTTCCATATAGTTGCTTCCGCTTTTTATAATTAGTTTTCAATTTTATTTTTTATTTCCAGGCAATGCTGTCGGCCTCTGCTACAATACCCCGCACAAAAAAAACGAATAAGAGGAAAACACAGTAGTTACATTGTAACGAATAGAATCTTATGGTTCGTTAATCCTTATGGATCGATTCTCAGGAATTGTATTAATTTTTGAAGATGTTATTTTTGCATCTGGTTTTAGGAACTTGATTAAGGAGTTTTTTACACTTAAACACTCCATGCAATGCAATTACGTAATTAGTTCTTCCAAACCTAGCCCAGCAATTCCGCTAAGTATTTTCAAAAATACTTTTGGAAAATACATATTTGTAAATTAATGAATAGTTAATTTATGTAATGCTCATTTATATGTTAATAAGCTTTGAGGGTATCTTGCATGCTAATACTAGAATAGTCTGCTGCTAATCACACACGCTTAAGCGTCATAAAGTGCAATAAGTTAGGCTAATTCAGACTGAAATACAGCGGTGTACGACTGATTATGTGAGTGTGAAAGATAAACAGCGAAGTATACGGCAAGATACAAAAATTAAAAACACTGTCGATTTTTTTCAAATAAAATGTTATTACGTTGACATCATCAAGGGACGCCGTCACATTATTAGTGGTTGATTTGATTCTAATATTTAAATGATTTAACGCATGAAATGCACAAAATATGTATCATTAGATGATAATAATGAGTATGAGTTTTATGAGAACACAATTCTCAATAATGTCTTATTATTTGAGGTTCCTAGAAAAAATAAAGCAATTAAACTTTAACTCATTTACATATATTTGTAGCAATTGACTTAAATTACTATTGGTGATCTATAATTTTAGCCAAAATTTGCCAAATGAACAAAATTACTTCAAAATTTAGTGAAGATTATTTTTTAATTATTTAATAGCATTGAAAAACTAGTCCATATTAGTTTAGTTTTACAGCTTCGAGGAGGCATTTACATCCAGTAACCATCTGATGTTTTGGTGAGAAAGTAGCCAACAGTAAAAACTAGCTAAGGTGTTGTCATGTTAATGTATATTTAAGTACTAGGTAAATGTTTTACTTTCCTGTGCATAATGTTAAATGTAACATCAACATGAAACAATTTCTTTAATATTGTAAAAAAATAAAGGCCATTAGTTATTTATTGAGATATTTGTGATAGAGTTACCAAACACTGAAACTTTACTATTTGGAATGTTATTACATATTACCAATTAATAATTGAATGAATAAATATTATTAATGTCTAGCTAGCTCATTGTATGCAGATTATAAATGTTACAAGATATTACAAGATATAAGAATTATGTATGTACTTCTGTATGTTAGTATAGATCCCACCATGGCATGACAATGGTTCCTCCAGTTTGTTTATTTCTGTAGTACATAATGAATGAAGAAGTAAGTAGAAGTTTGATGGAAGAGGTAGCGAGAGAGACAAGCAAGTAATTAACTGCTTTGTATCTATGACATGGCTCCTACCAACTTCAGTTTCTTTTTTGTTATTTTACTGGTTGTGTGATTTTTGTGTTATTATGTTGGTTAAAAAAACTATTTTGCTCCTACACAGATTTATTATACATAATACATATACAGGGTGTGTCGTAAATAGTGGTCCATAGTAAAGGAGTCGATACACTGTGTTCTTAGGTATCACAAACCGGGATTTTAATAATTTTTAAAACAAAGGGTTTCAAAATAATAATAATAATAAATCGTACCTTGCATTACTAATTGGGCTGTATTTCGGACAAATATTATTATTTTTTCATTATTTTTTTTTAATATTACTGCTGAATACATGTTCTATTTTATCCAAATGCTTTTTTGGTTTTTAAGTTTAAAGGTAATCAAAAATAAAAAATTAATTAAAATAATTAATTAATTAAAATAATTAAAATAATCCCGGTTTGTGATACCTAAGAACACAGTGTATCGACTCCTTTACTATGGACCACTATTTACGACACACCCTGTATATAATACTCATATCTTCTGTATTTTTTTCGTTTTCGATTTTGATTTCCTAAACTTTGGTTGATGTTTAAAGAGTGGATACCACATAAAAATCCATAATTGTGTGTCTATAAATTTATCTTATGAGTTGGAATAATTGAAATAAAAGATTTTGAAGAAATTAACTTGACAATTATTTATTAGTTTACCACACCAACAAAACTACAGTATTCCACCAGCTCTTAAACGTAAAGTATCGAATATGTATTTACCATGATCGTTTTTATATTCATTCTTTAACAATTGATCTTCTAACAGATTTAACGAAATTTCATCCCATATCTTAATCCAATATAATAAAGAAAACAATTTAAAGTAAATACAAGGATCATTACCAGCATTGGAAATAACAATCTTGGGCAGATTCTGTATGATTTGTGTCAAGTTAGGTTTAATCATCTTATTGAAAATATCATTATTTTTAACTGCAAATATGTGCAGAATATTAACTGTTTGTGTGGTTACGGATTCTTCCAACAAAATGATAGGCAAATTCTTCAGCCAGGTTTGAAAAGCCTCACTAGCATGGAAATCAACCAACCACTCATTTAAAGCAATTTTGCATAGTAATGAAAAAATCTTTTGTTTGAATGAGTTATTCACATTTACATGAAAATATTCCCTGATTATTTTTTGAAAAAGTGAGTTCATGATTGCTATATTTTTGGTCCAAGCATTTTTGTGAGAAAATACTGTATCTAGAACTAATATAATTCTGTCAAAAGTTTCATCTTGAGAAGTTTGGGTAAAAGTTTTTTCTAGATAATTAAGAATTGAATTGACTTCCTTTGTTTGATTCTTAACATTAACATTGGAGTTAAATTTGATAAATATGTGACAAATTTTTAAATTCTCATGAACCAATTTTGGATCAGTGATGAGGTCTTCAAAAACAGAAACATCACTTTTTTTCTGTTTAGTTCTCATGTTGGTTACATATGGAAATGATGCAACAAAGTGTTGGCTGAATGACTGCCTGTATTTTTGGACAAACAATTTCTCTATATCAGAGCTTGGATTCTTGATCACTTGATTCTGCACTAAGTCTAACAGAAGAGAGATTACATCAAGAGCATGTTTCAAAAGTGTTGCTGCATCCTCATTGATAACAGTTTCAATATTCATATCTGAACTAGTCTTTGGGCATACCTCCAACCAAGTTTCAAATAATAAAGGCATCAAAGTATCAATATACTGCTTAAATTTTTCTACTTCATCCAATGGTACAACTTCTTGTGAATTTTTGGCAGAAAAGCATGATACATTGCAAACTGATGTATACACTGGGTTGAATAAGGGATAAATATTAGCCTTAGTCTCATCAAATATCTGAGCTCTTACATTACTATGTTGATCTTTATTATCATCATTAATTTGCATCAACTCAATGTACTTAGAAAGATAATCTTTTAAGCGGTTTAATACTTTGACTCTCCACTTCACACTTGTTATTTGACTGCCCAAGTTAACAGTTAATGTACGGCCTGGTTTGGAATCCAATCTAAGCTTTGATATCATATCTAAAAAGTTAGGCAATATTTTGTGAAAGTACTGTGCTACTTTTTCTGGTGTGCACACAAGCAACAAATCCAAATACAGTAAAGAGTCTTCCTGGATTCTTGTATCTATGTGTGTCATAGCGCTTCTTAAATAAGTAGCCATTATGTCAAAGAAAGGTTCCATTTTTTCCATCACTACATTAGACAACACTAGTTGAAGGACTTTCAAGGACTCATGTCTGACCTGTAATTATAAATTCATGTTATACTTTTCTAGATATTAAAAAATTGCATTTAGAAGAGCACAGTAAGCAAAGTAATACACAAATCTCATAATTGTCACATACCACTTTCTCCACATTCAGAACTAATGGAGTTACACCCAAAATTATCTGTCCAAGATTTCTATCAAGCGCATCAGCATGTGTGGAAACAATTTCTTTTATACCATCCAGTGCTTCAGTGCGGGATTTTGTATTAAAATGGTTTAGTCTAGTAAGAAGCTCCTTTAGATTAAGTTTCTTAGATGACAGTGCTTCATTCTTTCCATGTTGTTTCAGCTGTTCTTTAATAACAATTTTCTTAACTTTAAAATTCGTTTTGGTTATATTAGTGCCTTTAGGTAAATCTTTCTTCTTGGTTTTTAGTTTAGTTTTAGATTTTTCAGATTTAAGAAACTTTTGGTGACGAGTAGCGCCGGTTTGAGGCATGTTTAAAAGATATTTGAACTATTTAATCTAGTTTTAAGCCAAGAAAATATAAATAGGTAGGTACTAGGTACTATGGTTTTAAGATTAACCCACTCTATGGATTAACCTCGAAAACACAACCTAACCTCAAACTTTGTCAAATGTCAATACTCAAACGTATGACAGTTGACATTTATTATTCTCACGTAACGCGAGTGTTTTTTGTAACATACACACGTTAACAAAACGATATGATCTCTGGCTTGCAGCACCAATTGAAGCATTTTCGAAAAAGCATGATGATATCACACAAATCGTCGGCCTTTTCAGAAAACCCTCATTATGTCATAATGAGGGTTTTCTGAAAAGGCCGACCTCAGATGGCAGCAGTGTTGCCAGGTCCATTTTTATGAAATCAGAAGATGAGATTAGAAAAAATCAGGTGATGTATGGGAGTTTGTTTCAAAAAATCAGGATATTATTAAATAAAACATCGGGCATTGAAATTACAGTAAAAAAACTTTTCTTTTTGTAATTTATTTCATTTTATTTTATTCATTGTTAAATTAAGAGTAAAATTTGCATTATGTTCAAAAGCACAACTGTAAATTGTATCTTAAGTTTCAGATACATTTTACTGTTATGCTTGGCTAATATTTCAGGGCTTTTATTAAAATCGTAACAATTTAAATTTTATAAAATATTTTTCGTATGCAGCAGTACAAAAATGACTTCAGTATTAATTTTATTTCGAAGTTTGGTTTTTGTTTAGTTGACTTGAGAGAATAGTCTCTCCACTGACGCGTACTTTTTAAGGAGTTTGAAGTAATACGAATAAGTTAAATAGACATTGTATCGCTTCTCCCTAAATCCTATTAAGTGATACATTACATTATATTAGATAATGTTAGCGCGGGGGTGTGAGTAAAACCGGTTAATTTCGCTGACTGTGGAGGAAGATTCGAGTTTCTTTTTTCAACTATGTGTCCATCATGTTAAGACCATTTTAGAATGACATTTTAATAGAGCCAACCTAACCATGTTAGTCTTATGTTTCTTTTCACGCAGGTTTTTAAAATTAAAACAAGTATTTGAAAAAAAATCAGTAGATTTCCAGTTTAAATCAGTAGATCAGTAGAATTCTAAGAAAATCAGTAGATCCCCCGAAAAATCAGGAGATCTGGCAGTAGATCAGTAGAATTCTAAGAAAATCAGTAGATCCCCCGAAGAATCAGGAGATCTGGTATCCCTGGATGGCAGCAACGTAGCGGAGTTCCAATGAACTGTCAAAATCCATACAGAGGGCAATCCATCAGGGTCATTTCTAAAACGAGAAAATAAAAGGTGGGGAATTAATCTTTGAATGAAAGCCAATATTTGCGCGGACAATTTATACGTCGTGGAAAAACTACTAACAGTGTTAATTGATCAACTTTAACACACTTAAACTCAAATAACTACAAAAACCGGCCAAGTGCGTGTCGGACCACGCATAAAGTAGGGTTCTGTAGTCAATTTTGGCACCGCGCTGTTTTGCATTTCTTGAATCATCATCATCTCCCCAGCCGTCAATGTCATCAATGTAAAGTATATGTTCCGGACGAGAAACCGACGCTGCTGAATAATGTGTATTTTGTTATTTTGTTAGTTTGTTATTTTACATAAGGATAAGTTAGTTATGTTAATTGTATCTATGTATAGTGCTAACTTATGATTTGTATATTGCTTTCTCGTTTTATGTTCCCCTTTATTTGTGTTTTGCTTGATTGTGCCTAATTTTATTGTCTTATTTGTTTTATTTCCCTAATATTGTAATCTTATAGAATAAGTGAATTATATTTAGTTATAAGATTCTTGTTGGAAAATAAAAACTATTGATAGGTACACAACCCATTACGGGACATAGGAGGGAAGGAGACAGAGCGCGGCCTCCTTGTCGTTGCCCTTGCCTGCCTCTATCTCCGTCCCGCTCTAGACCTCCCTTTCTGGCGCAACTAGAACACTAAACCGCATTAGTCACTAATTGGGTGCGTTCGATCCGCACATAAGAACGGCATTTGGCCGTCGGAAATCAGTAGTCCCCATTCGCCTCGCCTCGCGCAGGAACGCCTTACAGCGTCTGTCGTTCGCTGCGTGGGCCTGTGCGCAGTTGGCGCAGGTTGGTGGCTCGGTCCTGGGGCGAGGGCAGTCGGCCACAAGGTGGTTGCCGGCGCAACGGACACACTTGATTGGTCGGTGGCAATTCACCGACGAGTGGCCGAACGCCTGGCAACGGTGGCACTGCGCGGGGCCCTTGCGGGGGCGCCATGCCTCGATGATAACACCGGGCATGTTTAGCAGCTCGTCGACTGCGTAGAGGCGAGCGAGCTCCTGGTTGGGCAGGTGCTCCAGCTCGACGTGGAAGAGGCAAGCCGGGTTGCCCCGCTTACCTCTGATCCCCCTGATGTGGGAGGCGTGGAATCCGCGCTCCTCTAGGGCTCCACGGATGGCGTCGTGCGGCGTGTCGGCGGGTAGGCCCCTGATGGCCACCTTCGTCGGACGCTCTTCGGGCGGGGAGTAACAGTACCACGCTACTGTCGGGTCTGTCTTCTCCGCCTCCGTCAGGTAGGCCTGAACGGCGCGGAACTCCTCCGGGCTCTTGGGGATAAATCGTACCCCCTTGCCGAATGGACGTGCGTTGGGCGGGTGGCCCAAGGTGCGCTTAATGCGCTCAAAATGAACGCACCAGTTGGGAAGATTCTCCACAACAATCGGTGGGTATCCCTTTACCTTGGGCGTCTGGGGCGGAGTGGTGGCCTGGGCGTCGGTCCCGGTGGTAGCCGGAGGCGTCGGGGTGCGGCGAGGTGAAGCCGGCGGGCTCCTGGTTTCCCGCAGCGCACGCGCGGACGGCGGCTGGGAGGCCATCGTCGCGTATGACGTCGATGACGACGCCATAGCGGACGATGTGGAGGGCTGCGAGGCTGATGTGGATGGTTGCGGATGGTCATCCGCTTCGTCGGACTCACTGTCCGACTCCGAGGCGGACAACGCTCCTTCACTGGCGACTTCCTGGCAGAGGCGCTTCTCTTCCTGGACAGTGCTGAAGCTGTCCTCGGGGAGTGGCCTCCTGCGGGGGTCGCGCGGGTGCGCCTCACGGTGGGCCATCGCGGGTGGTTGTTCAACAACAACCGGCGATGGGTCCGATGAGTGGCGTTGGGGTGGCCTGAACGGCGACGGGGCAGTCGGGCGCTGCTCGGTCGCTCGGGGCGGCCTCGGCGGTGCGGCTAGGATCGGGATAGCCGATCTAGCGGGTGGGTTTGTGGTGTTGGGCGCTGTGGTCCTGCGGGGCCACGAGCGTCCTGGGTCCGGCGGGACACGGTCTCGGTCACTCATATTGACACAATATGCTGCCGAGACGGGGGGTACACGAACAAAAATAAAAACAAAAGAAAGGGAGGGTAGAAAAATAAAAACAAAAAGGGAGGGTAGGTGTTAAAAAATTACTGAAGGTAATGGGGACAGACTGGCCTAATGGTCGCACGCACAATTTTAGTCACTAAAATTAAACGTACACTAATCACTATTTTAAAACTAAACAACACAAAGCGTCAAATCGCGGAATAAGAGTTTCAAAATATGTGACAACGAAAGCAGGCACTCGCGGGCGCGGCAGTGTAGGGAGGATGTAATACGACCAGCGTCCTATAAAGGGAGGTGCGTAATTAGCATCCAACGTCCTACTCGTACAACCCCCTCGCCCCCACACCGACGGCCCGACGCGCGCCCCTGCGCCGCCAGCACCGGCCGCCACGGCGCCCACGGCGCCCCCAACCGCACAGGCAGGGACCACCTTGGCCACCCCGGCCAACCCCGCCACTGCGAGGGGCGCCCCCGCCCCCGCCGTGTCCCGGCGCAGACGCCGCCGACGTCGCCGTCGCACAGAGGCGAACACCGGCCCACCCGCGGCTGCGTCGACCCCGACGCAAGCCGCCAGACCACCGACCCCCCCCCAAGCTCCCCAGGATTTTGCCTGCGGGGGGACCATCACCGCAGCCCACGCTATCCCCCCACAGGCAGTGGCAACCCACCGTCCCTCCTCTTGGAGGGCCACTGGAACAGCCCAGCCTCCCCGCCCAGTTTCCCAGCCCTCATTGAGGCCGAAGTCGGCCCAACGAGGCCCTCAGCTGGAAACACGACCCCAACCGGCCTTCCGGCCCCCCCGTCCCCAGCTGCCTCCACAGCCCCCGAGCGGGTTTGCGAGTCGGGTGCCCCAGGCCCCGATCTCATTCATGAGGCCCCAGCCTCCCCTAGAGGCCCAACGACCCCACTTCCCACAGCAGCAGACGGGGGCAACCCCCGTGATCCCCCTCCAGGCAGTGCTGCAGCTCCTGCACACCCTGCTGATCCAGATCGGGCAGGGGATGGACCCATGCGCAGCGATCATGAACGGGCTGAATCAGCTCGTGATGAGTCGCTGCGCCTAATCTACTGGAACCCCGGAGGGGTCCGGGGTAAGCAGCAACAATTACGTCACCTCGCCCAGTCGCAGGACGCCCACATCGTCCTCCTGGGCGAGACCCACCTGCGGCCGTCCACGCACTTCTCCCTGCCCAACTATCAGATCTACCGCAGGGACGAGGTGAGCCCACAGGGTGCGCCCTACAGGGGCACTGCTGTAGCGGTAAGGCGAGATGTTATCCACGAGGAGCTACCGTGGGCGGAGTTCAGATCCCTGAGCTCCCTGGGGATCAGGGTCAACACCTCATCTCACGAACTCCGCATTTACGCCGCCTACCGCCCACCGAATGCCGCATTCCACCCGTCAGACCTAGACGAGGTATTTGTCGACGGTCACCCGACAATTCTAGCAGGCGACCTGAACTGCAAGCATGAGCAGTGGGGCTCCCGCGTCACGCGGGCCGACGGCCGTCGCCTGCTAGACGCCACCACCAGCAGGAACATTGAGGTGGTGGGCACGGACGCCCCAACCCACATCCCCACCGACCCAGACTTCCAGGAGGATGTCTTGGATGTGGTTCTCCATAAGGGCCTACGCGTCCCTCTGTCCACGGAGGTGCTCTACGAGGGCGATACCCAGCACCTCCCCCTACTGATCATAGTGCCCACCACTCTAGCGGCGGTGAGAGTGCGTCCGCCCAGGTCCCGAGTAGACTGGTCAGCCTACAAGGTGGCTCTCAGGGACCTGACCATCGAGGGCCCCATATCCACCCCAGGCGAGATAGACGCCGCGGTGGCCCTCCTGACCCAGCGGATGAGGGAAGCGAAGGCGGCCCATACCGAGAAGGTGCCGCCGCCCTCCCAGAAACGCTCCCAACTCCCGCTCTACTTGAGGGCACAACTTCTTAAAAAGAAAGCCCTCAAGAAACTCTGGTGCCAAACCAGGTGCCCAAGGGTCAAGGCGGACCTAAATGCCCAGACGGCCAAGGTGACCGAGGCGGTGAGAGAGTGGCAAGGTCGAGAGTGGGAGGAACTCATCGACAGGGCAGGAGAACACCTGCCCACACTGCTCCGCCTCAACAAAAATCTCACAGGGGAGAAAAGCACCACCTACCCCCTCCTAGACGCGGACGGTCAAAGGAGATTCGCGGCCCAGGACAGAGCCCGAATCCTGGCAGATCACTTGACCGTCCAATTCAAGCCCCACCCGCCAGCCCCCAGAGCTCTCCAGTACCACGAAGACGTGGTCCAGAGAGTGGAGGAATTCTTGGCCACCATCCCACCTCCACTCCCGGGCGACACCTTCATCTCCCCAGCGGAGGTGAAGAAGACTGCCGCCCGCCTCAACAGGAAGAAGGCGCCGGGCCCTGACGGCCTCCCACCCGCAGCCCTGGCGGAGCTGCCCAGGCGGGGAATAGCGGCGCTGACCCGAATTTTCAACGCCGCCCTGAGGACGAACCACTTCCCCACCCCGTGGAAGAAAGGGCGGGTGGTTATGATCCCCAAACCGGGGAAAGACCGCCGCCGCCCGGAGAGCTACAGACCCATCACCTTACTGGACCACGCCGCCAAGCTGTTCGAGCGAGCCCTGCTGCGCCGATTGCGTCCCCACCTCATCCCGAGGGACGAGCAATTCGGCTTCCGCGGCGGGCATTCCACCACGCTCCAGCTGGCCCGCGTGATCCACCACCTAGCCGAGGGCCTGAATAACAACAAGGCCTCGGTGGCGGTTTTCCTGGACGTGGAGAAAGCCTTCGACCGGGTTTGGCACCCCGGCCTCATTCTCAAACTCTCCACGTCCACCCTGCCTCCGGCCCTAGTCCACCTGATAGCGTCCTTCCTCCAAGGACGCTCCTTCCAGGTCGCCGTGGAGGACGCTACGTCCGCAGAGGGCCCCATCGAAGCAGGGGTCCCCCAAGGCAGCTGCCTTTCACCGACCCTGTACGCTGCCTACACCAACGACGTTCCCACCATCAACGATCAGCTTCATGAGTGGGAACCCAAGGTTGAGCTGGCGCTGTTCGCGGACGACAGCGCATTTTTCACCACCGCCCCATGGGTCAAGGCGGCGGTGAAAAGGATGCAGAAACAGCTCAACCTACTGCCGGACTGGCTGGAGAGATGGCGGATAGCGGTTAATGTGGGTAAGACCGCCGCCATCTACACGGGCCCCCAAAGGAAGAAGATGCCCGAGCTGGTCCTCAACGGCCAGAAGATTAAGTGGCAGCGAAGTACAAAGTACCTAGGCTGCCACTTGGACCAGCGCCTCACCCTTAAAGACCAGGTCAAGCACCTGGTCAACTCCAGCCGCGGGGCGCGCGCAAGACTGCGCCCCGTATTTCAGTCCCGCCTGCCCACCAGAACAAAGGTGGGCATATTCAAAACGTACGTGCGCTCCAGGCTGACATACGCGGCCCCAGCCTGGTATGCCATGATAAGCGCAGCCCGCCGTACGCAGCTCCAGTCCCAGCAGAACATAGCGCTCCGAATAATAACGGGGGCCGGGCGCTATGTCAAGAATGCCACTATACACAGGGACCTCAAGATGGAGGCCCTGGAGGAATTCGTGGTCCGCACATCCCGACGGATGTATAAAGCAGCGGACCACGGGCCGCACCCCGGGCTACACAACATAGCCCCCATGCCCACGGTTACACAGGCGAGCAAGATGCCAACCCCACGACAGGTCTGCTCCCTAAACCCGCCCTCCCACCTACCCACTTCCCAATCCCGACCCCTCTCAACTTACTCTCTTCCCCTCCCTAGCCAGAGTCAGCCGCAGTCAGCTTGCCCTGTTCATCGGGCCTCCCCGAACGGGGTCTCACCCGATGGGCAGCCCGCAGCGACTGTGCAGCCGGCTCTGGCCGAAGAAGAAGTAATAGACCTGTCGTCGCAAGACGGCCGCCTAGGCGGCATCTAACACCGTGGGCCAGTAGGCCCATGAGAAGAAGCCCGGGGAAGGAGCTGGAGCTCGAACCCGTACCGCCCCTAGCGGGGTGATGAAACCCGTGGATTGGGTCGGAAATCAGTCCAGTCCGAGCCAGCAGCTCCAGCTAAAAGAAGAAAAAGCTCCAAGATCCAGAAAGGAAGGAACACACAGTGAACACACACCAGCGGCATTTGAAGAAAGAAATTCTGGCCTTTTATTTGGCACGCCCCGCTGCTACCTTCCTATTTCAAACGCACACACCCGGCGGTACCCGGAAGGCATATTTCTGGGCGCAATCCCAGCAACATTGGTGCGGCGGACCCTTCCACTGCTCCGTGTTACCTGGTCCGACGGTCCCGCACAGTATATATTTTTACTAGTGGCCCCCCGCGACTTTGTCCGCGTGGAATTCCTTTGTTTTCGAAATCGCGGTCGAACGGGATAAAAAGTATCCTATGTCCGTTTCCTGGGTCTAAGCTACCTCTCCACCAATTTTCAGCCAAATCGGTTCATCCGTTCTTGAGTTATAAATAGTGTAACTAACACCACTTTCTTTTATATATATAGATATTATTTATAATTTCGAAAGTATTCATCACAGGATACCCGAAACAATTTTAAATAAGAGTTTCCGTGCCTGTTTTTTACGTGAAAGATTTAAAGTTTATAGGCCCAAGACTTAAGAAATTACAGGGGGGGGGGGTTATTACGTGTAAACGACTTTGGCGGGCTATAACTCGCAAATGGTAAAGCTGATAAAAAAGTGTTGTATGGAAACTCTATCTTATTTTCATAGTCCTTTTCAACGATACCACACACAAGGGGGTGCACTCAAAAAAATAATTCACCCCCCCCCCCTTTACATGTGTAGGGAGGTACCCTTAGAAAAGGGGTAATTTTAATTTTTCGTATTTTTAAAAATGAGATCTATATGTGAAGTACCTTCGAACCAAGTGTCATGATTTCTGACTAAAGGTATTAAAAATATATATGGTTTGTTACGTAATTAAAAAAATATAAGTTTCTGAACGTATTTTTACTTTGGTCTGGCTAACGGAAACATTTAAGTGTCAATTGTCCTTTTATTATATCAATTTTTATACGTAAAAGTCAAAAATGCATAATTTTTATACTTAATTAATTTAGTTATCTTTAAATATAGAATTAAGGTTGTTATGTTGAGTGATCTTAATTAGAATTTAATTGAAGTACAAATAGGCGGGAAAGAATAACCGGAAACAGAGGCGCCCTCTGGCAAAACCGCTTTGAGTTTAGGAAGAACAAGGGCGTCGTGCGTGGATCATTGTTTCCCGGCTATTCGTGCAATCAAGAGGAAAAATAAAGAAGCGAGTAAGTAGTTAAAAACAGTGTTTGATTTCGAAGAGATCCTTTAAACAAGTTACATGCAAATCAGTCCATAAACGTAGAAGATATTCTGCTGTGACATACTTTGGATCAGACGACTACGTGGTGGTAAAAAAAATAGCAAACACTGCACGTAAGGTTTGAGACCCTGCCGATTCTAAACAACAATATGTTCCGGGTTCTGGTGGGACTCCCGAGGTTTTGCAGCGCGTCAGGCATGTTTGCCGACGCTCACGTAAACTGCTTTTATGCTTTAATATGTAAAAACATTATATCTCTACAAAAAAGAATACTCGGTAGTCCCAACAGTATTTTAAAGGTTTTGGCTGTGAGATGGGATAGTGCCTTAGTTAAGTACTGGATCACTGCCCTAACTAGTCCCAGGTCGAAGCAAATTTATTATGTAAATTACAGTAGAATCCGTTTATTATGACTCGGCTTACATTGACCAACCGCCTATTATGACGTAATTACACTACGAAGTTTTGTTTTCATATAAAATTCTTTACAAAAAAGTCGGATATAATGACTACTCTTATAGTGACATGTCGCTTATTATGACCCATTTTTAATCAATTATGTCCGGTTATAATGACCGATATGATACTTTACATTGCAAAGTATCATGTTTACACCTTCGGTAATGTTCGTTGATTCCCGACGACGTTCGGCACATGGCTCGTTTTTGTTTTGAATCTCAGTGAGTAATTGACGCTTGAAGGTCACGCATTATTTTTCGTTTGTCGTTTGTGTCTATACTGTGAAAAGAATGTCATTTCAACGTCGTAAAACATTTACGATTGAGGAGAAAGGTGCAATAATATGTAGATTACAGATTTTATTCATTAAAAAATACACTTGTATGTGTATCATGTGTACGTAATAAATGTGCAATTTTGATTTCATTAGTTACATACTATACTTTTCTATTAAAATACATACATACATATTTACGCAAAAATAGTTTTTTTTTCACAAAACGCTTTGTATGACGTCCGCTTATTATGACGTGATTGTCGATTCCCTTCGATGTCATTATAAACGGATTCCACTGTAATTAATTTTGTATAGAATTTATTTATTATTATTTCTTAATTATGTTTTACTAATACTAGACGTAAGAACAATTGTAACTAACAATATTGGATCTAAAGTTATCTGAAAATAAATAATTTGAATTTGAATTTCAACTTACACTAGGTGAACTAGGGTGTTCCGTTCGCGTTCTTGATTAAGAGCAAAGACAAGGCTCTTACTCAAACCCGACTAGCACAATAATTCACGGTCGTGTGACAACTTTGTCATCTTTTTTCGTCTGGCTGGGCTGTTGTCAAAAATGACAGTATTTGACAGTGACAACTCGCTCGCATTAATAATTTCTTTTTGCTCTGATTGAGCACGTGTTGTTTACTTAAATAATTCAAAGTTTGGGCAATTAAATACTAAATAAAAATGAAAATTAAGAAGCAGCATCGAAGAAAAAAGTATTTACATCATCTAAATCGTAGGCGTATGAATAAAAACCAAAGTAGCACCGGCACAGTTCCATGGTAATTTATCTCCAACCAATTCACAATTTCAAGTTTTACACTAAAATACATTCTTTGTTCATTTTATCACTCTATTTATGTTAATTTTAGCAAAGTTATGAAAGATGAATGGGACCACAAGAAGTCAACGTTAAGGAATCTAAAGGAAATGGGGCTTGCCAATGATCCTAACAAAGTTATAAAAATCCCTAATTTTAAAAGAGAGCAGTTAAAAAAGGCTAAGAAAATGATTAAAGATGAAGAGTCTGAGAGTGAGGAAGAGCCAATACGAGCAGTTCCAAAGTATGAAGTTGTTCAACAACTAGAAAAGGAAGCAAAAGCACCCAGAGAAAGAAAATTTATGTAAGTAACTTTTAATTTTCTGATGTTTTATCAGCTGATATGTTATGCATTTGATATATTGTGATTATCAATGCCTTGTTTATAATTGATTGTTTACATTTTTTGATCTCCAAAGTATACACCTGGACACAATTTTTTTGATCACAAAAATTAAGCTGTAGTTAGATAAATCAAGCATGAAGACTTGAAGTTTTACAGCTTTTTATATTATTTCCTTTTTTTACAGGTTACCTAAAGGACAAGTTGAATATATCACATATTTACTAGACAAATACGGACATGACTACAAAGCAATGGCTAAAGACAAAAAGAATTACTACCAAGAAACATGGAAACAAATTAGAGCCAAGATAAGAACATTCATGGGCATTCCTAAACAATATGGAGAGTACTTAAAGACCAGAGGATTGTTAGAAAAAGAAGAGGATGAGGAAGAAATCAAGAAGCAAGCTCAAGCTCTCATTATGGATGATAGTGATTAAAACATAATTTATGTACTGTTTACTGAAATACTTTTTATCATAAGACAACATGGATGTTAAAGTATGCAGTTTTGAATAAAAAGGTGCCCAATTTAAAAAAAAAAAGTATTTGTCACTATGTTACTGCATGCAGTGAGCTGCAGCCTGCTGTTCTAATTATTAGGTCACTGCCTAAATTTAAAAACCTTTACCACTCTTTTATCAGCTCAGGCTGTATGTATGTAATGTAATGGAATCTTTGAGTTCAATTTTCACCAACTTCCAGAAATTGGATTAATTTGATACTTTGTACATGTATCAGGTACCAATAAAAATGCAATAATTTAATAAGAGTTTTCCATTATCCTTATCAACTAAAAAAAATGGTAAACAATAGTTTAAAAAACGTTTTTTTTTTTATTGCTAACTAAAAAGAGAAAATAATTTTTGAGTACACAGAATCTATATTACGGTTGATTAAAATAAAAAGCATTATCTTTTTCAAATAGCAATAAAAGCTGTTTTTTAGTTTTTTAAATTTAAATTAGGTTACACAATTTATGAACATACACCCACCCACAGCAAAATAAAGCAACTCATATTAATAGAACACTATTTATTATGATTATTGTGTTTTACAGTCACTTGGTATGTCTTTTATTGGTTTGACTTTCTTCAGTTCTTCAAACCATTCTTTTTCCATGTCCAGCAGTGGTTTGGGTTTCTTGTACTGAAAATAATGAAAATAACAAACAAAGTTAGCAGTAGCACACAATGTAATAGCTTCCTCAGTTGCAAACAGTCCAATAGCTTCTACATTTAAAAAATTATTTAAAAATCAAATGAGAAAGCTTCACTACACCATTAAACTTTAAAGGTATATACTTAAAAGAAGAAATGCAAGTACCATTATGATGAGCGTCTGAAACTGGTGGCTTGACTGAATGTTAGCTTGCTCTAACGGCAGACCAAGTCTATCAAGTTCTGGCACTTGAAGTTTTTTGAAGTATTTCTTGTTAGTTGTGCGCACAATTATACATCTTTCATCATTGTTAGCGCTGATAGAATAAGTCTCTATTGGGTATGGGAGATTTCTGATTCTCCACTCTAAATTCACTCTAGTGTTTCTCCTTGTTACAATAGGCTGTAAAAAACAATATAAAAAGTATAATAACTACAAAATAATTAATAATAACTCACCACATTTCATTTAAATACCTGATCTTTGCTTTCCATGATTTCTGCAACTTCTATAGTAGGAGTGGCTTCAGGAATTGGATCCCCGATCTCAACAACCCACTTACCATCACCCCCTAACTTCCCCTTGACCTTCCAAGCTCGCCGCAACAAGACTTGAGTGTCCACATTATATTCTTCAACCATTTCTTTGTCATCATCAAACTTGTAGTGAATCTTTTTTATTTTGTCTTCTTTTAAGCACGACTTTTCTGCGTCTGCTATAGACCTGTACCAAACTGTGTTTTTATACATTTCACTTTGTTTGTATATTTTGGACAAATTAGTTTGTAACTTTTGCTCAAAGCTGTCTCGATTGTCGCCGTCAACTTCGATCAAATTAGATCTTCTTTTCATTTCGTTGTTATGGAAACGTCGCCTGTTGCATGCAATCTTTTTCTACGCCATCACACAAACTTGAATTTTTAGAATAACTCCAAAATACATAAATCTTACTTCTTTCATTTTTAAAAACCCGAAAATACTCAAATAAGTTTTCTTCTTTCCTGAAAGACCACGATTTAGGCTTTGATTGAGTTAAAAATATCGATATATCAAAATATCGATATTTTTTCAATAAATAATCGATAATTATCGTCGATTTTTTAAATCTTGATATATCAAAAATCGATATATTTTTCCGGATATCAAATTTGATATTTATAAGCTCTACTTCAGTTCTCGATTAAGACCGCGTTCGCAAACCAAGTCGATTAATACCTGACAGTAGTCTGTTTCAGTCGCACATTAATAT
This sequence comes from Pyrausta despicata, assembly GCA_963921415.1. Lineage (NCBI taxonomy): Eukaryota > Metazoa > Arthropoda > Insecta > Lepidoptera > Crambidae > Pyrausta > Pyrausta despicata. The sequence goes on along the minus strand of OY992858.1, from coordinate 11,082,600 downwards.
TTTGCATTTAAAGCTATTCTTCACTTTAAGGGAGTAACAAGTAAGTACTACATAGAACTTGTTACTTCCATGGCAATGAATAAATGAGTAATAATTATTGGTTCGACTAAATGACTACCTATTTTTTAATATTTTGAATAAATAAAACTACATAAATACCAATTCGTATTTAAATTTCGATACCTACTCTGACAATGTGCAAATATTTCGATATATATCGATATTATCGATATTTTTACACGATATACGATATCTATCGATAGCTTTAAATAATATCGAAATATCAAATATCGATATATTTCTTTCATTTGCCCATCCCTACCACGATTTTAAGCTCCCCTGAGTAAATATATTCCTTGATTTTAAGGTTATGGTTATTTACATTTACTCCGCCCGCATCAACATGTTAGCTTATTAGCACAAACTACAGAGGGATACTACGTATCTTATTAGCTTAAGGACGGATAGACACTTTGGGCGAACCGTTGGTTTAAAATCTAACGTTATTGGCCATTAGAAAAAAGCACCAACAAAGCACCAATCAACGTTGAGGCAAATAAACTGTTTTCTAGGACCTAGCTAGAGGAATGCAAAGAATATTTATACTCAAGAGCACATATTTTATACACAAGAGAAGAAGCACCACTAGGAATAAAAAAATTACCCCTACATTAACTGTCAATTTTTATTTCTGCGAAGTACGGACAGACTGCGCTACTCTCGCAATGTAATAATTTGGCGGGAAATTTGAAAATCTACCATTCTGTTTGTGGCGGGAAGTTTAAAAATGAGAATCTGGGCCACTGCGGAGTTCTTTGTTATTCAAAGTTTTTTCATTCATTCATTCATTTTATTTCGAGCAAGTTTAGATGCAACAAATTACAAAGTTTTGAGGAAACGTTAATTTATTAACTTATGATTAAAGCCAAACTGCACAAACTTGCTCGAAACAAAACGAATGAACATTTGCCCGACTGCTTAAATAAAACAATGATTAAGAATTTTTCAATATTTTTATTTTTTGCCAGCCTTTTTTTGGCGGATTCAATGGAAAATATACCTAGCATGAGCCTCCATTCAAAGGCCTAATGAATGATACGTAGTCACGTAATAATGCGAACTTTTACTTACCTCCAGTACATATGAGACATTGTAAACGAAGTAAATAACACACAGATACTATTTATACTTATAACTATTGGAGTACTTTCTCATAAAGAGTCTCAGTAAAACTGGCACAAAAGTAGTCACTCACAAGTTCACAACACAACATCGTATAGTAAGTACACGAGCCTTGAATCACCCAAAGAAGCAATACGGAGGAGAGGCAGGTCTTCAACTCGACGTACTGCTGCTGCTTGAGGATTTCAAGATGAAATTTGTGATGTAATTGAGAGTAAACCGAGCAAACATGAAAACCGGCAAAACTTTCTCACAACTGTTCTTATTCAAAACAAATGTCACATTTGAATACCTAGCGATGTTGCCAGTTACAATTAGGAAATTCTTCTTAAACGTCTACTAAATATTTTATTGTACGAAAAGGCATAACGCAATTTGTTGTTTTTGCAAAATTAATGTGTGATCTTTTTTATCACTGTAAAGCTTAGGCAGTTCGTTGAAAAATTTGACAGTTTTAATGATTTTTGAATAATTTGAGTTTTTATGAATCTACCATGCATTTAATTCGTACAAAAAGTGGCCACACTTAATCTAGATCAACTACTATGATTTTGTCAATGTGTGCGTGAGATCTCACCGACACGAAAGTGATCAGCCCCTGGAGGAATGGCAGCGGGTAGATGGTAAATATCCATCGCTTAGTACCACTCATTGGGTGATAGGCTTTTCAGCCAACTGTTCGCCTTAAGTGTGGATCCCGAATACTGCAGAGTCCCCTCTCTAGTCAAATGGACAGCTATGTATTTGTAAGCTGTCGGCTTGACAACTGACAAGTTGACATTTTTGATTTAGAAGACACGTAAATTTTGAGGTTATGTTTGTATGTTTCAATGAAATTATTTACGAAATTCTCAAAGCATCCTTATATTCTAATAGATTTAACACCGTTTTCCAACTTCCCGTTTATTAAACAATATTCTACACCAAAAAAGAAGATGGCTCCCAGTATTCCCGATAGGTATTGTGATACTGTGCTTCTGAACTTAAATATTGTTGGTTGAATTTCAAAATTAGATGACTATTGATGTTCTATATTTTTTTTTAGATGGATTCCATACAAAGCATGTGGAAAGGTTATTGAAGGAACTAGATTCATATGCTTTAAAGTACCACTGAGAAAGGTAAGATAAAGTTTTACGATACCTAGTACAGTCACGTGCAATGAAATATAAACATGAATAGAATTTCAAATAAATGTTTACTCGGAAAATATCAAAGACATATAATCACTTTAACGATACATACTATATAACCATCGAAGTTTATCACAAAAAGTACACATTATTGGCGAAAATATGTAAACTAATAGCTTTCAGACAATTGTTTACACGATTGTAACCAAAAATATGTATCCAATCTTTACTATGATTTTTTTCATAAATATGTACACACTTACAAAACTGTAGCAGTTTTAACTATTTCGTCAAATGAGTATTACTTTCAATAAAATATACACCATGTACTTTGCAATGACATGTAAACATTCATTTTTTATCTTTTTGATTTAATATGAAGGTAGCCACGTCGCGGTAGGCGGTAGCGCGGACTGCCTTCTTTGATTATGTCATTCCTATCTACCCCCAATAATGCGTCAACCTCATATAAACATTTCTTATTCATTGGGAATACTTGCCAGTCTGGAGAAGTGTTAACGCGTAGTTTGTGATTGTTATGAGTTGCCGCGGTAATTATGTAATAATTTATCGTAAAACATTATCTATTGTTGTGTTCGTTTTTATACTTAAAGACAGAATGAGTAATTTAATAATGACATTGTGCCGTATTGGATCACATGAAAAACACAAAATTGTTGTTTTACTGTACACACATTGCATACGGCATTCATACTTACCTTCTGAATTGATGAGGACTATTGTGGTTCCCATTGTCAAAAATAAGACAGAAGACATATCGGATAAAGGAAAGGCCTATCTCATTGGCTACCATACTGGCAAAGGTGCTTGACGGTGGTCTTGAGCAAAGACTTTGTAGCTATCTTAAGTTAAACGATGCCCAATTTGGGTTTCATCCTGGTTTGTCGACGGAGTGCTGTGTTTTCGCTTAAGCATACTGTCAGGTACTGTACCCAGTGGGGGACGCCTGTGTATGCTGCTTTCCTGGATCTTTCCAAGGCATTTGACCTGGTTGATTATAGTTATTATGGTCGAAACTGTCTGTCATAACATTACCACCTGAACTAATTGCCACTTTTCAGTACTGGTATGGCACTGGTATGGTAATCAAATTAATCAGGTCAAGTGTTCTTTATTTATTTATTTATTTATTATGTAGACACAAAACAGGTTACAATCAGGTAATATTATTAAATACAATAAGACAACAAAATGTATTCGCTAGATTACAACCCAAAATATGTATCTAAGTTTGAAGCAAGATCATATTTTGTTTAATTAACAGTGAAGGTAGACATTTTTTTTTTCCGATAAAATTCCTAAACTAAACAGATAAGCTTAAATATTATTATCACGGAAAAAAGTTTTTAATTGTTTTTTGAAGATACTTGGATTAGAAATAAATACGTCAATTTCGTCGGATCCCTGCGAAACATCCATATACAAGCGACACATACGGCTTACAGGGTTATGAAAGGATGTGTTATTCCGGCAAACTTCAAGTGAAAAAAGTCGCGGGTTTCGAGTCCTGTATGTAATATTAAAATTTAGGCTAGCAAGTAGGGATGGAGAATCAACTACGGAATGAACTAGTTTATGGAGATAAACAAGATCGCCAAACCTACGTCTCGTCTCAAGAGAGATCATATCAAACTTGAGCAGTCTATCCGGGTAGGAGGCCAGTTTACGATGAAAGCCCATTCGAAAAGAGAGAATTCGAACAAACCTTTTCTGCAATTTTTCGATTTGGTCTATGTGTACAGCATAGAACGGTGACCAAACCACTGCACCATACTCAAGAACACTTCTTACCAATGAGTTGTATAGAATAATTGTGCTTTGAGGATTCTTAAAATTCTTAGTATTCCTTAGAACAAACCCCAGAAGTTGAGCACATCTGTCTCGCATATGATCATAATGAGCACGAAAAGACAATTTATCATCAAATATGATGCCGAGATCCTTAGCTTGATGTAAGCGATTTAGTTTCTGACCATCAAGAGTGTAGTCAAATTGAATTTTGTTCAAGTTTCGTGTAAAAGTTACAACGAAGCACTTACCAACATTCAGAAACATGAAATTCTTGCAGCACCAGTTTGAAATTTTATTAAGATCCGATTGGAGAATTTCAGCATCGTTCGGTGAATTTATTTCAGAAAACACCTTTAGATCGTCGGCGTACAGTAGACAGGGGCATGTGAGGAGATCAACAAGGTCATTTATAAAAATGACAAACAATAATGGTCCCAGATGTGACCCCTGAGGCACGCCAGAGGTGACCAGCACAGGTTCAGACAGTGCTCCCCTCAGCACGACCAGTTGACTACGTAGAGACAGATAGGACTCAACCCAACGCAACAAAGACCCATGGATTCCCATATTCTCTAGTTTCTGGCATAGGAGGAAGTGGTTTACTTTATCAAAGGCCTTCGAAAAGTCTGTGTAGATAGAGTCCACCTGAGTTTTCTTTCCGAACGCTGAGCAAAGATAATTTTTATATTCCAGAAGATTGGATATGGTGGACTTTTTCCTAATAAAACCGTGTTGATTGGGAGACAGCAGCGGATGAACGTGGTAAAAAATAGTATCATACACAACAATTTCAAACAATTTAGCTAGGCAAGAAAGTATACTAATTGGTCGGTAGTTATCGCATTTGGATTTGTCACCGTTTTTGTAAATTGGGACCACATGCGCGGTCTTCCAATAAGTCGGAAAGCATCCTAAGCTTAGGGACTGATTGAAAATCAAGCACAGGGGAATAGAAAGCTCTTTGCCACAATTCTTAACCACAAAAGGGGGGATTTCGTCTGGGCCAGCTCCCTTATGAGGATCGATAGTATTGATTTTTTTTACTATTTCGTCGGTAGATATTCTGATAGAGCTGACACTACGATGAGATAAATAGCCGTTATGAGAAGCACCTGAACCTTTGTTTTGCCGATCATTTACGAAAACAGAGCCAAAATATTCAGAAAATAGATCGCATACTTCTTTATGACCGGACACTTCCCGTTCCTTATATTTCATCACCGTGGGTATGGAGTTGCGCTTCCCTCTCCTACTATTTACATATGACCAAAAGGGTTTAACGTTTTTCGTGATCTCGGTCTCTATCGAGGCTAAATAATCCATATAGCATTTTTTTATGAGGCTTTTGCTGCGTGCGCGCAAAAGAGAGAATACATCATAATCACGAGGATTATGATATTTTTGTACAATTTATGATATTTATGTTTCTCCTCTATACAGCGCTTCACAGCGGGAGTGAACCAGGTTGGATATCTGAGGTCTTTCTTAGGCGAGAGAGGCGTATGTTTGGCTAAGATTTTATTAAGCTCACTGTAAAAAATTGTTACGTTTTCGTCGACATGGGAGGAAGTTAATAAATCGGTCCAGTCTATAGTGGACAGATCATGTTTTAATTTGGAAAAATCACACTTACGGAAATTCAGACGCTGACACGGTTTAAGTAGAGTTGGTTTGTAATGGTTAAAAACTCCGACCGAGATGCATAGGGTGGGATGGTGGGTGTCTAGTCGACTTAAGGGACTCGTTTCAGAAACTTTAACATTCGTGATGGTGCTTAAGACAAGATCTAGGTTCCTCTCGTTTTTATTTCTTATACCATTAAATTGGTAAAGTCCGCAAAGAGCGTTAGTTTCTAATAATAATCTAGATCTATTATTTGTAGCCGGAGAGGGAGTGAAAAATGTGCTATTCGGTACACTAGACCATTGTAAGTCGGGAGTATTGTAGTCCCCTATACAAATGAATTCGTGGCTATCATCAGCAGAGAGTACGATTTGTTGACAATTTTTATAGTAGCTTTCTATAGAGTGAATCGAAGCATAAGATGGTAGGTAACTCAAGCAAATGTGCAAATTACGCATGCCGGAATTCGACGAAACTGTAATCCAAATATCTTCAAAGTCAGTTTCCCAAGAGCTTTTTATTTTTTTTTTGTTTTTTTTTTATTAATATGGGTTCGCTCTTGACTTCATTCTCCCTCTAAGAGGTGAAGAAGATGTCGACGATGTAGCGAGCTTACCCAGAAGGTGCCTATTGACTTTCGCTTTGAATGAACTCAAGTTATAGGAAAGAGGGAACACCGTCGGCGGAAGTATAACACTAAAGTGCTTCTTTATAGCTATAAGCACGCCACCGCCATCTTTCTTTGCATTACCCGAGGAAAATCTATCTCTACGAAAAACATTATATCTTGAGTCGATTAATTCACAATCGGAGATGCTATCATTAAGGTTTGTCTCAACTAAACATATGACATCATAGTTGCTATTTAATATAGATAAATGTACATCATCAATCTTTGTTCTTATCCTATTCACATTTTGATATAAAATCTCCATGTTGAAAAAATTAACGATGGCAAGTTAACAAGTAAGACAATAAAGAAGGAGCTGTTCTGGAGCTTTGTCTGATAAATATGTCCTCGAATGTGAGGTAAGACAGGGTGGTTTGTCATCTCCCGCTCTCTTCAGCCTTTATGTTAATGACCTTATCGTGGAGCTTAGCAACACCAGGGTCGGCTGCTTGATAGACGGTCTCATGGTCAACAGCATTAGTTATGCAGACGACATGGTGTTGCTGTGCCCCACGGCGAATGGTCTGTGTAAACTACTGTCAGTGTGTAAAAAGTATGTTTCCAAACATGGACTGCTCTGTAATGTAAAAAAAGTTAGCTGATGGTTTTTCGTTCAGGTACTAAGAAGCCGATTCCTGCACCTCCAGTAAAATTCCTAAATACTGAAGAGAGTTAGTCAATTTAAATACCTGGGACATGTTGTTACTGAAAATCTGTCTGATGACTGTGACATAGAACGTGAGAGGAGGGCGTTAGCGGTCCGATGTAACACGCTCGCTCGCAGGTTTGCCAGGTGTACTCGAGATGTCAAGATTACTCTCTTTAAGGCATTTTACCAGACATTTTACACCTGCAGCCTGTGGTGTGCTTATACGCAGAGAGCCTATAACGCTCTCCATGTCCAGTACAATAATGCCTTCAGGATGTTGATGGGGCTTCCTAGGTTCTGCAGTGCGTCGTCGATGTTCGCTGAAGCTCATGTGGATGACTTCTACGGACGTTGTCGATGCTTGCTAGGATACGACGGAGCCCCAACAGCATTCTGATGGTTACCAGGGATAAGCCATCATGTTCCATCTTTAGACACTGGATACAAATACATGCGCAGGGATCCATGAACCGGTTTTTTGACTGAGCACTTAGTAGTTTTATTTTGTATGTGGTAATTTTAATTTTTTTAATTTTAAGGAGTACTAACAATAATTTTAAGTTACTAACAACTAGCTATGGATCTTTGAGTTGGTCTGAAATAAACATTTTATTATTATTATTATAACAATCACAAACTACGCGTTAATATTTCTCCAGACTGGCAAGTATTCCCAATGAATAAGAAATGTTTAAATGAGGTTGACGCATTATTGGGGGTAGATAGGAATGACATAATCGAAGAAAGCAGTCCGCGCTACCGCCTACCGCGACGTGGCTACCTTCATAATATTTTAAAAAGATAAAAAATGAATGTTCACATGTCATTGCAAAGTACATGGTGTATATTTTATTGAAAGTAATACCCATTTGACGAAATAGTTAAAACTGCTACATTTTTATAAATGAATACATATTTAAGAAAAAAAACAAAGTAATGATTGTTTACATCGTAATGAAACGGTATTGTTTATTTTCTGTGAAAAATTAATCGATTACTTATTATTGTAGTTCATAGTGGATACATATTTTTGGTTATAAACGTGTAAACAATTGTCTGAAAGCTATTTGTGTACATATTTTCGCCAATAATGTGTACTTTTTTGTGATAAACTTCGATGGTTATATAGTATGTATCGTTAAAGTGATTATATGTCTTTGATATTTTCCGAGTAAACATTTATTTGAAATTCTATTCATGTTTATATGTCATTGCACGTGACTGCGTAAAAAAGCAACTCACCTACGTTTTATACAAAAACTTATACAAATAAACTTATATCATGTCATTTCTTTTGCAGTCATAAGTAGGGTTGCCAACTTTTTGTTTTACAAATAAAGTACAATGGTTATTATCAGTCTGAAAACAAAGTACACAGTATCAAAATAAAGTACAATTTATTTTTCTTTATTATTATATTTAAAAACATTCAACATAAAATGATACTTCCGAAGTATACTTGTATACTTATATGTAGTATACTTATATTAATACTAACAACTTAACTTTAACTTCAAAATGACAAAGGACCAAAAGTATTTTTGTGTACTTTATTGTTCTCATAAAGTACAGTGTACAATTGCCTGAAATAGCTTACAATACTTTATTATAAAGTAAGGGTGGCAACCATAGTCATGAGAGCAATATTAGTATTTTTCTATGCCAATCTTTCCAATTGTTGCTCTTTTAAGTTGCTGCTGTTGATACATGGGTAGATAATTTAAATGATATACTTTTTTTACGGATTATTTTGCGACTTATTTGAATATTATTTTAACCTGACGTTTTTGATCCTTTTCAGCATCTGTGGTCACAGGTAGACTATTGCTGGTAGGTAGACTAAGAAACAAATATGGATAGATTATGTGCTTAGTTCACTTAATAAAATGTATTGTAAATTTTGTGATAGAAATAATCAGCCATTTGTAAGAAATATGTTACGTTAGGAGCCGAATGGCGCACCCTGGGAACTCTACCTGTGACAACCCACAGATGGTCAGGTTAAAATAAAATGTAAATAAATTGCAAAATAATCCGTAAAAAGTGTATTATTTCAATAAGTTGGCGTGTAGTATTTTAAAAGTATTTATGATTGTTTGTATCTTAGGATACTTTTATTGTATGGGTATAGTTCCATGATCAAAATTGTAACTTACAGCGCCATCTATATTATTGCTTACGAATTTTTAAGTATATCTGACAAGGTAACCAAAAGGTTACCTTTGTCCTTGTAGATGGCGCTATGCGTTCTAAAAATTTTGGAATTCAACAACAATGACTCTTTGATATTTCAACCGAAAAATAGTAAATTAATTAAATGTTTTAAAAGTTGTTAGTTTGTAAAATGATATTAGGTTTTTTAATAATTTTATTAGTTTCATAAAGTATATTGTAGTTACAAGGGTACTAGTTGGGTTTTTTCTACAGACAATTTTAACAAACATCCACATCCGAGAGTAGAGTAACATGCATGTATAGCATTCGTCAGTGGTCCTTACGAAAACTGATATTACTTTTACAAACGTTTGTCATTATAACTTTTCCTCGAGTTCTTATTATAGAACTTAGTCGCTCATTTGCAACCGCATTAGCAAAGGCCGCCGACAATGAGATGCATTATTGGTCCACAGCCGAGGCTCGATGCCTGTTTGTATAACTGTGCGCCGGCGCAGGCCTGGGCGTTCACTTGACCATCCACAGTTATACGGCAAACAACGACGATTTCTGTGTTAATTTGTTCTGCATAGCGCTTACATCGCTTAAGATATCAGAAGTTTGTTTGGTTTGCTCGCCCCTTCAGCCATGCCCGACTTCGTGCTGGAGGGCCTGAATTGTTTTCTGCTTTCAGGCCGTGTAAATATGGCGTAAGTTGTTTCTTGCAACTATTTTCCCTGATAGATCCGGTCTTAGTCTGTCTTATGATGGTAAAATATTCACGCCGTTTACTCATACATGTTCATGCCATCATATGGAATGGTATCATTCGAAATGAAGTTATATTTTTTAGCAACTGCACATGGTTAACACGCCAAAGAATTATAAGTCATTGTGAACTGAAGGTTTCTCAATACATCGTATCAAGGAGGTTATCTTATTACGACTCAGATTCGTTCATTACTGGTACAAGTTAATATTCACTCTCAAAAGTCGATGTATACGTTTATTCATAGTACTTCCTTCGAAGTCATGCTTTGCATTCTACGAGCTATTTTCGTTCTTATTCCACTGGGTCAGTCCTATTTCAGGCTCATTGCTGGAAAATGTGCCCGGCGTCCTGAGCTTCGCAATCCAAGGATTGAGAATTCAGGCTCAAGTATGTCGATTGGTCTATTGAGAAAATAGCGTGCGAGCCTTCACGTGCCTTGCCTTACTCTTACAGTGGAACGTCTTCAATGCAATTCAAATTCAAGTGTTTTAAAGGATATTTTATTCTAAACATTTTTTATCCTTCCATGAGTTCCTTGCTGTTCTTGACAATTTATCTACTGAATAATTGTTATGTTTTTGTGAAACACAAATTGTTTCGAATTTTCGCCGCTTAGTAGATTTCAGTATAATAAATGATTACACCACAATATGATGAGAACATTCTTGAAAAAATATCGCTCGTAAGTGTGTGCAATACTGCAATGAGAATGCGTAAGTTCTGGCTATGCGTTGATTTGTCTGATTACTTTAATTAAGTTAAACGATTTCATAATCATTCATTTATTTACCTAACTATGTTTGTCTTAAGCGAGCTCATGTTTTTTAAATAAATCCGAAATACAGAGCATTAAGCGGTTCTCTCAGTTCTATAAAACTGTCGCTGGTTGATATCTAAATGATGTAAGCACACAAACATAACTGTAAAACGGCGGGAGTTAATTATAATCCCGTTGTAAGATAAGGGCGTAGATTAGCGCGTAATTGTGCTTTTAAGGTTGACCTTAATCCGTCACACTTCCTCTCTCTATTTACCCAGCCACGTGTCAAAATATTTGTCCCTTACAAAAGAAACAGTCCCGACTTCGAATACTCTAATCCCACATTTGATAAACCAGCGGGTGACTCCTTACCGTTCTTTCGGTACACAAGACTCTTTTATAATCTCTACATCTTTGAAAAAAAACTCTAAAAACCAACTCCTTTATTCGGCACCGTGGCGCTTTGATTCCGTTCCTTTATTCAACGGGACCTGACCATAAATTTCGATAGTTTTGTTCTGTTTGAATTATAAAGGGATATTACCGTAATGGCAATCGGTAGGTGTAATTTGATATAACTCACGGTTCACATTTTTCTGTTATGATTCGGCGATTAGATATTGTAGTTTTTGTTATATTTGAAGAAATTATGTTTGTAGTGAGAATGATTTTTTTGGAGTATTATAAATCTGTCAAAGGTGACTGTAGATTTAACTCGTACGAGTAAGTACTAAAATGACAACCCACAGGTGAGCACGACAGGGGTTGTAAGTAGACACGTGGCCAGGATCTTATGAAGTAAAATTATGAAGGATCGCAATATTACTATCAGAAGGCCGTTCGCCAACCAGGTGCCACGAGCATTTAGCCATTTGCCGTACCCTGCTGTGTTACTAATTGTTAGGACTTTTTCAGGCTAATGCTCGATACAACAAAAAAAACCGATGCCACTAGATCTTAGGTCAATTGATTGCTCTCCCAAATATTTCTTTTATATAACGATCAAGCGAAAGCTTCACTACTTGATTCTGCAACTGCTTCAGTCCAAGTGTTGATATAGAGTACAATTAATAAACATTTTTTATCGGCGTGTTTTGACTTTCGTCAGCGAAAGCGATGTATCGCACAGATGGCAGACGTAATACATTATGTCAATCGGTCAAACGATACACTCGACAATAACAATATTTTGTTTTCGCAATACATTTTTACGATATCACCTAGCAGCGCTGCAATCGATGCAACGACTTACGACCGTGATATACGCTCCATGTTTTCATTATGCTCACACACGAAGATATCTTACAAACTTACAAACGACAGACATTCCTTATTTTGCTTGCGATATTTTATTTGTTCCTCTGACCCGTTTAAAAGCTTAGCCGGTGACAAATGATAGCGCATTTCTTTATCTTTTGTTGTATGTTGACATGTTGTATCTAGCATCTCCGAGGGTTAAGTCCCAGGCTGTTATTTAGATGTCTCTGTTTTATACATGGTGTATTTTGTTTTGTACTTAATGACGGGTTTCAATTCAACGTTCTCTTAACGGTTGTAAGATAACATGACACGAATATATATTTTCTAGTTTTCAACGAATATTTGAAGCCCTTTTGGTGTGGTCCTTAAAATGAAAATTGATATTATTAATACAAAAACTTTGACACAGACAGAAACGGAGATACGTTATTCGAAATATGTAGAATAAAACTGTAAAGTATTGTCTTTCGAGTCCACTATTATGACAAGATGCCATAACGAGACAATATTATTGACCGGTGTGGATTACAAGAATTGTTAATTCTACATCCTTTTATGAACTACAAGATATGAAATAGCTGTTACATTTTATATTTGTTTATTAATCTACTACTAAGTTGATTTTTGAACATTACTTTGTAGCAGGAAATACAGTACATTCACATAAACTCTTTAAAGTAATTTAATAAAACTATAAAATCTCATGGGTATCTCGAACTTATAAAAATTGGTCCGTTGATTTACTTTTTATCTAACCTCTTTCCTGTCGTAACTAATTTCGTAATTAGGCGTATCGTCTGGATAATTTTCATCGTAGTTTCGTAGTGATTGGTCTAAAATGGTTAGTTTACTCATTTAATAGCGCGACACACTTCAGTATCGGCGGGTAGATCTGAATCGGGATAGTGTTGCATATCCCCGGCCGCCAGGCCGAATAAAAAAGTCATAAACCGATGACACGCTTGGGAACACGGGGTTGTAATGTAGGTCGATATCGGACCAGCATTTTATTAGGCCGACAACAGCGAAAGCTACGTTGCACTTATCGTTTATCGTGTAGTATTACATGCTCGTAAAAATACAAACTAAAAACTAGTCCATGAGGATGGGTCGAATTAGTCCTCACGGTGTTGAATATTCATCAGGGTGTAAAGGTTCCAGTAATTAATAAAGAAACCGATCGAGCGTCAGTAACGAACGACGGAGCCGACGAATCATTGCGCTTGTTTGATCTACGTCATATAACGGAACCCTTTGCAGCGTAGGATCCTCGCACAAGCGTATTGGAGCTACACACGTCGGCTGAAGTTGAACCAACGTCAATATTGGTTGCGGTAACGGTTTTATTTTTCTTTAACAACATAATGACGTAAATCATGCCCATCCCAGACGCGTTGGACAAAAGGACTATCTCTACTCTTTTGTCCGCGTCGCTTTGCACCGGCAGGCAACCGTTTGGTATTGTACGCGAAATTACACCTCAATTATACCCAGAACAGAAACTTAGTAAAACCCCAGACTCGTCCATTGTATTTGGTGGAAGGGAGAGCAATAATTTATTCGCTGTCTGACTTCCGCGTGGCGTCAAACGATGGGCTTGTGGGGTAGGATGTGGAAACCATCTGTTTATAACAGACACATTAACTTTATATTATTTGCTATGATGTAAATATTTCTTATAAGGTATATTTTGAATTTAGCTTCATTTAGAGGTATTTCACTAGAAATATACTAATATTCAAAATAAATTTCCTTTTGTACCAATCGTAAATATCGTGATAAAGCCTTCATAGTTTTACAATTTGGATGTTCTTATAGTCAAAAATCGTTGGGCAGTTGAAACTAGCTGCGATGTCTCCGCAGGCTTTATCTGGTCTCGTGGTAATTGGTAATTAGTAGCGATGTGCTAAAATCTATTTCGCAGCGGATTCGATTAGCATCGCGTTGATTGCTTCTCCATCCGTGGGCAGTGTTAATGGCCGTTTAGCGAACTGTTTGATCTTATAATAGACATTTGGGAACATTGTTTTTGTTGTCTGTGCAATTTGGGTGTGTTAACCAATAATTTAAATAGCGGACGGTGACGCCACTATGGCGTCAAGCGTTGTTGGCGTAGTGCTGTCATCATATTGAGGCTCTACTAAGTAATGTTTCGCTCTTAGTTTCGACTCTAGCCATCCTGTTTGCTAGCACGTAGCCTGAGTGACATAGATGGCCACATTCGTGGTTAACAGAGTACGATCACAATTGTGATGATATTTTTTTTCTCCAATAGAATCATTGCGCTGATGTCACCGATGGTTTCTGGACACGATAATCGTGATGGTAACGCCCCGACTTTTAGATGCAAAGTTATGAGATCACTTAATTTTTTCGAATCATTATTAGTCATTGTTCAGGAGGGGTTTGCATAAAGCCGTCTGTGGAAAATTGATATACGATTATGAGGCTAATTAATTGACCGCATCTGACCACCGAGGGTAGGTATGCGAGCCCACTAATCAATGCGGATTGCCAATTTGCCCGGTGATTTACCGCCGATGGCTGAATTTAATTGTCTTGCTCGGATAAGGGGCGTTTCGTCGCGCTATGCAGTTTTGTTCGATTGACGATTGTTTTGCACGTGTTCTTTTAATGTTGCATTTATTTTTACGTGGTGTACCTAATATGTAATTTTTATTTTGCCACCATCTTTTTACCAGCAGCGGCTCTGGGCGTGGAATACGGTAATATAGAGTATCATTTTTTTACACGCTTGAATTTATGATAAGTGCGCTTGCAAACATCTAAAATGCCAATCAGTCTGAAAACTTTTCGAGGCGCCAGTGCCCCACACATGTGGCCCTCGAAGATATCGTCCTTTAATATCAAGTGCAGTACAATGCATACGACACGTGGGTGGCTCCGTTTATGCGATACTCAATCAGACTCGGTGCTCACTGCTGCGCGCACGCACAAATTATACCTTGCACTACAATCGACAATATTTTTCGCGATATGAGATTTTACCCGGTGAATCAATGCAAGTCCTTTCATTTGATATTTTTACTGGGTTAAATTTTGACAACATCACTGGAAACTTATTTGATTGTTAAAAAACTGACCCCTTCAACCACTCGATTGACAGATTTAGTGGGTAAATTACGGTAAACTCCACGAAATCATGGCACCGAATTTAGAATTTTTACAAATAACCTAAGACTTTTTAGTGCTTTTTGTTATTTCAAGGTGGTTCTTATTTATAAATAAAAAAAAAACTATAATTTTTTAGTGGCCACGTATGAATCATTTTTGAACTCAATAGAAAAGCCATGTACTATGGTGAAAGATTTCATAAACTCTTGAGAACTGAGGAGTTTTCCATCATCTGCTCAACGCCTTAAAATTATAGCATCCTGAAAAACTTAGAGATACCGATGTAAAAACTGAACAGCACACCTTATTGTATTTTGATTGTTTAAGAGATCTTCCACCATATTATAGTAAGTACCACACGGAAAAAACTTTTGGTTGTAAAAAAAATTTTTAGAAATCGAAATAAATGTACGGTCGAATTGATAACCTCTTGATTGATGAATAAAAAATTGAAAAAATGATTTTTTTAAAGTTCGTTAAAGAATATAGAAAGAATGGAGGAATGTATCAAAATTGCTTTTCGTAGTTTCAACACTGTCTGTCAACTCGAGTCATGGCCGTGACCATATAAATGATCCATTTATAAAAGAATATAGAAAAATATAAGTCCGGCCAAACATTTTTAGAGCAAACTGCTCTAAAAATGTTTCATTTGACCGGATCTAGCATCCCTTTTTATCTCGAGGGGTTGCCAATAGTGACATCTAGTTTATTGCTTGGATAACTTTTGTGGAACAGAGTCCATCCTATAGTTACTTTTATCTAAGTGTGTGACCTTCAATGAGTTTTCGGGCCCATAGGTCAGAAATAATATGTCAGCGGGATGCTTCAAAGTCCATTTTCGTTGAGTGTAATTTGGTGATAGACCAACAAAAGGTTTGACGTATCTGAGCTGCCTATTATGGCATTAATTCAAAGTACCCACAACCTTTATCCATACACAATAAAGTACTTACTTATTTTCATGATTTTATTTTCTATTCGGACAGAAATAGATAAAACTTATCGTTTTAAATTTTTGAATGTTGATTAAAATATAAACCCGCTACGTATATTTCACCTATATCCGTCTGTCACTAGCACCATTCCTGCGCACGTGAAGGAATCATACCTCGAACCACTGTTGGCACTATCTGCCGCGATAGCCATCGACGTGCCAACTCACGTTTAGTTTACTATGCTTTGATTCTCTAGACCGTTTCTAGATCATTTAGACCACCGCAGCGCATCGCGTGCTAACAATCGATATCAATGATTTTATTGCGTTCCGCAGAATACATCACATTGCATACTGAAAACGATCTTCATAACACTTTTTATTCGATTGATAAATGATTAGATATACATTTTATCGTGCAATCTTTGGGTTATTATTAAATCATTTGGGAAATGAAATCATGTATGACAACTGAAATCAATAAGAATTAAAGGGTTGACAAATATTAATAAAATAAGTTAGAACCGTTGCTTCGGTTTAGTAGAGGATCGAAGCAACACAGCTCCCTCTCCTAGTTCCTCCATGATTTCACCCGTATCAATTACGCAGATCGAGCGATAAGCCTTCGATAAATTATCGTGTGCCCGATAACATCTCTGCTCGATTGGACCCCGCGCCCGATCGGAATTTCTGTTTACCGTCGAAGATTTACAAGAGGCGCATGAACACTTTTGTCATTCATAAAAATTATAAGGGTTAACTCCAGCGGTCATAATTTTCTCAAAAAAAACTTTATAAAAAGTGGATGGAGAATTTCACTGTGGTTGAAGCGATAACATTTTAATTGGTACTAATAAACCTCAAAATTTTGATAACTCTCAAATCTGGAGCATCAACTAATCACGCGGTAGAACATGTAGTAACGTCTAATTAGAAAGTAACCACGAAAGCTATAAGCAATTCTGTAACCGGGTCTGACGTAACGAATATTGATGCAATGATCATGGGAGAAGCCCAGACGCCTATTAAAGTGGATCCTCAAAGACACGTGTCCCAATTCGAGAGTCCAGGCATGTTTGTTTATAAAGGCGAGACCACACAGTAAGCAGGCAATCATCTGACCATCGCTCACCCGCTTCCACTCTGTAATCATGGCATCATTACCTCTAATGACGTGTTAACGTTGCTTTATGGGAATGCCAAACATGACGTTCACATTTCGGTCATTTACATTTGTTTGT
Organism: Pyrausta despicata; assembly: GCA_963921415.1. NCBI lineage: Eukaryota > Metazoa > Arthropoda > Insecta > Lepidoptera > Crambidae > Pyrausta > Pyrausta despicata. The sequence continues at coordinate 11,065,272 of OY992858.1, read as the reverse complement.
CTACTATCTTCGGCGTGTTTGCTTTCTTCTAAAACAGAGGGCGGCATTTCAGCCACCGGTGCTTGAGCTTTTTTACTTGCAACTCGGTGTTGGGTTTTGTTTGAACATACTGGCGCTTTACGGTTTGCTTTGTCAAATTCTCTCAAAGTTCTGTCCGATGTATGTGTACAAGATCTTTATTGTTAAGTCTTGTAGTTTATAACTGCTTCTTTTTTTCCTTTTTGGTGTTTTATTAAAGACACAGAAACCTCATTATAAAACTTTAACACAATGACAATAACTGACAAAACTTCGAAGCGTCAACTTTGTCTGAAAACAGGTACCAGGTGGGCGACCAGTAAAACACCGTTTCTATTTTAGCCACATCTGCAAACAACACCATAAGCGCAGATTACATAAATAGGTGTCTACAACTTCCCAATCACCCGAGAATCTTTTATTTGTTATCTCTTTATATTTGGTGGTGTTAATGGTTCGTAGTTGAATAAGGCTCGTATTGAATATGTTTCAGTACACAGTATCTTTGGTAGTAATTTTTATGAGTCTTATAAATCTCCGTTGGAGTGTTTAGAAATAAAACGAAAGGATCGAATGGAGACCGTTAGTCGAACAGGTGTATTGATATCGCCTCGGGAAGCCGTGTATCACATTTTTCTTTGAACCAGGATCTCTGTATTTATTTATTACTGTTTAAGTACAAGCCGCAACTAAATTTCGAATGTTTACAGTAAATAAATTAGACAAGCACAATACACTATATCTGTTTTAGTACCTATTGTTGAAGTGTTGGTAGTTGCACGTTGGTTATAAATTATCGGCATTGTATTTCTTGGACAATTCTTGTAGTTAGGTTTAAAGTTTTCTTTTACCAGATATGAAAGAGAACCTAGAGCTGTAAAGTAAACTATAAATATCTGGCTAAAAATTATGTTTAATTTACCTACACCAATCTTCCAACACTACATGTAACATTGTACTAACTTTGTTTGTTTAATATTGGATTGAGACAAATTCGTGCGTGGTAATTCTTCATCTTGGTCAATTACCTAATATGCTTGCGGTAGTTAGTGTGTACAAAAATACCACTGGTTAGGAACACCCACGGGTTTCTACCTTCCGGCTGGTGTTAATACGTCCCTGTTGGTTTTGTAGCTAAAATATATTTATTTTTCACATATTTCAAGGGAATTTGACCTTTTCGACATGAGAATTACGGTTGAAGACAAGGTAGAAAGAGTTGCGCGGTCGCAAGCTCTGCCTAATTCACACTATGTATTTAGCTGAACTTTGTGAAACACAACAAAGATGTAATGATGACTGTGGTAATGCATTTTTTCGTGTGCTTAAAGACGGTCGCCGCAATGAAGATGTTAATCAAATTATCAGTGCGGACTTCCGCGTCATTATTTAAAACTGGTTTATGTGTGCGCTTTTAACTTGGAGCTCGTAACATATTATACTAATACATCTTTTCTCGTTGTAAATAAAATTATTAAAACCAGCATCGGTATAAATCGATTATGCATACAAAAATTCATATTGAGTTGTCGGCGGCATTGAAAGAATGAAGTCACGTTCGAATGAAAGGTTTGCGGGAAAAAATCTATAACTGCTTATAATAGTTATTGGTCACGAAGGTGGCGTATTGTCCGAGGCGCCTGCAGTCCTCGCTACCCGCTGAGAGGTGTTGCCCGTCCAATTAAACCCTCCTTGGGTGAGTAAAAAGAACCGTTCAAAGGTCTTTAAAATTGGTCCATGATACTCCCCAGGATGTAGGAGCTCGCCGATTGAATTCACACCCGCGGTTTCTGTGTCCCCTCCTCATTATAAATCAAATGCAGGTATGATTCCGTCTGGCGCAGTCATGTGTGAATCGTGGCGGGGGAGATTTGTGCCAGCTGAGTTACACTGCTTCTGTTCCAAGTAAATCGTAATTAAATGAAACGAGGATCTTTATGGACTTCAAAATTAAGGGGGAAAGTATAATAAAAATGGTTCATAAAGTAACACACGATATATGACTCGATAATTACCGAACAATGTAGTAGGCTAGATCAATAAATAAGAAGATTACCGTAATAAACATTTCATTGTGTTCACGCGCCTAATACTCCGTAACCGATTTTCTAAAGTTTGTTTTCATAAACACGTCTCTGAGCAATAAAAAACTGGGTTAGAATTAAGATGGCATAGAAACCTTATAAATTATAGGCTTATCAAATTCCATTAGCGGTGGTAACTTTAAATTTGCTGCTTTAATGTACAGATATGAGTTATTCAATAGTAGCATCACATTTTATGTTTTCACCTTGAGGCGTAAAATCGGATTCTTTAGGATCTGTTCATATGTTTACTTAACCTCCTTTCTTTATTGTAACTGTATCACGTTCAGAATTTATAAAAGAGTGTCCTGCCTCAACAAAAGAGTTGCCAGTCAGACGCTCGGGCCTCGTGTTCCCATAGAGTGCGTACCCTCCTCACGTGTGACGTTATGCATTTGTTTGTCCGCAGCTGCAGTGCCGACAACATATTTATTGTGCTCATTAACCTTCAAGAACGCTATTTAATTGTGGGCCGTTTTTTATTCACTTCACCTTTGACCCGTCCGCGACTTATTGCTCCTCGGCCTCTCTTTGAAAGCGAGAACTGGATGTTATTTATTATCCCCCGAGACGGGGATGCGTGTCGCTTCTATCTTTGTGGCGCTTGTGAGTTCGTATATGATTTATGCGGTTATAAGGACGTGATTACTGTCGCATGGAATCTCGTGTGATTGTTCTGCCGTTGCCTTTCATCAAGGAGGTCTATATTGTGTGATAAAGATTTCAAAGCCCCAGGATACCTATGCTAAGTAAGCGAGGACAAGTCTTGTTTGGAGTTCATTACGAGCGTTTATATTGCTTTTTTATGCGTGTCTATGAAGTTACTTGTTAGCTTGTTAGAACTCTACGAGCAGCTAACAGGAACCTGACCGTTAACATTTCACAGGCGTTTTCGAAGTGAGACGTACCACTGTAACGTAATCAAGTCTGAACATTATTATGGAGCGGTCTGGTAGAATTTGTGACGACGATATTGTCAAATGGTCGACTATTTCTCACACAGTGTGAGTCGATACTTGCGGGGGTCTAATATCACAGCCTAATGATCAAAACACACGGCTTATAGGAATTTGTGTACAAATGTGTTTATTGAATCATATAAGCCTGTTGCGCAATCTAATACGAGCTTATGATACTCTCATATTTGTAGGAATTCAAGTTGTCAAATTTGTTCCAGACCTGTTTACGGTTCTCAACAAATGCTCCGAGTCGTTTCCATCATTGCTTCATTCTTGCCATATCTTAATCCTAGCTACATACAATCTCTGTATCTAACAAAAATGTTTGGTCTCTATGACAACAGGACAATATCTTGTTCGGGAAGTGGTCCGCTATTGGAAATGTCATTAATATTGTTCTGAGGCTTTCTATCACAGCGAGTTATTCACTGCACTTTGACGTCTTCACACACATTATCGGCAACAGTAAATTGTGGTATCATGTCGGTACCGTCGTCGGTACGGAACCGTTTATTGATTGGTATCGTAGTTTGTCCGCTGTTCACTTTGAATAAAATTCGAATTATAATTAATCACCGTTGCGTCGCGTGGGAGTGCGTCGCGTTGTGCCCAACGATCTATCATATTTTGTGATAACGCCACTAGGACGCGGCTTGTAAACGCATCGAGAAGATCGGGTTTGAGCCTCAACTATGCGACAATGGCCCGCCGCAATCGTATCATGCCATTTCGTATTCACTCGACTGCATTTTAAAAGCTTTTTACATCGCTTTAACAGTGAGCGGTGGCGTTCATTTGAATAAATGGAAGTTATGATAAGTGTTAGTATGTAGTAATTCCCGATACAGGCATAGACAGGACCCGCCGACGCGCCGCATTCAATCTTCCAGGCGATCTAGCGGGTCTAGGGTATCACCGCAACGTTGCGGCTTTTATAACGACGACAGTGTCGTTGACAACAATAAAATCGGATCATAAAGTTTCGATCGCACCCTTTGAGAGTGGCTATGCAATCTCGCCGCTCAATTTTATTTCCAATAGCAGCGTAAATAGATAGGCGGGTGGATGTAAACGAGGGACACCCCGGGGCTCCGACGGAGGCTCCTGTCAATTGAATTTGTCTGCAAGCGCGCGCTGCATTAATAGCGCACTAAACTGCGTTCAATACTATTATTGATATTTTCATAAAGCCACGTATCCATTGTGCGGTGACGACGCTGAATACGTGTCTCGTTTTAGTGCGTTAGCGTTATGGTATTTGATATTTTATGCCGGCGCTGCGCGTTATGGCTGTTGCTTCTCTAGTTTTATTGCCATCGTACGGTTTGATTTGATCATTTAATCTTTCGGCTTCCGGTATTTTTCTAGTAACGCGTGTCGTTACTGTCACGGTCGTTTCGAAACTGTTCCTGGAATTCTTCATCGATGTTTATCAGCGATGCTTACTTTCAACTTCAACGGTTGAAAGTCAAAGTTTTTCTTATTATTTATATTTATGATAACATCCATTAACTCTTCTTGTATTTCGAATAAATTATTATTTTTACCTCATTTACTCAAACCGACTAATCACTTCTATTACGCCACCTAATACATGTGATGTCTCCCTAATTTCCTTTCGTAAATTCTGTCCGCGAGCGTGCAATTGGGCCACTATTCTTTTACAGATCATTCCCACGTTCGCGTCGCCTGCGCACGCTTAATATCTGTAATAGGGTTATTATTGAGGGCACTGAACGAAAGAGGCTACACTACTATTGGTTATGCAGACGACCTAGCAATTCTGATAAATGGGAACGCAGAGAACATCCTCTGTGATGTAATGCGTGCTGCTCTTCAGATTGTAGAAAAATGGTGTGAGGAACACCAGCTGTCAGTCAACCCTAAAAAAACAGAGCTCATCCTTTTCACTAACAAAAGGAAGCTACCAAATCTAGAACTACCAAAATTATTTAACACCGAATTAACCCTATCAACTCAAGTAAAATATCTGGGCATCACTCTCGATAGCAAGTTGAACTGGGGAATTCACATTGACAACAAAATTAAAAAGGCCTGTATAGCATTCTATCAGTGTAAAAGACTCCTTGGCAGAAAATGGGGTCTTAATCCAAAAATCACACTTTGGCTATACACGTCAGTTATCAGACCCTCCTTAACCTACGGATCAGTTGTGTGGTGGCCCAGAACGCAACTGTCCACTATCAAATCCAAACTACAAAGCTTGCAGCGCCTAGCGAGCGTGGCAGCTACAGGATGTATGAGAACCACTCCATCAGCCGCCCTAGAGTTCCTATTGAACCTCAGACCTCTTCATCTGGTCATACAGGAAGAAGCAAAGGCAGCTGCCTTAAGACTAAGAGCAAATGGGCTATGGAAACAAAACACTATGACAACGCACTCCAAAATCATGGAGGACATCACAAAGGAAAGACCCCTTCTAGATGCACCCATGGACAGGATACCATGCCACTACATCTTTGATCGAGAATACATTATCCAACTTACCGAAGAACGGAAAGACAACTCTGGCGTCAGAGAAGTTAGGATATACACAGACGGCTCCAAAACCTCACTAGGAACTGGAGCCGGAGTATTCTCGTACGACTTAAACATCAACATATCAACCACCCTGGACAAATTAAACACAATTTTCCAAGCAGAATGTATCGGAATTATCAGAGCAGCACAGGCGGTTGCAGCCAGAGACGTCGGAGACCTCAACATCAAAATTGTCTCGGACAGTGCATCCGTACTTCAAGCTCTACAAAACAACACCATAACCTCTGCCCTCATATTGGAATGCCACAACGCACTCCAACACATTGCAAGGAAAAATAAGATAACCTTGCAGTGGATCAAGGGACACAGCAACTCTCTCGGCAACGACGCAGCCGATGAACTCGCGAAAAAGGGATCCGCGACAACAGTATTTGGCCCAGAACCGCTACTACCTATACCGCAGGCCCAAATAAAAACATGGCTGCGAGAAGACACCGCAAAAAACCATCTGCTAGAATGGACAAACAGTGAAGGCTGCAGGCAAACTAAAAATGCAGTTCAGATGCCATCTAAAAAGCTTGCCCGCAACCTCGCCAAACTAACGCGCGACAATCTACGCAGAGTTATAGGGATAATAACAGGCCATTGTCTCCTAAACAAGCACCTATTTAATATAGGTGTAACAAACAGCCCGCGATGCAGAGGATGCCTCGAGGAAGAGGAAACGCCACAGCATGTACTCATGGAGTGCACAAGTGTGGAAAAACAGCGAGCAGACATTCTAAAAAACCCAACATCATTCCCAGAAATCTTTAGTGGCCTAGGCAGGCTGCTAGCCTTCTGGGAGGACTTGGGCTGGTTGGAATAGAGGCAAACACGCACAATGGCCCAATCGTGAGGCTAAGTGCGGAAAAAGCCCTGCAAAACTAACTAACTAACTAACTAGGGTTATTAGCGCCATTGCATTTAATGGTGCGTCATTCAATCCCGGCACCACTGCATTGCACATTGTAATACACTGATCCATCGGGATGGGAATCTTTTAACAAGGGTTTGTGTGAAATTTTACTACAGATATTTTTAAAACTAATCAGAATTTCTGTACGTACATAGTGGAGGACGACTTAATGTATAACTCCTTATTTTATTAATGAGATATTTTACCACCAGTAAAATAAACGGAAAAGCAAAAACAAGCTTATGCTACTATTTTTTTCATAATAATTTTAACAATCCTTTTAATCCAGATGAAGTTATCTTATTTTTTTTCTTAATAAATTATTTAAAATGAAATAAACTTGTTGTTATTTTACTTGTATTGTTTTTCTGTTCCGCAAATTTTGCCGGTGTGTGTATATTTTAAATAGAGGATATTTCCTACCTTCGTTGGCATTCAGTTTATTACTCTCTAGGTTTTCTATATACTTCTTATACCTATCGTAATTAGCAGTACATTTTGCATAGCACTAGCACTACATAGCAATTAATGTTTGATATAGTATTCTGCACTTCTCTGCAGAAGTATTTGGTACTCTTTTTGACCAGTTCATTACCTACCTAAAAATAGCACTACTATTTCGCGTGTTGGCACAGCTCGATGTGATCCCAATAATGTGTCTTATGCACGCCATCCTCCCAGCCGGCGTATGCGCACCTACAACGCGTCGTTTACACGTTACTTAACGATAATTTAATTTGATGGTATTGTTACAGCACAGACGCGTGCCTCACGGAAATCACATTTATGCAAACACTCTTGTATAAATTATTCCGTCTGCGAAGTTCGATGTTGGGGTTATTGTCTTTGTAATTGCTTTTCGAGAGATTCTTGCCACCTATAGTATATAGCAATAAGATTTGTAATTTTTTTGGATCGTTTAATTGCACAAATAGTATGACTTAAAAACGAGACTTAACCTACGTAAATATCGCTAAACGCTTAGGTAAACGTAGTGTGGGACGCCCCCTGGCTAGATGGACAGATGACCTGAAGATGGCAGCTGGTAGTGACTGGATGCAGAGGGCGGGAGATCGTGCGCTGTGGCGCTCCTTGGGGGAGGCCTATGTCCAGCAGTGGACTGCAACAGGCTGATATGATAAATTTAAATATCTAAAACTCAAAGGTGACTGACTGATTGACATAGTGATCTATCAACGAACAGCACAAACCACTGGAAGGATCGGGCTGAAATTTGGCATGCAGGTTTCCGAAAGAAGTATAAGTATAAGTAATATAAGAAATAATTTCCTGAAATTCCCACGGGAACAGGAAAAAAACATAGACGAAGTTGCGGGCGACCGCTAGTTACTGGGATATAATGTCCAACCAAATTAATAAATGCGTACGCTTAAGCTTTAATTTCCCGTAGTAAACAAACACTCAAGGGCTTTGCATAGGTACTTGGATGGTGGAGTAATCTAACTATTCACTAGTAAGTATGTAACGTGGCGAAACATATTTCCAAATTAGATAGCACGCTATGCTTCTATAAAGATTTCATATCTAACGCTGGTAACTATTGCTGCAATTATTCGTGAGTTTGGGACTGATTCACGTGCACGTAGCTTCACTCTTTCTTACCCATAATGCATTCCGTCCACATCCGTGCAATCCCAAATTGTGGGTTTTACACGAGCCGCTTTCTAATGCCATTCATTTGTAATTTTTCGTCTGCTAAAGTACACGGTGAAGCAAACCCAGCAATTGAAGTTTTGATGAAACAAAAAACACGACTAATAAGTTAAATACCATATTTGAATTATTTTGTCAGAGTCACGCCACGTTACAAATTGCTATAATATATTATTCGTATCATGGTTAAATGAGTCAATTTCATTTAAGCATGATAACCCTACTATGTCAGACCATTCAATGAATATACATATTCCAATTTTCATTTAATACATTCAATTATGTTAACAAATCTGTAGGTTATTACCGGAAACCATTGCGTGATCATCATATTCCACTTATCTAGTGTCAGTACTGAATAGCCGGTGAAAAATAGAATCATTTAACTCGGTTTGCCCGGTCATTATGTCAACACGAATGTCTTAATAGCCGCACATAAGTTTCGGATCGAAAGTGTTTGATTAATCTACCCGTGTCATCATTACCGAATGTGATCTACGTCCCTCATTAGCTCCCACTAAATAAGATATCTGATGATTAACTGCTAAGAAGGCTTAATTATTTTATTGCATTCCAGCATTAATAAACAACCGAACGCTTAACGCTTCGGTAGAACGTAATTCCTGACCGGTAATGCACATTTAAATGTCTAAAATTTTAAGTTACTTTATTATATATAGTATTAACAATGCAAATTTATTTACAATGTGAAATTTAGACACACTTTGAGACTGCCACCGGCGGGACTCGAACCCGAACCTCTCGCAAGCCAGGCGATTGCTCTCTAGGTATCTTACCGCAACGGTGTTGAATCATGGCTGACTAAAGCTTAAGAAGCACTAAAATAAATTCGGACCGATGAGTAAGAGTCACGGTAGCTGAGCAACCGCCCGGCTTGCGAGAGGTGAGGGTTCGAGTCTCGCCTGTTTTTCTTTGAGTGAGTTTTAATGTCTAAAATATGAATAATAGTTACCGTTAAAACGTTAAACGTTAAAAAAATATCATTAACCGATCGGTGCGAAATAGCGCTGGCCGTATTTTATTGTGTAACAGAGAAATATTAAGGCCGTAGAAAACGGCCGTTTCTAGTTTTGTGGGACTATTTTCTAATTGAAAACTAATGAGCAACAATTTAAGCACACGTATTAAATAACGTTTGGGTTATTAGGATTTTGATGATGATTTACGGATATAAAATAGTTTTGTTTCGTTGTTTTAGTTAATGCGTCGTTAGTGTCGCCATGGCTTGAGGCGATGCTAATTAACATGTTCATTCGAAATTCACTTTTGATTTATGTCGTTATAAAGAGGTTGTGCTGATGCACTCGAACCTTAATTTAGTGGCGCTGCCATACTTACTTATTTTTGAATATGATATCGGTAATATATTCAAGAATTTTAGTAATATTGCCGCACTTTCAATGCGGATATTTATGTAGTGTTAATCTTCGTTTATAGTCTAAACAAGGTCGGAATGTTTTGCGGATTGCTCAAATCAGACTGCTCTTTCAATTTTATTATCTCTATAATTTATAGACTACACAGTTATTATCGTCGCCACATCGTAAAACATTATTTTACGTATTTTCATGCGACTGCGACACGCTGCTAAATAGGGACACTCATGCATATTCATAATGATTTTGTCAGCTAATTTTTAATCTTCGCGTTGATTGAACATCGTCGTCACATAATTAATTAATTAACGTATACATTACGGCATTAATTTATTATTTGATGCTTTTTCATTTTATTGCTCCATTCAAACGTGCATACTTATTATAAGGAGTATCGTGAATGAATAAATCATAGTTATAGCACTATTAGTACATACATGAGTTATGTGGCGGGTGTTGTTGTTGCCTAATAATTTAAATAAGGCTAATGACACTACATGTTCTTTGGCGTCGCGATAGGCGTGTTCGAGATTTTGTCTCGGCCACGTGTGACTTTGAGATTATCGCGTCGACATATTTTGGTATCTTCGATCTTATTTTTGTATATTATAAACATGTCGTTATATCGTTAATTGAATTCGACAGTGCGGTTTAGGTTGTCGTGTTATCTTTACGGCCGGTGCGCGGGCGCATCGGGCGCGGGTCAAACAGCCATATTAATCGTTCCCGCGAAAGGCTTTGCTTCGGTACTTATCTTTTAATTCAATTTACACGCGTACGGAGCTTGTCGATCGGCAATTTATCGTCCATAATTCAGATTATATCAGCTAACAATCTTAATTTCTTCATTGTCGATATATTCGCTGACGTGCTTATTTACGGCTTCTAGTTTTGGAAATTTTCTTGAATATTGATTGTTTTGACCGTTCGGTAAGACCAGCGATTGTTTTAGCGCTTTTTATTCATATGAGTTGCAGCGACGATTTATGTCGTTCTTACTTCCTACCTTGCCCCCTGAGCTCCCTGATTTTTGACAGGGTTGGTCGCGCACAGATTTGTCGAACTACAATTTTTATAACCATGTATTATGTACACGCAAGTAGGTAGAAACAATTTTAATGAAGTGTACCGCTCTCGGCACACGGAGGGGCAGAGTGGCGGTAATAGAGAGGTGTGGCGGCCCGCCCCTCCGCTGATGGTGCGACGACAGCCTCGCAATCAGCCTTATGTCGGTTTTATTATAAATAATAAAATAAAATCAACTGAAAAGTAGGTACTGTACTTCTCGTCAAGGTTTTATTCACTCGGACACCAGTGGCTTAGCGCCAAAGTGTATACGGTTTATGGGTTCAACATACGATGTGCACCTGGTTTATCAATCAGTTCATGAACCGATTAGTCAATGTTATTTTCTGTTTGTACTCGGTTGACTTATGTAACACACAAAACTTTTACGTATTGCCGAATTATTCCGGCTGCCAAGACCCGGCGCTCTCACTTCTCTCTTAAGAGATTTTTAGTACTGTGTGTGTCATCTTGTCAAAGTGTTAAAAGTTATTGAAATGCTCGATAAATATTGCGAAATTCGAGTGCAATTCAATTAATTAGTCTATTCACAATGTTTACCGTAGCTTTGTAATGTTTTCGGATCTTCAATAAGCTTAAGTGTTTGTTTTGTGGCGGTGGAGTTTCTAGTTCAAGTCATCACGGACCTCTTTCATAACATTTTTATTATGACACTTCAGACCCCGCTCTTTTCGCTAGGGCTTTTATTTGTGATTTTATTAACACTATAATACTTGTTTACCTCGTCTCGAGAAGTATTGCCAAACTTTACGACGCCAATTTTCCTTTATGTGTGATTTGACCGGTGGTTGCAAATTCTTCGTATCTGGGGGCACGGTAGTGCCCCCGCCAAGACGAGCCAAGCGAAGCGCACGGGCACTACCTACCTTTTCTCGAAGCGCTTCGTAGTTTTTTTGAACCCTCATAACTTGGGTTTGGATTATGCTAGATCAACAAAATTTTCGGGATATATTGTCAATAGCGGACTTATTGAACATATTAAGTTTTAATTACATTAGCTTTTATACTTCAGATTTTATTTATATCTAAAAAACGCTGATTTCGTCACTGACTCACTGATGATCATCAAAATTATTAAGGTATTTCCTAATGTCCTAGAAAGCTGAAATTTTGTATGTAAGCTAGTATTAGCACACATACAACAAAAAAATTATAAAACTTGTAACTTTCATCCCCCAACCCCTTAAACTAGGGGATGGGAGTTTGTATGAGACCTGTAATTTTAAATTAAATTTTGATGACGCTAGAGGTCTAATCTAATAATCTAAAACTTGGTGCCCCCAGATATATATATGTATAGGTACTCCTTGTTAAGAAAAAAAAGAAGAAAAAAAAAATTTATTACAAACAACTTACAAAAAGAAATGAAATCCCACCAAAAACATTTTCATGTAAAATGTTGCCAAGACGAACCCATATGACTCGCACTGTCAAAAAGTTATCAGATCTCATGTAGAGCCAAGCTTCTAACACTACACGCCCTAACTCTACAAGGCCTAACTTCACAAACTCTACACCTTAGTCAAAATATGTGGCCTGGCCGTTCGTTACTACAAGAACTATTGTATAACACAAAAGTAATAAACAGTGAATTGATTTTTCACCTTACGCCGATGTGAATGTAGCGAAATGGCCAAGCCACATATTTGGACTAAGGTGTAGAGTTTGTGAAGTTAGGCCTTGTAGAGTTAGGGCGTGTAGTGTTAGAAGCTTGGCTCTACATGAGATCTGATAACTTTTTGACAGTGCGAGTCATATGGGTTCGTCTTGGCAACATTTTACATGAAAATGTTTTTGGTGGGATTGTATTTTCCCCAACATTCCGTCGTGAATCAGATGGCCCGCTTTTAAGAATCAAGAGTGAATCCGTGATTTAAGATTCGGTTTAGTAACTCGTACGCAGCGAGACTTCAAAAAGTTTAAATGATATTACAATTATGTACGCCGGGCGGGCACTATGACAACGTAACATATTGTTAATCCTGCATTTCTAAGAAAGTACGGATGATCGCGTTGCCTGATGCTGGGTCAAAGATGATTTTTCTTAAACGGTTTACATTTCCCCAGGACACAATTTTTATTCAGCTGTGACATTGAAAAATAAAACAATTCCAAAAACCTTTACCATTGCTGTCTGATTATAAAGAAGCATTACTTTCCCATCTTTTCAGTTAAGTCAGTAACAATTGGTTTTAGTGCAAATGAGGCCCGAACATGTCTCTCGGGTGATACTGTGTCATAGGTATTAATGTCGTGTCTTCTCTTAACAATTCTTTGTCTGCTTTTGAAGTCGGCGTTGGGCACCTTTTCTCACGAATTCGCGGTGCGGGCGCCTCGCGTGGGCGGCCTATCGCGAGCCGCCATCGCACGTCTCACTGCGCTCACTTGCCATCTCACCTATGCACTTGACACACCCTTATATGGATAATCATAAGGTTTAACTTATCTCCATATTATGCCACTAGACGGGACAATAGTACGAGTCTTTGTTGCCTAGTGCGTCTAATTAGTCAGACTGTTTAGTACTCCGCCCGCCGCGGGCCAGCATTTACCACGGAGCATTCAGTGTGAAATGAAGTGATTTGTTGCGATACGATAACCGTGTGAATACAAGGCCAGATTTTAATAGGGTTTCTAATTGCGTCTTGTACTATTAGCGCCTTGTCTAATCTAAAAGCTTCGTACGATCATACAGGTATTTCCTAATACCTCCAAATAGACAGTGCGAAAGTGTGCGTGTATGTAAATAAGAGAGAGAGAGAGAGAGGGAGCAGCAAAAAATAGGTCCTATGTTGGATATTATGTATAAAAGAGATTTTCAGTTTCTAAATACGATATCTTCAGCATCTTGAGTGCGATTGGTGCGGGAGTTTCGCTTCTACGTAGTTATTATCTATTTTTATGGTTGTGGTCAGAAAGAGGTTGAGTTGATGATCCATGGTTTAACATAAAGAACGGATAAAAAAAATTGCCAGGTCATGACCCCTTGAATTGTTGAAGAGTTAAACATATAAGTGAGATGACTAACTGAAATATACGGCGTACGCCGCTTAACCATCTGTAAATACTTTAAAAATATTCAGACTTCAGCTTCAATGTTTCGATAAAAGAATTTATAGTAGTATTCCAAGGCGCCATCTGTACGCCTACAAGGGCATAATAACATCTTCGCGTCACATTAAACGTCTGTTCGGAGGATATCGTATTTCAAGAGTCGTGTACAGATTCATCTTGCTATTATTCATAACAATATTCGCATATTCGAGAACATTAAAACTCGTCGTACGATGTTTTTGTCCGCAGCCGCATTGTCAACAGTTATCAAAGGGTGTATTTTTCTGAATTTATTGCGCTCGCATATTATGCCGTCTGGACTTAATAGTAGTTCAAGAATACGTTTGATATCTGTTTTTCTGCTTGTATAAATATAATACGTTTCGTCCATGCCAATATCTGTACGAGTAGCTTAAGCACTTGTGTTACAGAAATTAGAATCAACACTGGTATTATATACAAACTTAAATAAATACATATAACACCCAGACACCACCACTACAAATGTTTGTACAGTGCGGGGATCGAACCCGCGACCTCTTGGTTAATTGTCAACTTCTTGACTATTACACTAAAGTGGTCGTCATTTATTCAAAATCCAATAATCTTTTGTTTATTCGACACCCTGAAGTCAGAAATCAAATAAAGATCTGTTGTTGACCCTTTATTTCATTGATTTACGGTTTTTAAATTCTCTCCTTTAGATGTATCTGCGGTCGAACAATAAATTGGCACATCATTAAATAAACGAGATGACAATCCCAGAGTCAGGGGGTCAGAAGGAAGATCCTGAATCAGAAATATGACCTGAAATACTGCGGCGCCGGCGCCATCAGCGAAAATCTAAGGTTCCACTCTGTAAGCCGGTCTCCATAGTTTGAAAGTAGTCGTCCCTGTTAGTCATTCTAGCTTAACCGTACGAGCGAACGCAACGGGTAGAGTCGAAAATACGCATAAGCGTTACGGAGTAGGCCGCCTGAATCATTGTGTCCGTTACTTCGATTGCATTCATTTTGATGCAAATGTTTAATCCGGGGTCGATTCCGCTTTATTCGTTTAGCATTTCAACGGGCATTGGAAATAACACTGGAAATGCGCGTGACATTGGCTTTATTGTGAAGAAGAATAGTCGATTTTAATGCGAAAGGATGGTAGCTTACATTGTGATGGCGTAGCATGTCAGAATCGCTTTTGTAGTGCGGAAAATCTCTGGTATTCCTACCGCTTTTGGACTCTTCATTTATTTTTGGGTAGTTTTACGCATTAATTACTGTCTTTAGCATTATGGTTAATGACGTCCAATAAAATAAACGTTTCACTGCTGCTACCGATTCGTCGTTTGGTGATTTATCTTCGGCAAATTTATCGCTCAATCAACGTCGTCGCCCGCGCCGGTCCGCCGGCTGATTGGATTTCTTCATAATTACATCTTTTGACATGTACGCGCCAAGTTTCGTACCTCCAAGCCGCCAGGGCACGAGATCGTGGGACCGTGTAATCAGCTTTCTTGACCGTCTTGTTTTGATTCGACTTCATGGAAATAAGACCTAAGGAAGCACTAAATTATTGCTTGATTTTTTTATGTTTAAAGTTGTCTAAAACTTCAACCAGCTTACAATATCATCGATCGATGGAAGCGACTGGTTGTCTCCTTAAAGTCAGATTCGGTTCATGTCGTTTCCAGATGCAAAACCTCCTTGGCTGTTCGTTTATTAAGAAACTGATGAGAGGCAGACATCTTCGCATATTCCGTTCGAACTTTCGTATCATTTTTATGTTATTTTAATCACGCTCCTCGCTACCTGATACTGTGTTATTAAAATGTTTGCCATCCTTTTTGTAATTATTACCATCAATGACGCTTAACTACACGTTCGTATGCTCAAGAAAAGTGTCTTCGGTGTTATGAATTCTGTACATCAACACTTACAAGCTATCATCGCTTGTAATTACTGTAATAGCACGCGGTAGGTGATTCTCTAGAAAATTGGTCCTCGGCTCCTTTTACCGGTCTGGTGAGGTGATCTAGTTAGATTTTTATTATTGCACTGTCACATCCAACACAAACAGGCTACTTAACTAATAACGACTCCACAAATATTGTGCCGGTCGTGGACATTGTAATTTATTTTAATTTTAATAAAATAGCGATGATTTTAATGACCTGAATTTGAAATGAAATGCGTTTTTATCGAAATTGAATTCTAGCAAATTGATAAGCCAAATGCATTTTGCTCGTAATAGGCCCTTAAATGAACGAATTCCCGACGCCCCTTCTCTTTATTGTCGTAAAATACAATCTTGCCTTCGAGATTTAAGCGCGTGCCCACAAAAAGAAAATAATTAACTCTTATTTTCGCAACACCCGAAAAGCGATATCATGTAGGCCCTACATTGTAGGGTGACCATTACGTACCGCGTTATCTTGAGATACGATAACGACCACCGAATGCCTTTGCATACGGACGCAAATCGAATAACAAATTAACGTTATAATTCGCATTGACGTAAGGCAGTTCGCATTTTGCATAATCGTAAAATTTCAATCGTATATTTTGTCTTCCGATTGGTTCATATTGCAGCGAAATTAAAAAAAATGTGTGTCTTTTATTCATTAAAGTGTGAGACACCCACGTATCGAATATAAAATGTAGCAGGAGTGTAATCCATATTTTTAATGACGCAGGACTCATTGAAATTCCTTGGATATCCTGTGTCGGACGCGAGTGGGGCCCTCGAGTATCGGTCGGCCATCACGCCACCCAGCTCGCTCTCAAACTCCTCGAACCGAATTTCGGCGCGTTGGGCGCAATTAGGCGCGATAAATGCCCCCGACATCCGATACACCGGCTTTTCATTCGATTCATTCGATTAATCGGTCGAAACCAACACGGAATCCGATTTTAACAGGTCGTTCCTTTTGCTTGTTTATGTACCACCTCGTGCGATATTTCGATACTTATCGCGCCGTGTTCTCATGCGATGAACCTGCTTATGATATCGTCAATGCACCGTTTGAGTTACCATCGTCGTAAAGTGCGAGTAAACGACCGCATCTGAATATACATATTTTGGAATAAAATCCACATATTGATAAAGTTTTCATTTGCGTATTGATTAACGTTCGATTCGATTAATTTTCAAATGTCAGAGCTTGCTAACGCCTTATTACTGTACCCGTATAACGTTGTACCATCAATGATTAATATTTTTATTGATAAAAAGTAAGGCTAGGGTTATTAAGGTCCAAACTGCCCGCATGCATAAGAAACTGGCCACATATCAATTATTTTGACACCAAGTATTGCTGCGACCGTTAACCAATTATGGTTTGTTAAGTTTATGTCTTACTATCGGTAGTCAATCGGAGCTCTACGACATTTACTCTCCAATTATCGAATAGGGACTTATGTGGAATGCGGTAAAAATGTTGGTCATGTTTGCAAGTTAAGTGCGACTTTCGAGCTCTTAGCTTTATATGAGTTTTTGATCGCAGCTTTTGATGTTTTCTACTACGTTGGCTACTGTAATTATCACGTAATTGTCAATGATCGTTTTGCCGTAGTACAAAGTTGTAAAATTCAGTTCTATCAAGGATGAACAGACTGCTTAGAAATATGTACATGCATGCGACCATGAGAGCTTAATATAATAGCTTATATGCTCCAACCATATTGAACTAATAAATTCAGCTCCACCTTTTTTAAATCTACCGTAGCAGTTGCATCGGTGTCAAAGCGAATGGGCTAGTAACGATCCCTCGAACAATACGGAATGTTCCACCATTACAAGGCGACAAAACTCTAATATCAATAGAATACAATAGGAACAATAGTTGCCCTCTGTCAATTATGCCATCATTACCATTGGAATAAACGACGTAACGGATCAGATGATTGTCGAAAAACAACACGACGACAACGCGATGTCGTCTCGGCTTCACTCCAATTAAAGACACGCCAAACTAGATCTTAGAAGCCAATGAATACAATTTAAATCTCTCCTAACGACGGATAGTGATCTTGCATTTTCAAAACGTCGGAACAGTTGAAAACCCTATAAATGATTTATAGACTGCGGCGCCGTTTAAATTTTTGTCACTTAACAATGTACAATCTGAATAATTAAAATGTTGCAAGCCTGTTAATGTTAAATATGAATATTTTAGAATATTATCAAAGGTCATTATTATGCATTATGAAATTCTAGCATGGAATCTAGTTTGGGCTGTCCTACCGGTTAACATGTAAGAACCGGTTGACGATTAAAAATTAATGCAACACTAATTAATACAGCATCTTAAATATGACAGAGACACAGTTCTAAATCATAAAAATATTATTTCAAGATAAACATATAACTAAGTTATATCTAATTTATAGAAAGTTAGGAAAACTATGTTCTTACCGTGTAGGAGCAATACCCATGAGCTGCTACAAGACCTTTCGTGTTATCTCATAAATTCACTTTGGTCTTACCAAGATTTGTTTTCAATAATGTTCAATTGAAATCTAATATCTACTAGTAGTTAAAGGAGTGTGACTATGAGTCAACTATCATCCAGTTTTGCGTAACGTTTAATAAAATTATATTTAAAAACATTTTAGATCTGTTCTGTATTTATAAATACGATATTGTCTATTTGCTATGCAGACCACATTATTATTTTACATATGCCGATCACTATCTCATGATTTGCTGCGAGTACAATCGAATTCAATTTCATTCTTATATCTGAGTCGAATAAGTTGATTATCGCTTTGTACGGCCCGGCAAATATTTGCGATTATTTGATCCCAGCATTTGTCAAATATGATCGAGTCGTGCGAAGGTGTTATTCGTTTTGTCGACACGCGATCGTGCGATAAGTCAGAAGCTTGCCACTTGTAATTTGATGGGAGGTCCTCGAGTCTTGTTTCATTTTGTTTGACATTCGTACAGTCATGATTCTTAACATAGTTCTCTGTCAAGGTTGATCTGGATTATGATTTAATTTTGAGGCGGCTTAGGTTTTGCGTGTAAGGTTGTTTGTTAAATTTGCGAGTTTTGTTGAGAGTTTAACGATTCACTTCACGGAATTTGGCCATGTTTCAATTAGTATGGCTCAATACAGGGTTATCGCTGCAGGTGGCGCTTACGTTTCCCTCCATCCTTCATGTTTGCAAACGCGTGTAGTGTCGTAAAAATGACAAACTTACTTTTATTGCTCTGTACGACATGTGTAAGTAATACATGCTCGTGTCGTGTTCTATGGGTTTTGTCAGCGGGCAATCGGCGATTTATTAAGGTGCATTGTTGATTATTTTATTAACGATTCTTTCCATTCGTGTGAAGGTTTATCGTTCGTTGTCGTTATTTAAATCTCCTTGTCGGTGTTGCCGATAGGCTAACGAATCAATTATTTATAGCATACTTACTCAAGTATACTTGGTAATTAAATTTTTCACAGGCCTTTTTATTTCAGTATTGACATCTGAAGTGATACGCTACTCGTATAAAAAACGTCTATTTTCTTGTCTTGTTGCTAACATCCAGGGTATTTCTCCCTGGAAAATGTAAATGAAATGAAAATAAGAAGCCATGGTCACCTGATTCCATAATATGATCTTCTTTTATTTATGTTTTATATTGCTCGTTGACCTAGAAACGAAAAAAAAACTTTAAGCTTGTCAAAATTAAGGACATTCTTATTTACTTAAAAGTCAGCCCTACCCAAACATAGCATCGATAAATAACAATATTGTAGGTGCGTACCGGTGCATGCTGTTTCGACTTGTGATTGAGAGTTACGAGTGTCATTAATATTGTAATGGTATCGATTTATGATTGCGGATCATCGCGGTTTTATTGCGAGCCTCGTGTTTAATTCTTGATACATTACAGGGCTCTGTTATTATGGAACGGCAATTTGTAACTACGGCGTGTGGTAAACGTATCGCTTCGAGTCTATTAGTTCGAGTTGGGGATAAATTGATTTTTTACAATGTGGCAATTTAAGCCGAATTTTGCTTGTAGTTTATGTTGCTCAATATTTTAGTGATGATGACCCAGTTTAAATTATGATTCAGTAATTTATTCGCCAATATTATGAGATTTCTATGGTAATAAATCCAAAAGTGAACGCAAAGATGATTGCAAAAATATTGCCCTTTTGTCAAAATATGTTGTTAAATTTTACTTCCAAGAATTGTTGCCCACAAGGAGTGGGTGTTGAAATTATTTTGAATACGCGTCCAGGTTAAACCTCTGGTTAGGTCTACTTTGTTTGCCACCACACTTTTTACATTCGCGGTTCCAATAAACTCCTTTGTCCTGCAAGCTTTTATTTGTTCCGGTACGTTAAAGTTAATTGAAACTCGTGGTAAATGGATTCGATGAGTTCCGATTGTTTTAAAAGGTCTCGTATGAGTTGTTTAAGTTAAAAACGAAAATCCTCAAACAGTGCATCGAACCTTGTCGAAATACTTCCTCGTTTATTTATTCTGAAAAGGTTATGACGAGGACTTGCATTACAAAAACATTTTAATCTTCCACGTTGTGTAATGTGCATGATTGGACGGTCGTTACGTGTCATTGTTTAATTCAGCTTACATTTTATAACGAATGTAATGAATTGTTTCAATAAGATTTATATTGGTTCATTACGATTTTCAGATCGGACGGCAATTAATAAATCGTAGGATTGCTTCTCGGTAACGCCAGACAGAGACGTCCTATAAAATTGGCGACTTTCTCATGTCGACGATGAATTTTAATCGATCATATAAAATGTTAATCAAACTCGTGATCAAGTGGCAATGTCCAATATTTATGCACATTTCTCAGTACCGAACAACGTGAATTTATTTAAATCGCCCTCGCTTTATTTATAGAGGCCACCAGCGAATCCAAATTGAAAATTAACCCCACTTAGGACACACCTCCTGGCGTTTTGGTATTTTTTCTCGATACACTTTTTACGTCATGTCAGCACCGTCGATAAATTATGAGCAATCTAACAACCTATTATTATCGGACCTGACATTTTATTTAACTAATTTTTGGGAAAAATTGAAAATTTTAACCAAAAATTTCGGCCCGCGGTGCAGGAGAAATGGGTTTTGAGATTTATGTTTGGAATGATTCCAGAATAGTTATTCACCTGTTTCTTCTAAGTGGTTTGATGCTATAGTATTGATTTGATGGTTAGGTCAGATAAAATGACAAAAATGCTTTAAATATTTTTGTGATGGCATGGAAGTTAAAATAGAAGAAGACGTTGCCGTTAAGCTAAAATTTAATGATGAAATAAAATAAACTTATGCCAAAATTACTTAAGACATCGCTCATCCTGAGAATTAACGAACAAAATGTCTTGCCACGGCAGCCCTGAAATTAAAAGTACAGGGTCACCTTCTAATTTGAGACCGTGTGTGATCTTCCAAACCGGGTTTGTCAGGTGGGCAGTTCATTGACCCGGCCAGGTAGGTGGTGATGATTGATCCGCGCCCTTATCACCTCCTCGTCCGTCGCCTGATCTCGGCTCTCTCAAAGGGTATTGTCTCTGGCCACGAACCCGTGTGCTAATACACGGACACTGGTTATCTTTGAGTTAAATTGAGCCGTTTGGATTATGAAATCTAGTTGGATGACAAAGGATCAAGGAATAATGCTTTAAAGGCACAGTTAAAGATGCAGTGTAGTGTAGGGGCTCTATCTCACTCACCGGGACACTTCTCACTGGTCGGTGCCACGATAGAGTTTAAGAATATTAGAAGTGACTATACATTGGCTGTTCAATTTAGAGGAAATCAAATATGATCCTTCATACGACAGTCAAGAAAAGTCTGGAACGTGATAGAGACGGTCCAAAACATCTAAAAATTACTAACGAAAGCTCAATTTTTGGTTAAACATTAGCTAACTTAATAATTTTCTTTTGTTTCAGCAAGTACAAACAAACAAGTCGGAGATTAAAGAAATGTAAGTACATTTCATTGATTTTAAAACCCAAAAGAGTATTATGGTGATTGAAGATAAGGAAACGGAATGTGTTAAAAAATTTTTTTTATTCGTTAATAATATTTAAGTCCGATGACAAGGCTCACGTAACATTTACAACGTGATAAAATCACATTAATCTGAAGTGAAAGTGCGTAAGGGATAAACTTCAAAACATAGCGGCGTTCCAAAGCCAGGATCAATTTCACGGGTATCTCTCACTCACAATCATTTGAACGAACGTCATTCTTGAGCAATCGCAATAAAGCTCAAACTGATGGCGACGAAATAAATATGTTTTTAAATGTTCGGCGCTCGGCGGTCTCAATGGACATTTAGCAAATTGAAAAACTGACAGTACTGCGCTTGACCCCGGCGAGGCTCGACCCCTTCAGAACCAGTAATGATGATATGATAATTGAAAATATAAAACGGTTAATTCAATGTGATGCTGGGAAAGGGGATGCAGTAAAAAGATAACGACATGATATCGAATTTCTCGTTTAAATGAGTCGATTTGATTTCATTTACATTATTTTTATTCGTTTTTTGAGCAATAAAAACACACATGTTGACTTTAAGAAAATCAGGGGCAGTGATGTCGCCTGTTAATGACACTATTACGCATTCACTTTTTTTTAACAGATGGGACGTTAAAACTCTTTTGAGTACGATCCCCAACTTGGGCGCAGTTATAGACCTGACGAACACGGCAAGATATTATGATCCGAGAGTAAGTATAACTTATTTTTTTGTTTAATTTACATATTTCATTTAAATAATTCTTCTAGTTAGATATATTTTATGTAACTAGTGAACCCGGCAGACGTTGTCCTGTCCGCTGTTTTTGCATTTTTTCGATATGGTCTCATCGTTTAAACCTTCCCAGGACTTCCACAAATATTTCAAGACTAAAAATTTATGAAAGCCGTTCTCGAGATTTAGAAAAGAGGTGGAAGTATTTTGTATGAGACATCATCGGTTTTGAAGTTTATTGTGTAAAAAATATACTTCAGTATCACTTGGTCTGTAACAATAACTAACGTCTTACAGGATTTCTTGATATTCAATGTGGCTACAAGGGTGGCTAAGTTTGTGTTACCCATTTTTGTTTGACGTCAGATTTACTACAAACTTTATTAATGGAGCATTGTTGAGATAAAAACCTACATTTGCGCGGACAAACCCGCGGCCGGACCATTGGTATAAATACTCTTATAACCATAAAAATAGATATACTAATATAACCGTAGAAATTTGTTTTGACAAGTTCCTGATCTCATCGGCTTCTATTTAAAGGAAGACGTGAATGTTACCAATAATTACATGTGACATAACATGAGTCCTGTTCAATTTTATAGCACTGACGAACTGAACAATTGTATTGCTTAAGCTACTCAGTTCAAACATTTTCCACAGTGGTATGTTAAGTCTCGTTTCCATACATTCGAACAGTGGTTTGTTTTACAGTCTACTTAGTACTGCGTGCCGAAACGTTCAATAGCTCATTGCAATTCTAAGTCATGGTATTCTGAGGTTTGTTACTGATAATGAAAAGTGAGTGTCTCGTGGTATTCGCTGAATGTACTGTAGATAAAAGCGGCACTTAAGGGGGCTGCGTTTAGCAGAAAGTTGATCGACACAAATAGGTTTTATATTTTTTACTTAGTCATACTTTCAAAAGTTAATAATTTATTACTATTGAATAACAAAAAGAAAGCTTGTCAGGCACTTCTCGGTCGGTACGTAATAAAACTCAATAAAGTTATTCTACAAAAATCATCGTGCCTGATTGCCCAGTATATTTAAAATTATTTGAAAAAATGCTGATATGCAACTTTTTTTTGACTAAGATTAACGTCTTATCTGCAATCAAAACCCTGACTAGTGGAAGCGAGTCTGACTCAGACGGAATTATCTGGAATTAATCAAATGGGAGCAAATGGTCATAGTAAAAGGACTTCCACAGCTTATGTGTTATCTAATAAATACTCTCGAAACGATTTTTTTTACATTTCTCTCCGTAAAAACAATCCTTATACTTTAAGGAATAATAATAGAAGAAAAATTGCGAAATCGGTTCAGCTGGTCTATGCGCTTAGCAGCACATTCAGCGATTCATTTTCATATTATAGTTTATTTGTGTATTTATTTTACAAATATACAGAGCCTTAACTAGGATGTGCCCGTAGGACGGCGGCATTGGTGCCGCGACAGACCTGGAAGCTGTAAAATTATGTTCACTTTTACGACTGAAAGTCGCATTTTCCACTACGATGCTTTGTTCGTACCACCGTCTGATTGCCTCGCATTCATCTTGCGGCATAATCTGATCGTAAAACCGCGTTTTCATGGGTCGACTCCGTGTCTTGGGGGGACAAACCATAGGAGGGTACAGTTTTGCAAACAATGTAGTAAATTCAGTTATGGTTTTAAGATTGAAAAACAAATAATTAACAAATAATTCTAATAACTTATATTTGTATAACGGCCTTTGAACGGGAGACTTCGTTTTAGTGTGTGTTCATGGAAACAGCTTTGGCATTCTCCAATTTAGTCTTCAAGTACCTTTACAAAGTTGTTCCGCTTCCTCTAGTAACTTAAAGGCACGTGACCTTCGCTGATGCGCTAACCAAGAAGCTCTTGAAGTGTTTACCGCTTCGGAGCTGGTAGTTCGCACATTCCTCGTTTTTACGGTAACCGGATGAATCGACCCACGCTAATCCCCTGATGAGTGACCCTTAGCAGTCACTCAGCCGATATTAACAAAGCACCAGACCTCACTCAACGGTAGTTTCTACAACATTTTCATTTTTATTGCCACCTTTTGTCTGATAATGTTCTCGCATATAAACTCTTTACTGCACGCTTGACATCTTCCGACGTATTGCATTTCTAAGCCTTAATTCGTTAGTTTGCTTTAAGATGAGTATAACTTTAATTTTATTGATGTTTGCTGTAAACTGATAAATGTTTGTTCGCATTTCTACCACAGAAGCCTAATGGTTGTTTTGTTTCTGTCGTGATGCATGTAATGCATAATGATAATGCAACTGTTTATAGTTGTTTGACAGACACACTGTCTGTAGTTTAGCATCGTCTATAAAAGTTGTATTATTAACTATTATAGATGCTGCCGGTACTATAATAAACAGGAAACTTCTAAGTGTTATCAAGTGTCTTGGCATATCTGTACGCGTCATATAATTATTTTGATTTCACGTTTCGACACCCTTCGGATAATATCTCGTAGTTGTCACCAACTGTCTGGATTACCATTCGATTATTACGTTTTGTCTTTCACGCTCAGGTCACCGCTTATAATCCAACTTCAGATTAAAACACGATCATTTCAAACTAGTTATGTTACATTCGATTCTAATTAACATTTCTCAATGATTCTTAAATATGTTGTTAATATATACTTTACTACTTTCTTGATTGTTCTCGTATCGCTATTCTTTAATTCTTATTTGTTCTGTGAAAAGATCAGCATCCAAGTGCTAAACAATATTGTCCTTTCTTGTAGGAGCTACAAGCGGCTGGTGTTCTCCACAAGAAAATATATATGCCTGGCCGAATAATACCTCCCGAGGAAAAAGTAATTGAGTAAGTCCTCTTCATATTAAGCAGGCGTAGAACGTATATCATATAATATCGTGTCGCTTTAAAACATTCTGCGCTTTGTCTAAAATCTTACATCGATGCATCAAAATTTGAATTGATGTTATGTATACAGATGTAGATACTGAATTTATAGTCCCATCAAATGCAAGTTCTAAAATTGATGACCCGATATTTTCTGTAACTCTACTGCCCCGAATTCGGTCGAGTTAGCAATTTTTGAGTTACTCGTCTCGTAACTCACATCTTTGTTGTTTTATGGCATCAACTCGGAGGTACGTGTAATTTGCAAGACTGATGCGGCGGGATGTAAATCAGGAACACTCAGCTATCTATCAAGATCCCGTGTTATCGTTTTGCGTTCGCCGCGGATTTTAATTTGAACCGTCGAATTGGCGCCATTCGTAGGCCGAATATGGGTAATGTTATAAATCTTGAAGCGTTGTGTGGGCGGTGGCGGCGCGCCTGAGGCTCGTATAGTGGTGCGCGAGCAGAACAAGTAGAAAAGTATGTTACGTTCCACTCATCGTATAAGGTGGACACGTGTAAAAATAATTCAAGTACGCTTAAAGAAATTATATCGAACTAAAAAACTAGAAAAGTTCCATTTTAGGAGCACATTTTTTTTGCACCGCAAAAGTTTTAGTTGCGGCAAATCAACGGGCGATCGATGTTGCCAACTATTGGAAGAAGATGATTTAAGGTCACAACCATTGACTCGAAAAGAAGAAGAGCTCATTGTATTTTCCACACAACATTTTTTAAACAGACATCTGTATGTTTTTGAGAATTATTTATTATTATTATTAATGTTTATTTCATAAATGAAAATTTCCATATAGTGGGTTAGTTGTTAAAGAAAAAATATCTTACGAGCTAGGGTTAGTAAGTACAAAAGAAAGGACATTACATAAAATACGGCTTACTTTACATTTATCAAGGCAGGTCTGGAACCCACATGGACGCTGTTCCAGTGCCTCAGAATAGGGCAGCAATAGCGACTCCCTATCGCCGCCAGGAGGCTGTTGGGGCTGTCTCGGATGCGGTGCCAGGCAGAGGCAACCCGCTTACGCATGATTACCGGGAAACCGTCTATGCGAGCCTCAACAAACATCGCCGAAGCGCTGCAATACCGAGGCAGCCCCATCAGCATCCTGAAACCATTATTGTACTGGACGCGCAGAGCTGAGAGCGTCTTTTGTGTATACTCCACCCATAAACTGCATGTGTAAAAAAGTCGGTATACGGGCGAAAGTTTTACGTGACAACGACTTTGAGTGGTAAAATAATTTTAATGTGAATATTCATTCGTATAACATGAACCGGTGTGTATGCCTATCTCTCTCACTCTCTCTCTCTCGCTCTGTCTCTCTCGCTCTTAGGCGGGTTAACTGTTCTCGAGTGGAAGGGACGCGTGCCTTTCACTTTTTATGTCTGTCTCACTCGCTCTTAGGCGGGCTAACCATGCCCGAGTCGAAGGGACGCGTGCCTCTCCCTCGCTCTCATTGTGAGCGCGGAACGTGAGCGGAGCAGCGTAACGCAGTTTCTTGAAGTGTCACCCGGCAAACCAATTTATAAGACGTTGTCACGTCAAGAGACTGGCAATAGGCTCTAAACAGGGTTTGCTTGACTTCAGTGTTACACCATGCAAATCTACGGGCGAGCATATTCGCTCTCATAGCAAGAGCTCTGCGCTCCCTTTCTATGTCAGCTTCATCTGACATACTCTCTGTGAGCCAATGCCCCAGGTACTTGAAGCTTGACACCCTTTTCAGTGGTAGGCCTTCAAGAGTAACAGAAGGAAAATTGTAGCTTCTATTTTTACATTTAAAAACTACAACTTCGCTCTTCTTCACATTATAACGTGCCTACGTTGTGCCTACGTGCCATGGCCTAGCACGTAGCATACCTCTCGCAAATTCCAAGCAATTTTCTCATCCCACTGATTGATGGGCTCAGCAGCACCATATCGTCGGCGTAACTTATGTTGTTATAAGAAATATTATCAATGGAGCAGCCGACTCCACTACCACTGAGCTCACCAATCAGACCATTCACGTAGAGGTTAAAAAGTGCAGGGGAAGACAGACCACCCTGTCTTACCCCGCACCCCAGCCCATACGCCTCAGACAGTACGCCCGCCCACCTGACTTGATTCCGCTGATTGCTGTACCAATACTGAAACAGACTTATATATCTTTAGGAAAGTCATTGGTTTCCGTGGCTAGCTTTTCCCAAAGAACATCGTATTTAACCGTATCAAATGCTTTGGAAATATCAAGAAAGCAAGCTATAACAGGTGTTTTACGACTTGTATAGTAACGCACGGTGTGCTTAAGACAAAGTACAGCGCTTTCTGTGGATAGCTGCGGTCTGAAACCAAATTGGGCATCACATAGATTAAGCGACGCCTGTAACTTTCTCTCAAGCAAACCGTCCATCACCTTAGCTATAGTAGTAGCCAGTGAGATAGGTCTGTAGTTGTTTTTATCCGACAAATCTCCAGTTTTATTTTTCGGTATTGGTACAACGATAGTCCTCATAAAGTCAGAAGGCAAGTGCGAGTGCCCTATGCAAAAAGAGAATAACATGGCCAGGATTCGCGGCAAGTGGAAACCAGCATACTTCAGGTATTCGATACTGATACTATCGTGACCAGGAGATTTGCCACGCGTCATGTTTTTCAAGATATCTTTAACATTTTTTGCTGTAAAGTATGTGGCCTCATCTCCGTCCCGGATACCAGCATCGAAAACCTGCGACGATTGATGCATGTTGTGTTGAAAATGGTTTTAAAAAAAAACATTTGCCACTCTCCCCGCATCACTTTCACCATCCACACTCGCAGGGAGTGAAGTTAATTTCTCTGCATAGATATTCTGTATCAAGATACAATGACCATCCACAATTAACATAAGTACAGAAGCACTCAGTAGAATTATACGTGGCTAACTGATTTTTTATACATATCCAACCGTAGCTCATTTGTATATACTGTTCTATGTTCTCTATTTCATAGTGGTACTGTGGTTCCGTGGCCGGTACTTTCGGATTCAATTGAGCCCAGTCGCATCGGCGTTTGTTCGGCGGCGCTGCGCCCACGCATACGGCTTTCGGAATTTGAAAGGCATTTGTCGCTGCCCGTGTCGCTACGTGCTACAGTTGTCCCGGCAACTAAAACAGGCGCATACTTTATTAAGTCATAAATTTTGACACTATAAAATTCAAATAAAATATAAACCCACTTAACAGATTTTTTAGTTTACAGTTTGTTGAAGAAGTGTTAAGAAATTGACGTTATCATATAAATACCAGTAACAGGATTTAAATGATACAAAAAATTGGTCTTCAAATTTGACTTTTTATATAGCTGAGGTTGATAAGATTTGGTCTGTTATCGCATTATTTACTCAGATCACGAATGATTCTTTTGAGCTATAGGCTGTAACAGTGAGATTATCTCGGCCATTTGTCCGGCCTTTTGTTGGCCCTCCCGAGCCGTCGTCGCAGCACTTCGCCGTAAATAACCATCGGCATTTCTCAGATGGTTCGCTCCTGTTATCGCTGGAGGCTCGCATCTGTTTGTCAGATCTCCGGCGCAAACAGAACAGCCAGTACAGAGAATATCATAGCACACTTAGTACATCCCTGCAACAAACACAATGGTATGCTGACGCTTGTTTATTTCTAACTAGCTGTGCCCGCGACTTCGTCCGCGTGGAATAATTATTTTGGGTATAGAAATACACTGTCTCAGACATTTGTTAAGATCATTACAAGATGAATAATTCTTTCATATATAGGTATTTTTGGTATCTTAAGCCGTTTTCGCAGCGCACGCAACGGAAGCCCTCAAGGATGTATAATTTTCCCCGTTTTTTTCACATTTTCTATTATTTCTTCGCTCCTAGTAGTTCCAGCGTGATGTTAAGTAACCTAAATGAGTGATCTTAAGGCTTTCTCGATAAATGGACTATTCAACACAAAACGCGCGTTAGCGCGTTTAAACAAACAAACAGACAAACTCTTCAGCTTTATAATATAAGTATAGATAGTCGGACTCAGTCTGAGAGATGATGTGGATGTGATCCACGATGGAAATGAATGTGTGATATATAAACCGTTGCTGCAAAGCGGGGGATTTAAAAGTAATCTTTATATCAGTAGAGAGAAAAAAATAATTTTCATACCTATAACATACAAGAAATTCAACAACCAGCCTTGCTTATAATTTTATGGCGTTTCATAGCTCCGTTACTGTAAGCCTTTTAGTTACTCTGATAATGAGTGTGATTTTGAGGCCACCCATTGTAATTATTTGTGCAATTAAGTTTGTAGCTGGGAAATGTGTTCATGTAAAAGTACTAAGTTTTATGCCAAATAATCAAAATGTGACTTTGCTAAACTGATACTGTACGTATGATCCTTCCGACATAAAATGGCTGTCTTCCTTGACCTGTGACAGGATTTGAGACAAATGCACCACCCGGGCACTACTCGGACTAATGACAGATCTGTGTATCAGAAGAACTAATTTGAGACATGCCATTCCCATCTAGCAGGACGATCTAAAATGGGAAATGTTTTGACGATACTTTGTTATACATTCTAGGGATATTTTTGTTTATGACTCTTCTTTTTGTAAGTTTAACCATTAGACACGAGGACTAAAGTTGATCCAAACAATTTGAAATATCATCCAATTATTTGACATTCAATGCGATGCTGTTGCACCGTAACTTTTAAATCGAAGGAGTTTTCAGAATCTAACGCTAATTTCGTTCGCTATAATTAATCAAAAAATTTTGACGTAAAACCAATTTATCAATTCTTTTAAATTCAAGAAACTGAAATTATCTTACATGTGATATATTACTAATTGTTGTTGAATGGTCATAATTACTTCATTTATAGTAATGCTGTCAACGCTCACCCCGACCCCAAATCAGGGTTTTAACGACGCGTGCCTAGGGTCTTACTCTCTAAGTAGATGTCCGTTTTTTCGTCTTTCGGCATTGTTTTCGTTTTAGCATGGGCATTCATTTTTCGGCATTGTTTGCGAGTTTACGTCGGGGTGTTACAAGATCTATCGATCTGTCGACGGTATATTTTGGTCGACGGAACTAGTGGATTAAATTTATCGACGATTCAGTCTACGTCAATCAACTGAGCTTTTATTGCTTGTTAAAGTTTTGATCGACGTCGACTTATCCATTCTAAGGCGTTGTATACATTTGATATTGTCGCGTTGCACTTGTCGCGTTTGTCGCTTACATAAAACAACACCGATAGATGGTCTCCATCTACAGTCGATCGATTTGTCTGTAAGAAGCTATCGATACTGACTGATCAATTCGGCCATTGACTCATTCTCTCTATTAGCAAAAAAAAGCTAAAAAAAGCTAACGGGGCTAGTAATTGGTGTGTTCGTTAAAACAATTTATTTATTATTATTATTTATTTATTGGCGATAGATCGATTGTTTGGACACCCTCAGTAAGACGAAAATGTCGAAAATAAGGACATGCCTCTCATAGTAAGGTCCCCAGTCCAGCCATTTATCACGATCGTATTTTTACTCGTTCGACCGTGTCCACCGTCGACAATCATGTCGTCATTACATACCAGCTCGTGTACAGTCAATAAATTGTGACCACCGCGGAGGTTTTAATAGATTTTTACTATACAAGCCCTCAAGGTTTTATTATCCCTCGACTTGTTTGTGTGCCCACTGATTGTGTCCATTTGGGGTGGCTTTGTTTAAATTGCTGTGGAGTTCACCTATAGGTGGCTGTGTATCTCTTGCAATGATCCAAAAATATTCTTATGACGATTGAACATTATTTATTCATGAGACCTAAATGACATTCAGACATATTAAACTGAAGTGTAATAGCAAAAAATGATTCTATCACCGATCGGTTACAGATATAGCCACCGATGATCCAATATTGATCCATCGGATTCCGTATCATGTACACATGTCAAATCCGCGTATAACAGTTTTTTAAACGTTTTTTATTTGTGATTGAATTAGCGCATGATTGAGAGTTATCACGAGATAATTTGACAACGAGTTAAGTCATTCCATATTTTTAGGCGATTTAACTCAGTGTTTTGAGCCGGAAAAACCCTATTCGTGTTGTTTAGACTGTGGGGACGACGAACTAATTGCTATTAAGTGATTTGACGTCAGTTTTACAAATATTTATGATTTTGAGTAGCATCGATACTTTAGAATTGTTTTCTATTTACCATGATGTTTAGCAGGTGTTCAAAGTCCATTTTTACTGCTTAATCCGTCAATGACCGTTTTGCGAGACAGAATAAGCTTACAACGTTGATTTATCTGTTTATCGACTGAATGTCGAAACACACAATATCGTCATTTGGGTTAGATTTGTAGTTGGCTTGATCAAACGCAGAACTATTTGACTGTATGTAGTTTGTGAACTTTGAAACGAATTCTAATAAATCACGGCTTCTATCAGATCACTTACATCAGGTATTACCTCCTTCCTGCTAAGGTGTTAAAGCTCTTACGCACCCGATTGTTTGTTCCGCGCTGTCGAAGTAAATCAGAGTGAGATGTGAGAGTGTGTGATAACAAACACATAAATATGGCTACCGCCGGCCATCGTACAGATTTACTGACACTGCGCCGTCCTATCTGTGTCGAACGGATATTTTTCACCAACTTTTAATGGATTGCGTAACGCTTTAGGTATTATGTAGCGTTTAGATATTACTGTACTAGTCTATTCTATACTAGTCGATTACTGGATGACCATTTTGTTAAATGTCATAGTTCACAGGAAGGCTTTCTTAGAAATGTAGCCCAAGTCCATTTTAACTCATAGATACTGATTATAACCTAAATTTTGCTATTAATGTGACCATGGAATTGTCTAGAACAATGTTTAAAAGATTTTCATTAGTGTGGAAAAATAATGGCGTGATTATTAATTGTAATCGAGAAGAGAGGACATGTATTTAATTTCGTTATCTCAATAGAAAAAAAAAACGAAATTAATATTCGAAAATATCGATACACTATTGGTTATCTAAGAAACATCTCCTCTCCGCTTGTCTCGTCTCCGTTTTGTTTAAGTCCGTGCCTTTTACTTTCCCACAGCGAATCATGTTCTAATTTCAATTTGGAAATAATGAAGTTATCTGCTAATTATATTATTTTACCAGCGTTCCCTTTCATAAGTATAGCGTTAAACAATATTAACTGTATCGTATGATGAAATAAATTGTCGGTTTTCTATAATACCTGTAATAAAACTCATTACTAGTTGTTGCAACGTTTTATTCCGAGTAATTGGTGATCTAAATGTCGACAATGTTATATTTTTCGTTCATTATAGTGGTGTACAATTATTTTGGACCACACGGGGTTACATAATTGAGACATTGGTAAATCTGTGTACCATTATGTACTGTTGTGCTACTCAATTCAGTTAATAGCCATGAGTGAGTAATCGAAAAAAGTTGACTAAAATAGCACTGAAAAACCGCATCATTTTGTTTCAAATACCATTTTGGGATGAGAGCGTCTATCTCTATATTTCTAAAATTAACAATATGACTCTACGCCCTTAATTCTAATTGATTGACCTAAATAACCATATTTTTGCGTTTCAGACGAGTTTCATAGAATGGTCACAGTATTCTAGGAAAACTGTAGAGTCGTCCTTTGATGGCACTCAAAAGTTATGATTCACCAAGTTGACACAAATATGTTAATCCTAAATTAGAATAGTGAACAATGCAATTAAATAATTGTTTATTCTCAGAAACAATTGTTGGGTTGGGATGACTGTGGCATTATGCTTTCTATGTCCGTATTTAGAGGTACTAATTAAGGCTTAGTCAGTGTCATTGCGATCATAGTTTCGCGTATTCTGAACGTAGCACCATGTGTCAGCGTCTGATGGAGCCTATTAATTAGTATAGTTAGCGTACTCCATACGATGAAGCGATGAATAGGAGCGGGTTATAACTGCCTCGCATTTAACACTGAATACTCGAAAGTTGAATTTTCCATTTTCTTTTCTCACGGCATGAACATCCTGTCAATATCCATATGCATATTTTGTATTTTAAGCTATTTAAGATATTGAAAAAAGCTTTTGAAAACAATAAAATATTATCTGGTTATTTTTTGCGTGTTACGAGAAGTCGAAAATTTACATTTTGTTTTGAGTTAAGTTACTTCAAATTTGGTTAAATATCTTCAGTTCCTTAACATGACTTTAAAACCACACGATTAATGTCATAAGTAGTTTTTAATAGCCACTAATTGCGACATTAGTCAGATGTAATCGACACCAGTGTAACACAAATGTAACGCTAAGTCAGTAATTAAATGTTTCTCTAGTAGTTTTACGTGGCTAATTAAGACATTAGTCAGAACTCAGATGTAACCGACACCGCGTCTGTGTCACCGGCGCCAGACTTTGTTAATTAATGAGCAAAATAATCATTTTTATTAGTGAAGTGCGAATAGTTGCGGATAACGATGAAGCTAAGCGCCGCGTCAGCTGACAGCTTTCTGTGGTAAAGCGGTCTCTACACTTGGTTGTGATTTGTGATATGCCGTGATTTCGGCATTTTCACGTATGCAATAGAACGTGTAAGAATGAGCAAATATTTTTGTGGTAGTGTGACTTTAGTTCATAAACTATGATTATGTCCATTAGCGCAATAATGAATAACTTTACACACTTCATTTTAGCATCACACTTTATATTATAAATGTAAACGGTTTTTTTGTTTGGATATTTGGATGTTGTGCTGAAACTACTAAACGTATTTTGATGAAATTTGGTATACAGATAGGATATGAGCTGGCTTAGGTGGTAGGATACTTTTTATACCGATTAATGCTCCCTTGAGTTAAACACGTTTGCGCGGACGAAGTCGCGGGCGGGCCGCTAGTGAATAACATTCTTAATCCTGGATTTGAACTTATGATATGTTTTGTTTTTTTTTAAACAAAGAACAGGGTTTGTTCTTTGTTATAGGGTAAATACCCTATATGTAGTAGGAAAGCTGAATATGAAATGCAAACGATAGCAATGCAAAGATATTCCGAAATGTTTACGGATTATGTCACTTTCGGCATTACTTAGAGACAAAGACTTCGATAATTAAGCAAAAAAAACCGGAGCGTTACTCGTCCGGAGCTGTACTTATACTTATTACTTAAAAAAAAACCAACTACCCCAATGTCGGATTTAGTTTTGTTTGCAGTAGTTTGTCCTGACTCCATAAAGAAAATCTCACTTAAAACTTGGATATCGCCTTAGATCAGCCAACGTTTATTTACCTCATCACCTACTCGCAAAGCCGACACTTTCGCCGCGTTGAAAAGTGCCGAAGTGAAATGTGCGATTACGATTTATTGTTACGTTACCTCGACTATGATATTTCTGGAATGTGATAGCAATCGAATAAAATTATGATATATACAGTGTTTATGAACTCATAGTTTTCGAACTATGTGGGTTTTTCACGGTAGGGAAAAGCAGCGAGAGAATTTAAAGGGTTACGATACGATAGCGATAGCGAGACGCTACGATATCTGGATTTATTTATTTAATGGCTATTTTAGACAACTAGAATTAGGTCCCATATAGATTCCATTCTCTCATTCATCTCTTCTCTTTGTTCTGTGCGGATTTTTTTTTGGATTTAAGTTCAGACGCTCACAGGGTTGTGAAATTGCATTTATTTTTAGTTTTACTTTGAAGTGCCACAGTTTAGGTCTTGTTCATTCACTATCACTTTAATAGTGTGATGGATTGGTAGGAGGCCAAGATGGAAAATTAATAAACCTTTTACCCCATTACAAACGCTTTCGCATTTAGTCGCCGTCCGCGAAGAAAAGTGGCAAAGTGAAATGTGCGGCTCGCAGTTCACGCCGCAAATTAGTTTAACCGATTCATTGTGATGTCGAATGTACAATAAAAAAAAATGACATTACACACCTGGCGTGCTTTACGCGCCGTACGATTAGACGTCATGCCTGGAGCGCCTTCAGCCATGCGGAAAAGAAAACAGTATTTTTACCATTTTTACACGTTCTAAATTTGCACGCCTTTAATTTGCATTTGAAATCTAACGTGAACAGCCAGGAGGATCGATTCAAGTCATTAGAAGTGACAAAAGTGCAGTTTTCAGTACAGATGTGCTTAAGCTCTTCAACTTACACAGTTAACATACTACGCAAGTAAATCATCTATCAAAAAGGTTGGGTACCCTACTTTTTCTAAATCATACAATATTCGGATACGAAGGCTAAGATCTTGATACGTATAAATTAAGATTTTTACTGGGTCAAGTTTTGTACTGGGTCAGTCTCTGTATTACATGTTTGTCCCTTAATGTGGCACATAAGCCAAAATATATGCACCAAATTAGTTATTAGGTACTAACATAGTGTGTAAGATGTATTGTTTACTAACCCTATTTGGGTCTTTTGTTGTCCGAATAAATAAATAAATAATAATAATTATTATTACTTATTTTGAAGGAGTTACGATGTATTACAATGACACGCCTCTCTTGATCACTGCAACTCGCAAAACAAAGAGATGGCATGACAGGCGTGCCAGCTGCCACAAATCGGTTAAAAAAATTGCGCTCTTATTTATTTGTTGGCCATCAACTTCATATGCGATAAGACTGAGGTAACAAAGACGACGGAGGGGTCGTGGAATTGCGTCAATCCGTTTTTCGCGCTGTGTGCCTTTTTAACTCCTTGAAGAACGGCGACTACCCGCCACCATTATTAACTACACCCACTAAACTCCCACCAATGCTTACGCAAAAATGTGTATCCCTTGCTTTTGTTCTTTTGCGTATCTTGTCGACCCTAATGCTGAAAATAAGACAGGCAAGGCGATTAAATTGCCGGAACTGCCGCTTTCAAGCGACGGATTTGGAAATATATTCATAATCATTTGCTTCCTATTTGACTAGACTCAATTATCACTATGTTTGTAAATAAAGTGCAGTCGTCCAGAGTCGGCATCGGTTTTGAAGTAATTTAATAATACAGTTTGCCATACTTAATTGTCTTTTTACGAGCATACGGCAGTAAATAAACCACAAAAGAGGCTGTATTCTCGGAACCTTGTATCGCCATTGTGCAGCTTAGGAACGGCTAAGCAAACTGATTCACTAAATGGAGATGTTATTGTGATAGTTTTTATGACTGAGACTCTGCTGTGAAAGACCTGTGTAATACCAGCATTAGCTATTGGGGTTGCTCTCACTGTCATGTTAGGCATGAATGAAAGAGACGTGTAGTTTGAAGAGGAAATCGTTGTACAGAGTGTGGTCTCTGGTTTGATATTGTCTGCACGACTGACTCATCTTATAGGTACTGTGGAACTGAAGGCAATACAAGTTTCTCGTTCGCGCAATTATTATAGCATGAGAAGGAACTTGCGGTTGGGCAATTTAGCGGCTAGATAAAGGTGGTTTTATAACAGTATTCTTATTGTCATGATTCAAATGCAATATGAATCGGTTATGTTCTGTTTTTGTAAGTTAAAGTAGCAAGTAATCTAATGATGTAGTTATAGAGCTCCATCAAAAAATATTTTCTTTACTCTTTAGTTACTGTAACGACATTTTAAAACTCGAAACTTAACATATCTAAGTTTAGAATTAATAGTTTATTATTTATTTATTTAAGCTTTATTACACTACAAAACTTTGTACAAAAGGTGAACTTAACGCCGTAGGGCATTCTCTGCCAGTCATGCCTTTGGGCTAAGCAGAAATGATTAGTGGGCGGTGCGACAATAGTTACATTTTCATTGTTACCTACCTAAAAGCTAAACTACGCAACCATTTCCAAAGTTCAATATTGTTTTTCTTTCAGTAACCTTCTATGACTTGATGGAAATATTCATTGTAGAAGAGATATTTATTGAACGGATTCACTTTGTCACTTCAGTCCCACCACGAAATTTATCTCCGACAACTTCTCAGACAAGAATGAAATATCAGAGGCCGTACTCCCTTATATTTCGTTCGTATTTTCGGCTCTAGCCAGCTCGTTTTCTCGTACGGTCAAGCTGGTTAAACTGACAGGGATGGCTTTATTTGAAACTACGGAAAACTGCTTAGAGAGTGGGCGCTAAACATCCCTCAAGCAATAACTTTTTATTGTGCGTTTCCACCGACACATTGTGGGAGTTTTCCTCACAGTCTATTTTCTCGACCTTTTTTATAAGGCTGATTACATAAAGCTGAATAGTGTTGCGAATTAGCCAATTTCAGCATGATACTTCTTTGAAGTTTTGACTATTTTATTTATCTCCGTCTAAACTTCAGAACCCCTCTGCGTATTATTATGTTCTGAGTGACTTCTAAACTCAACTTTTTAGGTAGTTTAGATACATTCGCAGTTATACACGCCTGTCCACATCGTTCTGAAAAGATGAGTGCAGAATTATTTTTAACTATATTTTCTTTTAAGTTTTTTGAAACGGAATGTTAAAAGTTCGAGATAAAAACTTTGTTTTGATTACTTTATGTAGATATGGTATCTGATAGCTGTTATTGAGAAAAATGTTTTAAGTCGTCAAAAAAACTTTCTTTGGCATTTATAACGCACCTTTTCCAAATTCGTCCGCAGACAGTTAGAGGGCCCGAAGGATGTGTCTAGTGTATAAAGTTTCCCGCCGAAAACACTCCGTTTTGACGGCGTATCATGCCTTTTGTGCTGATTGAATCGGGTTTCTACAGCTCTGGGAGACCATTATACCCTGGCATAAGCTCAGGCGATAGCAATTGTCATAGCTTTTAGAGGGTAGGACTTGGGTTACATGGACAGAATCTTCTTAATACCCGATTTAAGGTAAGCGCCCACAGGCCCGTGTCGCACGCATCGGACGCAACGCATGTAATAATTACTTTTTTTATATTTCACAACAATCACACCAATTCTCTAGTCCCAAATTAAGCTACGAGGCTTGTGTTATGGGTACTAGACAATAAATATTAAATAAATAAATAAATATTTCACGACAATCACACCAATTCTCTAGTCCCAAATTAAGCTACGAGGCAATGGATTAACATACTTTAATACTTTTTTTTTGTAAATAAATACATATTATACATAGAAAACACCCAGACCAGTACAAACACACCTATTCATGCACATTTATGTTTCTACTGTGCGGCGATCGAACCCGCGACCCTTGGTTTTAAAAGTCCGACCTGTGGACCTCTGCACCAAGCGGTCGTTATACAGTACCTATTTTGTGATTGTTTTCATCTTACGAGACAAAATGTTACAACAACAACAAGGTTATCAACCTCACTTTCCTTGAAGCCATAAAAATCTAAAACCCTAGAGTTTTATCCATATTTCGTCGTCTGTATTCGAATACTTAAATATAAGAAATTTTCTTTTGAAATTATGCTCAATCAGGATAAAAGCTGACAGCTATTTGTCTGAAATATGTAAGAATGTGTCATACTTACACTCGAAACTTTTGTAGGTTTTAACAAATCTGTAAGTTTATCGAGGTAGGTGTCGGTAGTTTGTCAAAACTTTTCGCTCGTAATAATTGGTACTACTCAGACTGTACAATGATATTGAATTTATTTATTTATTTAAGCTTTATTGCACACCAAAACTTTGTAAAAAAGATGGACTTAACGCCATAAGACATTCTCTACCTTCTCTTCAAAATTTGAAATATTTATCAAATACTTTTCTCCTAACCATAATAAAAATCAGCGCCGTAAAACAGTAAGACGACGACCTTATCTAGGTATTGGTTTTATCTCTTTTATAATGTTATTATTGGAATGTCGTTTTTTTCTATGCTAATTCGCGTAACGACACTATTTCCACAAGTTTCAGTCTGACAGAAACAAAAAGTTTCTTGCGAAATGTGATTCTCAACTGGCGATTTTATTTGGTAAGTTATTATTATTAGCATGTTATCATCACAAACTACTTTTCTTCGGTTCATGCTAGTTATATTTCCTTAGAGCAATGAGGCTTGTTCTCAAGGTTTCTTGTAAAGCGCTTTTTATTCCAAATGTTATTACAATAGTTTGAATGTTAATAAGATTGTAAAATTTACTTTTGAAATTCCTGAGAGAAAGCTTTGTTCGATAAATATGTTTTTATTCTTGTTGAATATCAATTTCAAGAATAACAAAAAAAAACAATCTTAAATTTCTTTATTTCAAAAACGTTTTAGCTAAATAGTTTGTAGCAACAAAGTAACGGGAAGCGTTCTGGGTACCCACCTCTAAATTATCTGCTGTCCCACTGCCTTCCATAAACAAAGTCAAAACCAGCAATCCTGTAACTTAGGCGAGGATAGACACCGCCGTACCCCAAGGCGGTACAGTAAACTTACTCTAACGCTTCGCTTGGGCTACCAACGTGGCTTTTAACTAGAATTGCCGGCAAGGCATTGTGATTAATGTGAGAACTGCTCTATTGGTCGATTGCTTAGTCTCTTACTTTAAGCACTTTGAATATCTTAGTCTGGAATTGAGACACGAATAGGCCAAATTCATTTATTTAATGCAGTGCTGCGGTAGTTCTAAATAAAATATTTTACGTCTAAGCATGAGTAAAACGATTGCAATACACACATTAACGTACTCAACACATAAGTGCCAGTATTTTATTGACAGTGGTTCAATTATCATGTTTTCCCAGCTCATGCGTGATGTTGACTCTGGCAAACACTTTTGTTTTAAACAAAGCAGAAAAAAATCAAGCGCCGGTGATCAGCAATCGATCGCGTGCGCAAGACGCGCAAGCTGGATCGAGCCAATCACGGCAATGTATCATTGGCTAATTGCTTTTCGACGGCAGTCGGCCACCGACCGCCGACAACTTCGCACGCCGTAAACTGTACATACACGATGCGTAAACTGACCGATCATATAAATCACATCGTAACCGTATTTATGACCGAACGATTTTCGTAATAAACTTACCTCTCTACTCATGTAATAGCATTTTATGTCTGCTTTCTCATTTGAAGTTTCGAAACACTACGGATATCTAATGTCTGTGTCTCCTTGTGGACCGGATGTATTATATTTCATTGTTGTATTTTGTACACGTTTAACCTCTGCCCGTAGTGTAAACTGTAAACTTGGGATTTTGGGAGACGCCCAGGATTGCCATGGGAACTCCTAGGTCCTTATCTGGCGTTGTATCAAAGTGTCGGCCTTTATCTCTGTTGAGAGGTTTCGGCGCTTGTTGCGGGCGACGACACGAGTCTACCATGATGGATGCGTACGAGCCGCGTATGTGAGGTCCAATGCGATGTTGAGAAAACGTGTCTCCACGTTTACGGCTTGGCTTGGGCATGAGAATTGGCCCAAGAATTTGAATTGATTGATTGGGGTGAATGAAATAGTTTTCGCATATTTCGAAGGCGCAACTATACTTAAAACCTTTACTTTTGGATGCCGTACTTAGATTGTCGTATGTCGTGAAAATTGTTATTGTGAGGACCGATATTATTTATAGTGCTGGCAACATAAATTAACTAGTATCCCTGGACGCCGGTCTGGGCGTATGAAAAATACCCGGATTTACTAGAAGCGATCCACCGACCTGATAACGCTTAGATATAAATTATCACACAAACGCAAGACGCTACTAATATTAAATAAGAATGCCTGTAATTCACTTTGCTTCGATGTGCCCGTACGGTAATAAAATACACAATTTTGACAGATTTTAAATAATGACGTCCGTGCAGAGCAGGAAGTGCTTGGAAAGTTTCACTTGTATTACCACTTTAAAGTCGTTCGATGTACTCGCTGACCTTGGGAATGATATATTAAACGCACGACATGTTCTAAACCATGTAATGTAAAGATTTTTCTTTCCATCTTTGGTTCTTCTCTTTCATTTTATTAAGAGAGAGTTATGTTAAACTCGAAATGAACGGAATTCGATTATTAAAATTTCGATATTATTTATTCATAATCTTCCGTGACAACATGTAATTCCTTGTAAAAGCAATTTAATCGAGAAAGTTATGTTAATTCATAATCCTTGAGATTAAACCTTGTTATTAGTTGCATACCTCACAGCCAGGTTCACTTAAATACAAAACTCAATTATTGAATGTTTGTAACATTGAGAAGGTTACAACTTTTGTCTTTGTTCATGTGGAAATTTATACAGATTTTCGCCGTTAGACGATATTTGCGGGTCAAATCCACGATTTAGTCGAATCGTGACTTTATGCTTAATTAAATTGTTTGTTCGGTGGCGCCACACGTCGCGGATTGTTTCGCAAACGCAAACTTTATATTACTGGACCAGAGACATAGTTAAGTATGTTCCGTGGAAACAATTTGCTCTTCCTATTCACTATTACTTCACGGATGATCAAAGAATTCGCGAATTCAACCTTTGTATCTATTTCTGTAATAACTACATTTTTACGACATTCTGTTTACATCCTTTTTATGACGTCTTTTACGACATAGATAGCATTGAAAATAAATCCTAATTCATAGCCACCGTTCGCCATAAATCAAACGTTAACCAAAGACTTATTAGTTTAAATTTGAATAATTTACAAACCGCTCTTATAGACGAAGCCCTCATTTGCACCTTTTTAAATGTTAATTTTAAGTTAATGATGGACGGAAGAGCAAATTCTGTTAGAATAATGTTGTTTATGACGTTCGGTTTGCAGCCACCATAGAATTTTTTTAGCAGGGGGTGGCCAGTGCAATTTTTAGTATACAAGGCATCAACAAATCTTAATCATGATCCACCCTCGTTTAACACCCTGTTCACCCTGTGTTAAATAATGAACTTTCGTCTCTTTTTAGATTCCTATATTTTTGCAAGAGGAAATTTCTTCGCAGAAATATAAACAATCCGAAATCATTAGACCACCCTACAAGTTATTTTAGAAAGCATTCCAAAAATGCTGCGTAGGGGATTCTCGGCAGCCCCTCGCGCGCCGAAGGCATCGTTTATGATGAAAACAAACATATTTCACTGAAGACAGAAAAATGCAATGGCATCGGTCGGCAGAAACGCCTTGTAATTCCGAAACGCCCACGGAAACCACTGATCATGCGGTTTTAGGTGTAAAAAAATCGATTAAAGCTTGGCGACACGCTGGGATCGATACATGATAATATTTCATCCACTCGTGACGGGTGGATTTCGTATTTTTGTGAAATTCAATTAAAATGTTTTACGGCGGAATAACAGCTGCTATCAGTTTACACCGTGTCACTTTTTATCGTCCGGATTGCTCAAATGGTCTGAGCATTTAGTAAGGTTATACCACCACTAATTTTATTGTTAACTCCATTTTAATGTATAAAAGCTATGTTCAACATAGCTTTATTACTTTCCAATGAGGTAATTTAAATTCTTCGAAGTTTTATAATAAAGCGTTTAGTTAGGTACATTAGCCAGAAATGAGTTGGAGTTATACGTTTTCGGCAATATTGATTCGCTTTGTTTGTTTTCAGATTTATGGATGCCGCTGACGAGTTCTTGGGAAAAGATTGCGGTGAGTCAAAATTTTGTGTGTACAACATATTAGCGCGCTTGATTACTTTTGGGTGGTGGCTAATGACGGTGGTCTCACATCGCTTTGCGGTTTCCTTTTCTTTAGTGGCCGTTGGAGTAAAGAGAGCGCGGCGCGGCGTTCCGACCGCAGGTGAGCGCTCATACACTCCATGTCCACACGGCGTTTCTACAAATTGAGTGCGCTGTTAGCTCTCGTGTGTGGTTAGTGCGCACTGTAAACGCAGATGTAGGTTAAATTCATGACCCGTTGGATGTTTTAGAGCCGTTTCGCGTGGGTGATGAGGTTGTGGCGAGGTGTTAATGCACGCCCATTGCCTAATTGTATTACTTTACGAGACCACCATAAAGAGTATCGTTCAAACGCCTCTTTATAGTCACTAATCGTTATTCTATTGTGAACGTCCTCTCAGATAAATATGGCCATATGTGCCAAGCCTCTATCGTGAATGCGGCCATAAAACGTGCAACTATTGTAAGCACATGTATTATGCAATTCATTCGTTGAAAATTAAGACATCGATACGTTGGTTCTCGTAACAAGCGCACTATAGAATATATTTCTATTGATTTATTGGAGTTGTTCAGGTTTTTCTTCGGTGCGTATTCCACTTCGCGCAGTAAAGGTTGCGTCAGAACGTCACAAGATACGCATGCGCTCATATCACTTATCAGTGATGTCGGGCTCAACATACGATTTCAATTAAAGAGCGCTTCGATTTTAACGAGGAATGCCTTAAGCGTTCACTGGTATTAGATCTCATGGGCTCATTGCGTTTGCGCCTACCGCGCCATGTCTCGCGTTAGGGGGAAGCAGCGGGGGGGCTCAGCCCGAGCTGGTTCGACAATAACTCATAGCAGTCAAATCTACTAACTTCGGCCCCCGCCACCAAGATAATCGGCAGCTCCACATTTA
Organism: Pyrausta despicata; assembly: GCA_963921415.1. NCBI lineage: Eukaryota > Metazoa > Arthropoda > Insecta > Lepidoptera > Crambidae > Pyrausta > Pyrausta despicata. Next base: position 11,021,439 of record OY992858.1, on the reverse strand, counting down.
ATTACATTGACACAAATCGTACTTATCGTCAGACTTCTCACGGTGCCGGACTCAATATTCCGAGTGTTCATTAAGTCCTAATTACGAATGGGCGCGCTTGTTTGTCTTGATCGCCAGAACTAGCTTTTATTAAATTACGTGGGTAGTTTCAATTAATTGTGAGCATGCAGTATCTGTCGGCGTTTTCGTTAGTAATGGCCGGTTATCGGTGTCGCTAAGTAGATTGAGTGAGATGTATATTATTGTCTACTGGTTTGGTATGGATTATTCTGGACTCCTTGAGGATGTAGGTCGATTTGTCAACACAAACTGTTTTTGGGATTTAAGCTTGGGTTTATGAGTTTTAAACAAACCTGACTCTGACGCGAATTAATTTTGTGGCAAAGAGCTACCACCAATCATACTTCTTTAAAAAGTTTGTGCGTGAGTTTGTTTTAGAGCGGATGTATAGATTTTGATGCAATCTCGTACACGAATATAATATCATCTGAAATAGAGAATAGAAAATTGGCCATAAATTTATCTACAAATTCCTAGTGAAATGAAAGTGATGAATCTAATTAATTGAAGCAAGAGAAGGCCCGGGGTCCTGGTCTAAAGAATTTTTAAAAAGGTCTTACCCCTTCATGCCTTGTTTAACAGAGCTACTGAAATTTATTCAACCTTGTTAAATTAAACAGGTGTGTAAGAGCTTACTCGATACAGATCGGACAATGCTCGCAAGGCGGCGCGCGCGCACTCGCTACTTGACGCGATGTTAATATTTCACGCCGTATCGCGATCGCGTCCGATTCGCGCGATACGCCTTGTGGTGCACATGCCGCCGTACTAAGTGCTACTATTGCTTAGATACTGAGCGAGGGTGGTCTTGGAAATATTGTGTATGCAGAAACTTATGTTTGTCTGGATCATTGTCTCAATTTGATGACTGTAAATAATTTTCCAAAAACTGCTATGAAGCAAAAATTTGATACAAATTTTGCCTGGTATTCATATGAGATTAGTTAGATTTTCATACAGTCTTCTTTTTCTTCTTCATTCGTGTCGGCAAGACGGGCTAAATCTTACAGTAAGATACTTCATACAGTAAGATTGCTTGCCTTTTTTTTGTCATTTTTTTTTCTTAAAAAATATACCTAGTTATGTAATCTTCTCACCATATTAATTTATAATAATTTACTTAATTTTTGAAACAAAATATGTACTTATTGCACTAGGAACTAGTTTTAGTTAATAATTAATCACTGTCGCTGACTATAAAAAAAAAACAAAAGGTATTTACATAATCTAACCAAATTTTTCGTCGTAAAACATTAGATTTTTCCGTGTAGATTGATGTCAAGCAAGTTTGGGTTTTGTATGTAAACGATATCTATTTGCGTAATGCGAGCGTTTTCGGAGTAAGAAGCCATCGCGAGAGCTTTCTTAGAACAGCAAGTATTGTCATGTAACTCATGGAACAGAGTGGCGCTTAAATATTTATTCATTATTATTCATCAGTAAATCATAAATTAACTTTGCTGCTAGTGATGCTATGAAACGGCAAGGAAGAGATAAAATTATCGTTACAAATTTACAAACCATATCGCCTGTTTTAAAAATGCTTTGTGCCTATAGTGTATTAAAAAATCAAAAAATGTAATATATTTTCCTTGAAACTTGTAAAATGTTGAATTTTTTTTTGTAATAAGTTACAAAATATAAAAACATAGTTTTATTCAACAATAAATGTAAGATCTTGAACACATTTGTAACAGTAGTGACAAAAGCAATCGTAGTTCTCTCAAAATTATTGAGCTGACACCACAAAGAGATGACTTTGTCCAAATCTAGTCCCCAACTTTGTCTCAGATATACCGTTGCGTTTCAAGCAGTTTTCAACCGGAGTTACCGACAAAGTTGCACTTTTGAACGTGACTGTACCCAGTGACAAATGTTCCCGATTCCTGGTTGATAATAGATCAATTTATGCAGTGGGTTTTGTTACATGTGAGCTAAATTTTAGTATGATAGGTTGGTATAAGCTTTCCACCATCATTTCTCTAGGTTCTTATTTATATGAAGTTTTTAAAACAAGATCAGAGGAAGAGGAAGAACAGCAGATGATGACATTATTAGTTCACTAGAAACGTAGAGTTAAAGTTAATATTGCATCGAATTCGCGTCTTTTTAATTATTTCCGTTAAATTAAATAAATCGATTCAGAGAGAATCTACTTAACGTGTGTTTGTTATGATTGTACCTATTTCTGTTTGTGGAGTGATAACGTTGTTAAGAGTTCTCCGTGAAATACGACTTTTGTTGCTGAAATTATTATCTTCGAAAGGTTTTCCCCGTCAGTATTTTAATACTACTGTATTCATTGGGGATTTATTACCAAGATAAGGTCTTTTAGTTCTATTTTTTTGAGTCATGGAAGCTAGGAAAAATAAATGCTCATTTTTGCGGTTGTAATAGAACATTATGGTATTGAGTTCAAAACTTACTTGACGCAAGACGCACTAACTGGCTATTAACTTATAACGATAAATAAAAACTTTTTACTTACTACGATAATTTAAAAGGTGTCTCGTACGGAAATCATAAAAATGCCGTACAAGAACGTAAATATAAATAACAATTAATATTCTTAAATAGATGTAATCAGTCATCTGATCATCGGAGCGGCCCACGCAAGGCGCCTCCCAAGTATGTATGTGGCAATGTGTACTAAGTACTTAACAAGTATGTACTTGTGCAGTAATAATAGCTATGGCCACATTCCTCTTTGAATATATTGATACTAATGGTTAAATCACATAATGATCAGGTCGGATGGTAATAAAATTTACAAGAAATGCAATAATTCCAGATATTGAATGCTTCCTCGTGCCATTTGTGTCTAGCCTTAAACTTAGCTTTTGCAATTAAATTTATTTGTTTTAATTACTCTACCGATAAAAAATAACTTTAGAAATACACATCTCTACACAACTAGCAGAAATTTATATTTATGTTGTAATAATAAGTCAAGGTGCTTGTGGCGCAGTGATTGAAGCGCTTAAAAGTTAAGCAACCTACGGCGCGGTTATGTTTGGGATGGGTGACCATTCTGACCATAAAAGTGACGTCTATTTACAAGCATCTCCGTGCTTCGGAAGGCACGTTAAGCTGTTGGTCCCGGTTAATATCGATAGATATTAGTCGTTAAGCCTGGTCGGAGGCCCTCGGGCGGCTTAATAACATCTGACAGTAAGGTTGGTCACTTACCTTACACACACCCCTCCATCAATCCGCACTGAGCCCGCGTGGTGGAGTATGGCTCGCACCACCTCATAGTTGAGGTGAGGCCTATGCCCAGCAGTGGGACGTATATAGGCTGATGATGATGATGATGATGATGAATAATAAATCACTTCAATTTAGAATGAAATAGGCTCTGAAGTTCAGAAATTCTGATGTCCATTTTTAATTAGAATTTTTTTCGCATTCGAATAGGTGTCATGTTTCTTACGGTCGTTGGTGTCAAATAAATAAATAAGACCACATCAAAAATGTCACAATCGTTCTCTGATTTTCACTAGCATCTTCACAACTATGTACGAAATGGTTCGGTTCCCAAGAAGACATTGTCCGACGAATGCGTGCGGTAAAATCCAAATAAGCCGATTACGATGTCGCGCGTAGGCGGTATCGATATCGAGACTAGTCGATACAATGCATCGATTGTCGACAATCGATCCGCGACAAGATACGCAACTGTCGCGCTAGTGCGACCGGTGCGACTTTTCGTGTAGAGATATAAATCGATTAGTTTTTGGCGGTCGAGACTCGGGAGTTTATTTATAGGGTAACGCGGTGGTAAATTATCATCCATAGACACTTGACGTGAGTAATGTGAGTAACTACTATCTGTTAGGACCCCAAGGATCAAAGCCACAAGTTTTTATTGAGTAATTTTGAAAAATTTACACTTCATGATTCTGGCAACCTAAATAGACATCTTATAAAAAAAAAACCGGTCAAGTGCGAGTTGGACTCGCGCACCGAGGGTTCCGTACAAACCTGTAGATAAGGAGTAGTAACTTTGAAATTTTCAAAATTGTCAAAAATATTTTTTATATGATGAAACTGAAAATTTACGGTTTTCGTAATTTTTCCTAAATATGTACTGACTGAAATCTGACTTCGTACTAAATTTCAAGATTCTAAGTTTACGGGAAGTACCCTGTAGGTTTTGATGCCCGTGCGAGTTTCGAAAATTTGCGGCCTAAATGGCTGTATCTTTTGATTGCGTTGGCTTAGAAGGTTGATTTTTCTACAGCTTTCAGGGACAGTAGACCTAAGTATCATATAGAAATTTCAGTTTGATACCTCCACGCGTTCCTGAGAAAAACGGTCTTGACAGACGGACGGACGGACGGACAACAAAGTGATCTCATAAGGGTTCCGATTTTTTCTTTTGAGGTACGGAACCCTAAAAACTACTTAAAACAATATCATTTGTTGAAAAATTGCCCGCTGCTACAGACGTTTATAGCGATTTTTCTTAAATTAAATCACTAAGCATTGATCTTCCAAGCAAATAAACTCTTCATCTGTATTAGAAACCGTCACATAAGGACATAAGAGAGATCACAGACTATTGCTTTCGCGTTATGTCTCGTGTCGTGCCCGACTATAAAACGCCTTTTACGGATCAAACTACTTTTGTATACAGAAACGTTTTAGCGTTAATTTGCGATGGCCACTAAAATTTTATTATTCGCCCGTTATGCAGCGCTATTCTACCTGTTGTCAGATCTATGACGGGACCTTCTCTTACGCAATAATGTTATTCACGACATATCGTTATTATAAATAGGCAACGCCCTCTTTTGATACCTTTTGTCTGTTTGCCCTGGCATGTCGAGACGGTTACTAGTGTTGTGTTGATTTTCAATCGAGTTTGTAACGATTACATTGTGCGTATGCACTCTTTCTATGCTAAGCGACTGCAAGTGGGAAGGTATGTGTTCGGTTGTGTTTGATAATTAGGACTTGATTTTGATCGTCACGGTAAATCATTGGTGATCATTTTTTCAATATTTGAAGCCTTAAATTACGATATTATCATATCGTAATTTAAGGCTTCAAATTCCTTATATGATGTATACTTACAGTGTTTCCTCATCTGAAAGACCTTGAGACGATAACCCAATTATGTAAACATACGGCCCATTTTAACATAAGTGTACTTGGATTATCTGCGAGTGAGTTGGCCTGCAATTATCATTGCAGGCTGTTTGTTTCTGTAATTGAAAACATGCTTACTCGTTAATTAAGTTGCGGCGAAAGCCCTTGATGGATTGTTGTAAATGGAAACGTTTTTTTTTTGTGTCCGTCGCAGGCCGGGTTGGCATTCATTTGCATGTGTAATGCAACAAATGCATTACCTCTTGGCCGCTCGTGGGAACTCTGCATACACAATCCTTGCTCGTTTTTTGTCTCGTGCTAAAGAAATGTTTAAGGCGCGCGCGCGATTTTTCACGTTTATTACGCGATTGTCCGAAACAAAAGTGATCTTTATCTCCATCGGCGTCCCACGTATGTTAATGTAACACTTTGTGTCAAACATAAAGGGTTCCGAGGGTTCACGCTCTGTTTTCGACTTCATCCTTGACTGAAATTCTGCTTTAACATTTGTCTCAATCTTAATGTCGTTTTCACGGCGGGAATGTAAAGTACGGAATGAATGTTTGTTGATGTTAAAAAATATTCGTGTCCTTAATGTGGTGATCACATTCGAATAACTGTAAATATTATTATATATTCACATGTTATATGTAGGAGCATTAATATTTGTTAAAATGAATGAGCCAATTAGTAAGTCAAAAGGAAAAGTTCTGTGATTGAAAATCTGAATTCAAGAAACACAACATCCATAATTAGGTCGGATATATACATCCCCACTTCGTAGAGGTATTCGCCTAAACCTGAACAAAACCTAAGTCGTGCCAGTTTTAAACGCCGACTTTAAAATCGCAGCAAGATATGTCCCCACATCTTTCGTGCCACTTCAAAGGTCTTCCTAAGGATATGTCAAACCGCGGTCGCTACTTACTGCCACCCCACGGGGTAGGGGGTGGAAGAGTCAACGACCCCCGCCCTGGCTTGCGGTGCGATTTTGAACACACAAACATGCTTTTCGTTTGGTAAACGTTTAGCTTTATCGATTCGTTTCGTGCGTTTCTCATTTGTTTTCGCCGCGGTGCAGCGAGAGAGCAACTTTTTTCGCTGTTGTTAGCGAGTTGACAAGCGATAAATAGCTTACCGTTTTGTAGAAGTTATTGGTATCTGTTTGTTTTCTTTTAAGTGACCAAGCCTTACAAATATTTTAACTATAGTTTTATTTCATTGTTAGCTTAGTACTAGACAATCTAAAAATTACTACATCAACTCGATCGGAGTTCCCGGGTTCAATTAAGTTTAAGTAGATAATTAATTTAATTTAATTTACTCGACACTGCTTTTTTGGAATCATTTGTGTATGTGTTGTCCATGTTTATTTATTGAACAAAGTTAGTAATTGTCTTTTGCTTCTTTGTTATTGTAAAACCTAATCTTGTAAAAATGCTTTAAGACACAAAGAAAAACTTAATATAAGCTTAAAGGTGTGTCATTTTTTTTTGTTTTGACTCAAAATAAAAAAAAAGTGTTTTTAACTAACTCATACTAATATAATGTGAAAGATTGTTTTTTGGATGTTGTCCATGTTTTCCATTAATCAAGCTGAAACTACTGAAAAGACTCTGATGAAATTTGACCGACAGGGTATGAGCTGACTTGGGTGATAGGATACTATTTATACCGATTAAATGCTCCTTTGGAATAAAACAGTGAATACTTGCGCGGATGAAGTCGCGGGTGCGCCGCTAGTTATAAAATAATAATAAATAATTGTTTTTTTGTATTGGTTTTTTTATGTACCGAAATCATCAGTTATGTTTATTGTTCAGATTCCCTGGTGGGAGTGCACTGCACGCATGGGCTCAACCGCACCGGATACATGGTGTGCCGGTACATGCGCGACCGCCTCGGCATCGACGGGAGAGACGCTATCAAGAGTGAGTTCCACTGTTTATTGTTCCTCCCGGCACAGACCCCTGGTGGGAGTTCACTGCACGCACGGGCTCAACCGCACCGGGTACATGGTGTGCCGATACATGCGCGACCGCCTCGACATGGACGGGAGAGACGCCGTCAAGAGTGAGTTCCGCTGTTTATTGTTCCTCTTGGTTACTTACGGCTGCGGAAGTTTGCCCGCGACCAGCACTGAAGGAGGAATGGTACAGAGTAGTCATCCTCCACGAGAGGGACAAGGAACTTAAACTAACTTTCCTTTTAAAAACCCCCGAACGGGCCAGTTAAACAGTCGGTGAGTATCAGTGGTTGGACGGTCTTTGGCGAGCCATAGCTAAGAACCACCGTAATTTAATAATCTTTCAAATGAGAAAAACCGCTTTGGAATCGGTCCATCTGTTTGGGACCTACGATGCCACAGATAGTAACACAAACATATTATGTAACACCCCTCTTCTTCTTCGGGGGTTAAAAATAGATAAATAATTCGCTCCCGGTGGAGTGCAGCACTGCCTATGAGACGTTATTACCGCGTTCTTCTCTCGCGCGTTGGCCAGTCTAACCTCGAGGTTTGTATGGTTATAATAATAATAATAATTTTATTTCAGACCATGTCCATAAATTGTTAGTAGTGCAATTAAACATTAAAAAGAAAAATAAAAAAATAATATATACGTGTGCGGCGCTCATTGGCTGCATTTACCCACCTTGACAGGTGCATCCAATGTCGCAGCATCGGTGAGTCCCACCATTCAGCCAATGGGACGTTGGTTGGTGGGTTCTTCTTGATAAAACTAGCTGACAGGGGTGGGCTCCCCACGTCATCAAGAGTGAGTTCTGCTATTTAGATTCATTATTAACTTTGCATTGGTGCAATAAACTTTCAAGCACCTGTAATTTAGATTCCTCATTCATTCATATCCTTATGTAATAGTCTTTAGTTTCCAGTAATGCTTGTATTTACTATCAAGTGGTCGACATCCGTTACTCGTATGAACTATTGTAACACAAGAGTCGATAAAATGTTGTGGTAGTTGTGTGCAACTTAGGATATGTGTGTTAAGTTTAAAAGAAGGGTTTGGGCTTCTTTTTGTTACGGATACATGAAACGGTGAATTCAACTAACGATTTTCTGTTATTGTTACAGGATTTGAATTAGCCCGTGGATACGAAGTTGAAAGAGAAAATTATATCGCGGATATACTTGGTGAGAAGCCTCCGCCTCCTCATTTATTTGGCTCCACTACAGTCAAACCCATAGAAAATGGCGACAAAGATATGCCCAGTAAAAACTTGCAAAAAACAAAGTCTGACAAGAGTCAGAAAAATGGTAAATTAAAAAAATACACTAACAATGGCGAATCGTGGAGGGACGAATGTAAAGACATTAGAAATGATGAAGACAGCATTAACAGTAATGATAGTAACGTCGGTAAATATGTGAGAAACCCAGACTTTCTTAGACAAAGAGACGGACGTAAACACAACCGAAATTCTTGTCACAGAGACATGAAAAGGAAAAGTAGCAGCTCAAGTCATAGGGAAAGAGAGAACCATAGTAGTAAGCGTCGCACTCAAAGAAACAGTTCAGATTCAGATAGGTCATATGACTTTAGATATGATTACTGATAGTTCGTTTTTTGTGATATCTTGACATCGTGATACATACAATGGGCGCTACATCCACCTATCCTTATTCGTTCTATAAACTTGTATTTCAGTGGCACACGTACGAGTACAACTCAGAGGGGCTAGTTCGAAAAATGATGTCCGTTAATACGCGAATCGTATTTTCGTCTTTTGACACACGTACATATAATAATAATAAACATTTATTTCTCACCAAAAACATACACTGATATATCCTAAGTAGATTATGGTGGGCTGAAACCTGAACTAGGATGATTCCTGTATCTTAGGTTATCAGCCCTTCACCCCTTTCGGAGTAATTACTTCAGTTCGCAATAAATAAATGTATTACTAGTAAGTAAACAAAACTAAAAAATTAGGACATTCGCATATCTTCTATATATATATATATATATATATATATATATATATATATATATATATATATATATATATATATATATATATATATATATATATATATATATATATATATATATATATATAAATGTAAACCGTTTTCCTTGGTCACGGCATTACGCGTAAATGGCTGGACTGATTTCACTAATTCTTTTTTTGTTGTATTTGTTATTATTAGGAGAAGGTTCTTACGGAAAAAAAATTAAGAAAATCTCTCAGAAATATTGAAAAATATACATTAAATTTTGCATATTTTAAAAAACGCGCAGAACTAATGTCAATGTCATTCGATGACATTGTTCAATCATTGCAACGCTAAGGCGGAACGCTCGCCGGGTCAGCTAGTTTACAATAGATTTTGAGGGTATTGCTGTAGGTATGAATGCATGTCTAGGTTAATTCTGAGGCATCTTATACGCATGTTCGAGTAATAGGGGCGGTGCTTTCGTAGCGTAACGTGCTGTCGGCTGTAAACGTTATCGTTTTGACGAATTTCGTTTTTCGGAATAGGCCCTCACTTTGGGTAATTTGGCTTTGTTGATGAAGAGCCGTGTAAACATTGTTGACACAAAGGCATTCTAACTATTTGAGAAAAATTAGGATATTGCAGTATGCATCAATTCTATTTTAGAATATGATAAGTGTTTTCTTTTCCATTTCCCATAAAATTATTTCAACATTGTATTCCATCACTTCTTTTTAAAATTGACATTTTACATTTTTGGTCACGAGCCTGGTTTCTCCTCTAGGATTTTGTTAAAGACATGTTCCACTTTTAAGCTAAATGTAATCATTTACTGCGTTCAAGGAATTGATTGATTACAAGTGTAGTTCGTTTAATTTATATCTTCTAATGTGATGAACTAGCATAATGTTTTTAGGACTTTTTATACTTATTCCAATATTTAGTTTTAAATATCAGCTGCAGTTGTAAGAAATTTCTGTACACATTGCATATTAATAAATGAATGGTATAAAAATAAAACCATTTAGCTAAAACGAAAAAGTTGTATTTTTGTTGTTTTAGTTACGTCTATTGCAATTGTTTTCAGCGTAACACACCTTTGGTTAACCTAGTTAATGATCTTAATAACTTTAGATACGATCGCTTTCAATTTACATGATGACCATATTTCGATTACAATCTGACTGTCCGTAACTTTCAGCTTGTTAAGATTATCAAGGAAGTATAAAACGCAATGCGTTTTGGGTTTATTCGTAACATCAGGCAGCCCAATTCGGAATAGACAGTGGCTCATGAGAACAAGTCTAATTATGGGAGATCGGTAGCATCACGTAAGATGGTGATGCGTGACCGATGGTATCAGTTCTGGGTGCCTGTGACGACCGAAGGCTGGCGGCACCTGATGCGTCAACATCGGAACCCAAAAACAGTTTTGGGACTCAGCTTGGTAAAGGAAATTCTATTGGTGTCAGAGAAATATAGGTCTGATAAAATATTAAAGCGCGATTTTACTACGAAAATGCGGTAAGATAAGTCCTCAGGTAAAGTATTTTGACTTGGCTTTTGCGACAATGAACAAACACTAGAAACAATAGTCACAAGAATAAATTCATTACTATTATTGTAAAACTAATAATAATGTTTTAACCATAATCCCAAAACTGGAAGTTGACCATATTTAACTATTCGTTTAAAGAATAATTTGGTCTTATCATGTGACAAATTGACAACCGTCTATAATTAGTTGCTTTGACAAATCAGTTCTATATAAAGAATTCAACCTTTGTTCAGAGAATAAAACTATACACAGTTAAAAATATGCTAATACACTTTTTGCTACAAACGACACAAACTATATTGTTTCGAAAAAATATACGTGACCAAAAAACTGACAGGTACTAATTGGTAGATGACAAAAGTCTCAAACAATGACTCAGTAATTTCGCATCCTTATACGCAGTTGTCCCTAAAAATAAAATACTACAAATAGCATAGATAGCATCTAATAACTATTTTTAAGTTTATGTGCAACAATAAAACAGATTTTCCATCCACCTTATCCGATGACCTCGAGATTACACTTACGAAATAGCTCGTGGAAGAATTTGGGACTCTGGATAATTGTGCTGCATTGGTCGTCGATCATATCATATCTAAGAGTGCCTACGTGATGGTGGCCAATTCTGGCCTCTTTGTGTAACAAAGTGGACCACTGTAATAAAACAGAACGCTTTATCATTTGGAAAATGGAAACGGACATGGAACAAACTGTAGCGCCAGATCAATACATTAAAAGAGACGTTTGTAGTCTATTCGGAGTTGCACAATACAATTGGAAGCATGTTTGATGATAACGGCTTTGTATTGTGACTAAATGTGGATCGAAACTTATTGGATTCAACTTTTCGTATGACACAAACAGAACGTCGTGTTGCTGATAAACTGTAATATGTACTGTTTGGCTGCTACGAATTCATTCAGTTTTACGTAACAGCTATTTGGACCATGAACAACAATGAAAGTACTATTTACCATACTATTGCATCGTGTTAAGCTATAGACTTAGACAAAGACTTATCTTGAGTTTCCTGAAAAATCTCTACAACCTCAAAACTTAATGCAATTATAGTTTGTAAGAAAAAATTTGCTGTGAAAAAACATTATCAAGAGAAGGCTCGTGCTATGCCCTAGTAGTAAATTACAAGCGGACCTTAATACAAACAATGTAACGCTTGAATTTTTTTTTTGCTAAACTTCTAGATATTGTAAGAAAATTGTAGATAGCTAAAGTGATATGCGAGCAGTCGGCCGCTAGCCGTCGGTCGGTTTCTACAAATAAATCAGCACGAAGATGAGGCAGATAAGTGAAGTTCACACGGACAGCGCCAGATTTCTATGAACCGTGTCGTATTTTATGTAACACAAAATTGACTTATGCCCCGGTGTTTGGTTTGTAGTATTCCACTGTAAGTTTCCGGGGTGTCTTGTTGGTAACGCCGGGGTCTTTTTGATTTATTCAATGTCGATATGCTAGCTTTCTCGCGTCTTCGGATATCGTCGCATTTATTGCTCTATTGTTTGGCGTCTAGCACAGATTACGAGTGCTTGAAGTAATTTAGTTGCGGCCGCGTAGTTACAACAACCATGGGCCGCGGCGTTACTGTCGTAATGAATTGCAATACCTCGCTGCGACTGCGGTATGTTCGAAATGAACGATTGCCGTGAAGAAAATACGCTCGATGGATGGTTTTCGTTATCGCTGCTTTGTTTAGGTACTCGTTGGTTTTATCATATGCAGATAATTTGTTGCTTTTCATTTGTTTTCGGGCTTTAAAACAAAAATAAAGGGTTACACAAACTACAAGAAATCTGAAATGACGAAACAATGGCGTATCGACATTATACAAATAAAAAATTAGTTCTCTCACAAGGTGTGAGCTTGGAAGTGATTAGTATGATTTTACTGGCTGGTACTGTTGTTCGTAAAATGAACGTTTTATCTTAAGTTACCTGCTGGAACTATTAACTCTAAAGAAAAACCAGAGAAAGCATTAATTCGAGATTCTCACGACATCCGTTACCAATGATTAACGAGTGTCGTCGAGTATTTTCCACGTTACGGCCGAAAAGGATATAAATTAGCTTCACTTTGTTAGCTACTTATAAAGTTTTAACATCTTAACTTGGGTTATCTTTATATTTGTTTTGGATCTTAACTACCTGGCTTCCGAACGTATTCCTTCAGGTTTGTGCGTTTGACTGACGTGTATGGCCATTTAATTTATGTCCGGTCGTTTAGAGTGCCCGTTCGGCTTCGAGGATGGACCCAATAGAGTCGAAATGTGTGTCACATTTCGAGTCATATTGGGTTGAGTTGAGCGAGTTCTTGCAACAATCAAACGGAGCCAGTTTCATCCCACGAAAAATATCTTGTAAGAAAATAGTCTCAAAGAAATCTTGTTTCTCAATTTAATGTAACGAAATCACAGACCAAAGGTAAGCAAAATTTAGGATTATTTCTTTATGGCAATTTATTCAATAATATAGCCAGATATTTATGATCTGCCGATGAAAATTCTTAATGCATATTCGCTTGACACATTCGCCCATTTTAGTAGCTGATTTAAGTCAAACTAGTCCGCAAAGGATAGTACGGCAATGTTTGTTTTGCTCTGGTCTTCGCGGAGGCTCTACTGAACCCCCAATTATTATGATTTGGTAAGAAATCGACGTTTTGTCTCTATTTTCTACGTGCTCAATGTTCCTCGGTGACAGTTGGTGACGCCTCGGGCGCCATCTTGATCGGTATCGGCGCGGGCGCATCGGGACTGAGGGTTGCGCTGTTAAAACTGGTGATCTGTGGAATTGATATCGTGTAAGTATTGTTTTTGTGGGCGTGCGGAATCAGCTTTGATGTGTGCTCTTGTTGTTATTAAAAATAAGGTACCATAAAATGATTGAGATCTTAAATAATGGTAAGGAAGATAATAGCGCTCAAAGTCATAAAATTTCGGCTTCCTGGTAACTGACCGGAAATTATAAGATTTTTAACTTCATCAACTTAGCTATTCGTACCGAAATAATCATACATAGAACATACATGTCTTAAATCCTGAAAGCTATAAATTCTCAAATCGTATGACTACTTACATTAGATTTTATTTTTGCGAAAAATTATTAGGAAGGTACCATAATTAGGTTACACGCATGATAACTTACTGACCCGTCCTCTAAATAATTCACAAACTTCATAACAAAATCCAATCGAGACGCAACAATTCAATATGGCCGGCTTTAATAAACAAGTTGGGTGGATATCTTGGATAATTAAAGTAGCTGGAACAATATACAGGGGCATTTCTCTCGCGATCCTATTATCGGATCGATAATTCAATCCGGGCTATATTGTCTGCGCCCCGGGCCCGCTTCTGTGGCTCAACGCAGGCTGCAGAAGCGACGGGAAACTGTTCATGGATAATTGTGTTATGCCTCTGTGAGGAAATGAGAGGGTTAAAATGGTATGCAGGAAAAATCTTGTATTTTAACAATACATAAACTTTAACTTTCTTTATAATGTATAATATTTGGTTACTATGAAGAAAAATGTTTTGTCAGGACTGCTGAATTACTAACTTATAAACTCCTAGCGAAAGATTATCGAATTGTATTTTCTAAATCAAAACAATAGGTGTAGGTAAGACGTTTTCTATTTGCTGTCGTTTAAATAGTGCGCTGTAATCCTACATTCGCGGTAAATGCTAGGTACCTACATCCTCATATCGTGACCTTATCAAAGAGACTAAGCTCCGCTACATACGCTGTAAGAAAGATAAGGTTTCTGACTGTTGTTGAAACGGCAAGACTAGTTTATTTTAGTTATTTTCACAGTATCATGTCATACGGCATCTTACTATGGGGCTCAGCTGCAGATATAGAAATAATTTTCGTATTGCAGAAACGAGCCGTGCGGGCTATTTATAAACTTAAATCAAATGAAACACTTAGGGAATTGTTTAAAGAAGTTAAAATACTTACAGTTTACTCGCAATACATTTACGAAAACCTTATTTACGTTCGAAAAACTTACACTTATTCCCTAAAAATAGCGATTTGCATAACTTCAACACAAGACAAAAAAATAGGCTTGCCGTTCCACATTTTAGGCTTCATAAAGTTGGTCACTCATTTATGGGTAGATGTATATCATTTTTTAATAAATTACCTGAAAATTTAATTTCATTGCCTTTAGATAAATTTAAAACAGTTATAAAAGATGTATTAATGTCGAAAGGATATTATAAAATTGATAATTATATAAATGACAAAGATATATGGAAATGTTTAAATGCAAACAATTACAATTATTGTAAATCAATTTTGAAAAGAGGCAATGACAATAGTGACTAAGTTTCTTGCGCCGCTTCTACTTAGCACTGGCCCAAATTGTCCCGAAGCGGTGGTAGGGTTAATTTATATGTTGGGACATGTAAAAGTGCTAGTTGTTAGCCTACTTACAGAAATAAATGGATTTTATTGGATTTTTACAACATTCATCGAAAGGACTACATGAAATTCATGACAATAAAGCGTATAGGGTTTGAGGCACTTAGACAATATTATTAGTCACCCTGACTTATCTAACAATGTTTTTGATCTTTGACGAATAAAAGGGATTATTAAGCCGGGTCGAATATACGGACGAGCCGGGCTCCGATTGAAGAAATTAAAGAGTACTTGCGGCGGATATGGATACGGTCATTGTGACACTAGGTCAGCCTTAATTGCTATCCTTCGGAACGATAGGCTTTTGGGGATTGATATATTAATAGTAATAACAGGGTGCCTTGTATAGATCGAACTTAAAAGGTTCGGGTTTCGGGTGAAGCGTTCTCGAACGAGGGTTTTCTCTTATTCGAATGTAATATGATCAAAAAAATTTGGTATTGATTATTTCAAGTCTTAGTTCGCTTATTCTTATAAATTGTTCGCGGTTCTAGACAAACCTATTTTGCGTGTTATCATCCTTTTAAGTAACGCTCTACCTAAAGTTGTGATAAAATAAAATTGCATCCTTTTTTAAACCAATCAAGTAGGTATTTTGGTACCTGAATTGACTATCCTTTCCTTATCCCAGTATCAACCTTCCAACAATAAGGTACTTATTTATAAATCAATGCTACATTTTATCAAACTAATTTATAAACAACTCTGTGACGTAAGCCCAGTTTAGTTGAATCATAGTATGATTTATAATACAATTAGCTAATCTGTAATACCTGACATAATCGATTCAGTTACATTTTACCAATCGATCGCTTTTATCGATTTACCTCGTTATTCAATTATAGGTTCGGGTTGTACAATCTAATTGATTACTAAATATCAATTAATTAAGACAAATTTACGGCCAATTAAGTTTTAAGATCGATTTTTAGATAAGGAGAAATCACCATCTGATTACGAGAATCAAACGAGATTGTAAGCATTATGTGGTGTCGAGTATTATACGAAAGTTTTGAGTTCTACTTATCGTTTTTGATACCAATTATTTGGCGGAATGTAGTAAACAATAACAAGTACCTTCCTTTTAATTAGCATTATTGAAAACCTGTAGGTACATACCAGCACATTATGATATAAGAGCGGTAAGTTGAAAATTACAGCTGAGGCGATATTGCCATAAGGAAGCAAAGGCTTGTAATTTTCAAAGCGCACGTATGCCCTACAACAATACAGCGAAGAGAAAAAGCGCGCGAAATACTTTTTACTTGTCCACAAATTACCGATGCGCGCTATTAGCGATCAACGTTTTTTTAGGGCAAAGGTACAAAAACAGCAAATAAATAAATAAATATTACACAACAACCACGCCAATTCTCTAGTCCCAAACTAAGCTACGAGGCTTGTGTTATGGGTACTAGACAACGGATAAACATACTTAAATACTTTTTTTTTGTAAATAAATACATATTATACATAGAAAACACCCAGACCAGTACAAACACACATGTTCATGCACACTTATGCTTGTACTGTGCGGGGATCGAACCCGCGACCCTTGGTTTTAGAAGTCCGACCTGTGGACCACTGCACCAAACGGTCGTCAAAGCAAAGATTACATAAACAATAAATTTAAAACATATTTGCTCGTAAAGTGACCTTTTTTGATTTATAAATAGCTATCCAGACATTTTGTCTAAAAGCAGACTATGTATACACTTTTCTCTTGAAAAGATCCAAGCTATAATCTAAGGGGAACACTTCAGCCAGGATAACTTGTAAATTAGGGTAATTTTTTGTGTTTTTGTTACAGATAAATTTATTGTCAAAATTAACTAAATGTTTTATTATTATATTTCATCCACCAAACTTAATTTTATCCATAAGTTATTGACCACTTTTCTGATATAAAAAACTCTTACTTTATTTTGAAAAAAATAATAACTCGTGCGTTTTACATTACAATATCGCAAAAGTGCGTAATAAACATTACGATATTGAATTGGTGAAAATATTGCGAAAACAGCGGGCAAGAGAACGACTTCCGGGTCCGATAGTATAAAACCGATAGATAGTAGAAAAAAAATAACATTTAGTAATTTCAAACCCACAGGCTTTGTCCGATATCTTGCTAGGGTTCATTTTTTAGTTTGATAGGTTTTAAGGAGCCAATCTGGGAGTTAAATTGAAATTATTAAAATCCATGGAACGGGAAGCGATTTATTACGCTACGATCGATACCTTATAAAAAGTGTCACTGATCATCATATCAGATACTTTGTTACGTAACAAGTTAAGAAGGTTCTTGTCGAATGATTTAAAAAAAGTAAAAGCTTATGATTGTTATCGTAAGTATTGCCGCTTGTAACATTCATTAGAAAAGGAAATCCATCCCTATATGGATGTGTTTTATATTTTTTTCATTACGACACGTAGTCAAAGGACATAATAGTGACTTAAGGTTTTGTAGCTTTTATGTCGAGTTCGCTTTGCCTATCACTCAATCTATTTAGAATATTGTTTTCAGTTTAAATTTGGTTAGTTCAACGAACTTGCATGTTGCTCTGTCGCCGTGAGAACGTAATAGAACAAAGTTCCAAACAAGGGACTATCTAACGGATTAAAGTTTCTTTAATAATAAACTTGATCAATGAATTCTAACAGAAAAAATATTCTGTGTCTCGTAGTGGCGATAAGTATAATCTATAGCAAATAAGAGAATAAAATATTGTGTTTTGATGTTTTCTTCGACTCATTATTGGCACATTACTTTTACTTTACGAATTTTACTGCCGTTTATTTAAAAGCTATTTATAAAATGGCTATAGAGGTATTTATTACGAGCTTTAAGTTGGTATTAGTTTGCTTTGGTTACGGTAGGAGGACTTACAGATAATTATCTGTTTGACTATGAATCATTCCGACAAATGAGCATCCGGAAATGAAATGAGTAGGTAAACATACAAATCTAAATTTCGTTTAAATTTAGAAAAATTGTACGTCAGTTACAAATGATGTTGTATTATAAAATAGACGTTATAATAACCGTGTGCATTTAATTTAGGTTTGGAATAACAATATTGTACTTCTTTGTTTTTGGTACCTTTTAGCCAAGGGATGGCAAATAAAAGGCGAATGCATTATAACCTCATTTATTTTTACTTAAGCCTAAACTACAAGCAGTTTGCATGTATTTTGTACTACTAGTATAGTCGAGCACGGATTTCTCACACTTTAATAACATCGTTGATAGCATACAATTACTTGCGCAAGGCAATTTAGAATGGAGGCTAATCAAATCAGCTGCTACCACACAGGGATTTGAACCTAGGACTAGTCGAGTAGCATATATTAAACTGATAGAGTAAAAAATCAAGTGCCATGAACGGGCGAAAAAGGGTTATTATAAAATAGCCAAAATATAACTAGTTGCAGCCAAAATTTGGGCTCGTCCGGGATTTGAACCCGGGACCTCTCACACCCAAAGCGAGAATCATACCACTAGACCAACGAGCCAGCTGGAATCCAGGACCAATTTGGTAATATCCAGACGGGAAGGGACGTATCGATTTTCCCGACGCCTATTAGGGTTTCCATGTTTTGTTTTACGATTTTTAGAACCGGGTTCTAAAGGGGAAAGGACAACTCTTACAATGAATTTTAAATAAACCTGAACGAGAATTTGGAAAATCAATGTATTGTTGTAACTCACTAGTATACATTTTAAGTTTTATTCGCGATAGTGAACTTCATTCCGTGCTGCATTACAAAGAACGAAAATACGAAAGAATAACACTCTGAAAGAAAATATAGCAGGCTCTGATTCTGTCTCTGAAAGGAAAGAAAGGGTATTTTTGAACTGGTAGGTACACACGGCTGCACTTAAAGCTAGTCAATTTCGTTGTAAATCACGTAAGCATAAGGTACCGCAGTGATTAGCTTGACGTGTGGCCGTGCGTGCCAAAGAGATTTATTCCCAAGGTATGGCAATGGTACAGACACTATGATAAGTATCTAAACAAATGGTCTATATTTGACATAAGACCGGGTACGCGTTTGTCATCATATCTTTGGTTCATAGATGAAGAGTGTTGAGTGTTGAGCACCCTCAAGGGGAGGGTGTTGACTCTAAACAAAACATTGCTAAGAACGAACTAGCTTATAGTGTAAATGCGCTGATTGCAAGTGGTCACAACATAGGAAAAAAAATGTCTTTGGTTCCTTAGTGCGTATGTGTATGTGGAACTAATTTATTAAACCTGTGTGCCAAAACAAGGCCGGACCAGGATTTGAACCCGGGTCCTCTCTTACCCAAAGCGAGAATCATATCACTAGGCCTAGACCTATCGAGCTGCTTACTATAAATTTATAATTATGAGTAACTGACCGAAATTAAAAGTTTAATAGTTTGAAGCTGAATAAATAGTTAATTCTGAAAATGATTTTCTTAATAGCCTGCTTAGAAAATACTTTCATTTCCAATTTCCTAAACCAGGTCAAAGTTAAACAATAAAATTTTATTTTACTGTACACTGCAGTAATAATTTGTAAGCTTTGTAATTTGCAAATTAAAAATCCTTTGATGAATTGAAACACAGGATAACGATTGCGTTTTTTGCATTTTTATCGGTAAAATTAGTCAAATTAATCATGCTTTACAACGGAAAATAATTTGTAAAGTTAACGACTTTTCAAATATGTATAGCTTTTAGCTGCAGTCTCCTGAAATTCCAGTTTGAGTCGTAGCTGTCATCTTCTATTCGAAATTATTATTTTCACGAATACCAAGGAACCGGCCGCCGAGGGCAACTGTGTGCAAAGGAACCTCAGAACACCCACTAATTTGCAATATTTAGTGGAACTACTATTAGCATAAACCGCTTTAGCGTAGAATATGACTAACAATATGCCATTTGTACTATTGAAGAGTCAGACTCCCACGATACCTTTCTCCGTGTCAAACTGGCAAAACTTATGAGCAACTGGGTGTTGAATTTCAGATCCTTATTTTGTAAAAGTTACGGTTTCATTTTGTTGGGTTTTTATTGTGCAGGTGTTAGTTGTAAGGTGGTGATGTATTAAATGGCTTGCGGTGTTTTCGAATCAAAGTCGATACGTTACGTACCTACAGACCACAGGTTTACGATGGCTGCGCGATTGGATGGCGGAACGTCAAACAGATAGTTTGGCATAAAACCCATCTCTGGGTGGATCTGAATGAGTACTGAGAAGTAACACTTGGACAGGGTTGGGCAACTGCGAGAATCTGAAACCAAATGTCGTTATGAACTGTTACGTTGCACGTCACAATTGGATAGTCAGTAGTTGACCTAAGACGCATATCATGGCTTTTACAGTGTTCAAAAATGTATTTTAGTTAAACTTCAAGGTTGGGACAGCATAAGCTCGATTTAAATGATTAACATGCTTAGAATAAATGATCAAGCGTTGTCGTATTACTTGATACACCATGCAGTCACACAAGATGCATTTGCTCATTTTGGCATTGAGAATGACAATAATAATTAATAAGTAGTAGACTTTTGCGATATCTGAAAGATAATGTTCCTTTATATTAGATCATAAAACCGTCTAGACGAGCCGTCAAAGGTTTGAATTGAATTGAATTATGCCACAGGACTTGAACAGGCTGCAGGATATGAGCATGTCAAAAGGTTTGACACAACTGACTCTGTGCTGGCGTCATGTGCGTTTCCGTAATTTGATTTGATGAGTGAGAAATTTAAGGCAGGGCTGCCATCAGCAATTTAGGTGGAACTCTCGATTGTCGTCTAGGATGGTTGGGAAGTTTCACTGTATGATATGTTATATCATATGTTTTCGTTGTGCAAAAAGCCCTACTGAAACATAGGATATGATAGGAGTCGAAATACTTATTTTAAAAGTGATGTTCCCAAAGATGAGTTGGCTGAGAGTTTGGCATTGATAATAATTAATTTACATCGTTAACGTTTGCTTAATATGGATTGACTTAGAGATAATTAACACCTCAATTTGAACCTGGGACCTCTACCACCCAAAGCGAGAATCATATGACTACAAACAAACAGGCTCCCAGCAAATTATCATTCAAGAGACTCATTCTCACCCACTTTCTTACTTCATCGCCACCTTTTTAATGGATCTTTCTTTAACAGTTCGTCAAATTTATTTATTTAGTGTATATTAGTATATATTATGTGTATTTTTAAATATGTAACCTCATATAAATAGTTTGTATATTTTATATTTAAGCTCATGTGTCTTTTATTGGTATTATTATTTTTGTGTTTTCTCTTTTATTTATTTTGTCGCACCGCCCACTAATCATTTCTGCTTAGCCCAAAGGTATGACTGGTAGAGAATGCCCTATGGCGTTAAGTCCACCTTTTGTACAAAGATTTGTTGTGCAATAAAGCTTAAATAAATAAATAAAACTAGACCATCGATCTACATGAAGGCTCTATGAAAATAAAAATCGATTCTTTCAGGTTAAATATATACTATGTTTATAGTCAAAGTTACGTATGTTACGTAGGTAATCGCCATCTGAACATATAAAAAGGAAAGTCATCAAGTTGGTTGTAATTATTGAAATAGTATGAACAGGTGGCTCGATGGTCTGATTAGTGGTGTGATTCTCGCTTTAGGTGTGAGAGGTCCCGGGTTCAAATCCCTGTCGGGCTTTGTTTTGCCAATTCGTTATATAATAATGAACCTATTTTTAGGGTTCCGTACCTCATAAGAAAAAAACGGAACCCTTATAGAGGTAAGATCACTTTGTAGTCCGTCCGTCCGTCTGTCAAGACCGTTTTTCTCAGGTACGCGTGGAGGTATCAAACTGAAATTTCTATATGATACTTAGATCTACTGTCCCTGGAAGCTGTCGAAAAATCAACCTTCTAAGCCAACGCAATCAAAAGATACAGCCATTTAGACCGCAAATTTCCGCAAATTTTCGAAACTCGCACGGGAATCAAAACCTACAGGGTACTTCCCGTAAACTTAGAATCTTGAAATTTAGTACGAAGTCACATAGTACAGATATAGGAAAAATTACGAAAACCGTACATTTTCAGTTTCATCATATAAAAAAAAATATTTTTGACAATTTTGAAAATTTCAGTTACTCCTTCCTTATCTCATGAACGCGTTGTGATATTAAATTAAAATTTATATTAAATACTTAAGTCTATAATACCCGTGATGGGTGAACTTTTACTTATATATCTACAGGTTTGTACGGAACCCTCGGTGCGCGAGTCCAACTCGCACTCGACCGGTTTTTAGTTTATTACAAATTTAAAAAGTTAAACATCAACTGCTAGGTGCAATTGTTTTGGTGATGAGCACGAGCATTTGTACCTGAGTCATGGGTTTTTATAAATGTATTTAAGTATTTCTATCCGTTATTCTAGCCACCATAGCACAAGCTAACGCTTAGTTTGGGGCTAGGTAATTGGTGTGTTCGTTGAAACAATTTATTATTATTATTATTATTAAACATATTCTAAATACATAATATTGGTGGCGGGTCCAATCGTAACATTGTTACATGGAACATCGTTGGTAACATTTTCCGAGTGGGAAGACTTCCATGATTTTCCGAGCTTTATTCGAAAGCTCCGGCATTAGGAACATTTTCCGATTCGCTCTCGAAGGCTGTTCGAATTAAATTGACCATCCTTAACATATTTCAACACAATAGAGCCGTATAAGCTTTGAACATAGTGGGCAGGGGTAGATTAAGGGGTTCAATCTAAACTAAATGCATTATCATATAATCTGTGTCATAAGAGCTATGGATTTTGTCACTATAAATAAATTATGAGGTCCTATTTTGTATATTAGCAGATCAGACTGACGTTCAGTTACTTCACCAAATTTCCTCATTATCTCGTCTGCTCATAAAAAACCAGCTCGAACCAATACACGAGCTCAATTTCTCGTATATAATTTACTAGTGGCCGCCCGCGACTTCGACCGCGTGGAAAGCCTTTATCTTAAAAATTCTTTATGAATTGTAGCCTATATGTTATTCTGATGTATAAGCTATATTGTGGTAAAGTTTCATTCAAATCCATTCAGTAGTTTTTACGTGAAAGAGTAACAAACATCCATACATCCATACATCCATACTTACAAACTTTCGCCTTTATAATAGTAGTAGGATTGAAGAAAATAAAGCAAAATAGTTTCAATTGATCTCGGGTTTTATAAATTATTATTGTTTAGATGATAAAATTTGGCTTATATCTCTTGAGCTATTCATTTTCGTTAAATAGCTTCTGTTTAAATACCACATAAGAGTAGAGTATAGTATGTGTTCGGTGTAAATGTAATATTACCGAAGACGTGTCGTCAGCGCACCCGTTTGCGATGCATTTATTTTACCTTATTCACCTAATTCGTGCGACACACGGAGCCATCTCGACCGGCCGCGTACTCATAACAATTTATCATTAAAATTTTGTAGAAAATTTTATTAAACGTGGGTTTTAAACATTAACAAACAATCTTCTCATTCAACACTTGCTACCCTGATCTTCAACAGTATGTAACTGACGCATCCTAAGTCTGTGCCTGCTCTCGAGATTTGCCCGCGTTATTACATCACATTTGGATGAAAGCCATTGCAGTGCTGTGATACGATACTTGAATTTGCACCTACTCACAACTGCTCCTCATCATATTGAACCTTCTGCCCTGAAGACAAAGTCCACAACGAATGTGAGATTTTGAAGAGTGCTGCCTTTTGAAGACACGTATATTGAGCCTATGAGTTCTGTGAACTTTGTCGAAGTTGTTGAATGAGGTTCGGTGACATCGAGTCTAGTTAAACTTGTATCTAACTAACTGTTCGTTTATTTGACTCTTGTTTCTCATTTGCTGATGTAACTGAGTAGGTCTGAGTTAGGAAGCTTATCGTCAGGTAATGCTTAATTGACTGCCTCGTTTGTGTAGTGGCAAAGTTTCCGCCTTACATCTGAGAGGTCGTGGGTTCGAATCCCAGGTCGAGCCAAAATAGTTTCTGAGATTTTCTGTCATGAATTTCTCAAAAACAGCTCGGAGTCGGGAAGTTGGCGGTGTTACAACCCCGTGTCTCGGAAAGCACGTTAAGCGGTTGGTCCTGCGCCTGATCTCTCTCCGGTCATGTCGGATTGCCGTCTCACCGAACTTTGAGAGTCACACTTTTGGCCGCCGTGGTCGAAATCGGCCAGAAAGACTATTATTATTGATACTGCTAGATTGTACTATGTTCATCTGGCTGGTAGTCAAAAACTAAATCTGGTGATTTTGTCAGTGGCATAGTGTAGGCAGGGCGTACGAAAAACCTTAAGCGTAAAAGTGGAAGAATCGATCTGAAAGCAGGATGCAGGTCGCTTAGGACTGGTCTTGGTAAAATACGTGGAGCCTTTCTTTAAGCAGTATTTCCTACAATTGATAACGATAATCTTGAGTTTCGTGCTTACATGATTCTTCTTCTCATTTTTGTGTTTACGACTTTGAAGAGTAGGATTTCACCCCTTCAGCTAATCCCAGCTTAACCAAGGCTTGGTTCAACCCGTCTTACGGAGGGCATGCAGAGGAAAGACGGCAGTTTTGGCACGGCCCCGAACACATTGCGAATGCACACGCCGACGGAACCCCAAATTGCTCACCGAGACCCGCCGCCCCTCATAACTCATATGCTGTTTGCGTTAGTTGAATGTCACCGGTCGCTGTCGATGAGCAGTTTAGGGTTTTTGTGTAACTGACGAGAATCACTAGGAAACGGAGTTCCAATATATCACCACAGGCCGCTCCGGTCATCTGAATTTCTGACGTAAAATGGAATGGAAAGGAATGATTCTCGCTTTGGGTGTTAAAGGGCCTGGGTTCAAATCCCGGTCGGATCCTTTTTTGAAACGACTGCAATCTGCTGGGTAAATGTTGGAAGGACAGAAGGGAGAAATAGTGAGGGGTGTGGATGTTTTCACTCATCTCTGTGTTTTCACCACGAAGTGTTTTTTATAACACTGACAAGAAGCTTTAAAGGTTAATAATTAAAAGTTATTTATAATGTGAAATGTTATTAAAACACACTTAAAGATAAAACGGACTGCCAGAGACGGGACTCGAACCCGCACCTCTCGCAAGCAATCGCCTGGCTTGCGAGAGGTGCGTGTTCTAATTAAGTTGTGTTTTTATTTCACATTGTAAAGAAATTCGCATTGTTAATGCTAAAAATATACACACTTAATTAAAACTTATATTTTTTATCATAATTTATTTTAGCACCATCATCGTTGATCATCATTCAATCACTTTCCGATAGTTATAACATAGTAATTAGTTTGTTTTAGAAACTCCGGACACTCCACAAAACTCCCGATTCCGTAACATTACAGCTACTTTTTCATTCGTAGTGGATTTCAGTAGTAATTGTCATAGTGTAAGTTATTCGCTGCTTTATTGCCCATATCAAGTCTACGCCGACAGCGTACGTACAGCGACAGCATGTCAAAGTTCAATACGGCAGCATCTTATCAAGTCAAAAATAGAGGTGAATTTGCAACGGAAATTTTTAGCCCGATGCATCGCCTTGCACCGCTTAGTTTTGTGGATTGTGCAACTTTTAATTAACTTTGAAGGGATTTATTAACCCGTGAGTTGTTTTCATTTGATGGAGGTGATTACGAGTGAATAGAGTCATTATCAGATGAATAAGACGAATTTTTCTTAAAAAAAATTTTGAAATGATTATTTCTTCTACAGGCGTGTGTGTTGTTCGGAGGGATTTTAAGAAAAAAAAACATATCTGCGTTTCATTTCGCGTAGAGCCACGGTCAGATAGTGTTTATTACCTTCAGAATCGCAATTTTTTGTTATTCATAACAATTATTTCTTTACAATATATGTGAGGTTAATAATCAAAAAGTGTATAAAAACGTTTTTTTTTACTCTTGTTGAGTCATCGAGTGATAACTTTTTAAAGGTAACAAGAAACCAGTAATGCAGCATTTGGACTTTAGTAAAAAGTATGTGATATAGAATCTGACTGTAAACCTGGAAAACGTTTTCTGGCCGCGATCATACAATCCCCTACCTACACAATTTTATTTCAGACTCGTATCGCGCCATTCCATTGCTCACGTCATTTTCCGTTTAAACATCTATTCCTCTCAACACTCAGATTACGCTCGTTAATTTAAATTTCGAACTAGGCCGTATTAGGCGATCGTTGGCCAATCAGCACGCGCCAATCTGAATATCTGTGCTCATGAAAAGCTCATTTTCACAATGCAACGCGCATTCCGCGTATTATTTACGGTTGTGCAATAAAGTTGAGTGTATGCAAATGACACGGGCGATTCTCTACAGATTCATCTTGTAAGTTCTCTCCGGGAATGACTACAAAAGCGATGTGCCGCTAAAATGGCGCCGTTAGGCTTCTCAAAAATTATGGGATAATTTTGAATTATATTTCTGTAATCTATATTTTGTTTTCCATATTGTAACATCACACTGACCATTAATAAGAATTTGGGGGTAGGCAAACGAAATGTCATTCGGTAGTTCACTGTGTTGTTGGAGTTACTTTTGAATGTTGTGAATAATTGTTTATCCTACTACTATTATAAAGGCGAAAGTTTGTAAGTATGGATGTATGGATGTTTGTTACTCTTTAACGTAAAAACTACTGAATGGATTTGAATGAAACTTTACCACTATATAGCTTATACATCAGAATAACATATAGGCTACAATTCATAAAGAATTTTTAAGATAAAGGCTTTCCACGCGGACGAAGTCGCGGGCGGCCACTAGTTATTTATAATGATGTAGTTTAGAACCATTTGAACAGCACAATTAAAAAATACTGATGTTATACTAAGTTATGCTTATGGGCTCAAGATATACATTATTTTCAGGAGATCATCAGAACGGATCAGACAATATAGGTACTTTTTGAAGGGATAACGCATTTTCCTAAGTATTCTTACAGTATTTTATATTCCGAAATAAACGTTTTATTTTTATAATTAATGTAACTATATTATTGTCCTCTTGGTTTTCAAGGGTCCTAAAGCCGTTTTTCTAAAAGCGTCATTTACCCGGTCCAAAGTTTTTACTCCGTGATGGCGCATACGCGGCCCGATTAGCAGCACGTTCGGCCGACTGCAGGAATGCGGGACGTATTGTTTCCTAATAATTTAGCGTTTCCAAGCCTATAAACTTACGGCTCGAGGCATTCGCTAGTGATGGTACACTTTAACCCGGACAGTTTTAAGATCAGAGGCCGCGTTGCGATCTTGCATACAGCTCAATGGCAGCGTTCTTTTTTCAAAAATTAAAACAATATTATGATTAGCAACGCTTATGCTGAGCCAAAAACAAGATCGTTATAGGCGATCGTTGTTGTAGAAAGTGTTTGGTTGTTTGTTAAAATATAGATACCGCTTAACTCCCTGAAGTTCTTTTACTAAATGTTTGGACGACAATATGTCTGAAAAATTATTCGATTTAATATTCTCACGCATGTATTTGAACGAATCGTCAAATCCAGCCTAGTAACTTTTAATTTTATTCGTTTCGTAACAAATTCAATTAAATAATAAAATATAAATCTCATCAGCCTATATACGTCCCACTGCTGGGCACAGGCCTCACCTCAACTATGAGGTGGTCCGAGCCATACTCCACCACGCGGGCCCAGTGCGGATTGGTGGAGGGGTGTGTGTAAGGTAAGTGACCAATCTTACTGTCAGATGTTATCAAGCCGCCCGAGGGCCTCTGACTAGGCTTATCGACTAATATCTATCGATATAAACCGGGACCAACCGCTTAACGTGCCTTCCGGAGCACGGAGATGCTTGTAAATAGACGTCACTTAAATGGTCAGAATAGTCACCCAACCCAAACATGACCGCGCCTTAGGTTGCTTAACTTTTGGTATCACTACCAAAGCGCTGCAACCACTGCGCCACAAGCACCTCTCCAAAAAATATAAATCATACTTATAAATTTTTTTATTATTTTAGAAATAAGTTGGTAAGTACAACACTAAGTCTGATCTCTCTGGTTGACTTTTGTTTGAAACTAGAGAATAATTAACTAAGCCTAAGCACATACACTTTATGAGCAATAACTTGTATTGCGATGTGTTTGTGTACATCTTTAAAAGGAATCAATTGGTTGGAAAAACAATTATCCAGAGTGGAATGTCTGGATTCCATCCATTGTCTGTTTTATCTCGTGAAATTCCTATATAACTTAATTTTTAATTACGCCCTGCAAGTACTGCTTTTTCCGAACTCATAACATATTATTATCAAGTCGCATGTAGTTATGAACTTTCGTTAGACGGGTCCAGAATATGTTTTTTTTCCGTCAATACGATACAGTGTTTCCAACAAGATTTGCGAAATCGATGCACTTCGATGATGAGAGGTAGATTTATACTCTGTGCTCCCTATAAACTACGTCATCGGCCATTTTATGTGTTTGCACTCCGCAACTCTGAACGGTGTAATTTAATATCCAACTCGATATTTGCTTATTGGAAAATCGAGACATTTCGTGATGTAACTTTGCAATACCTACGAATTGTACGATTTTGAAATCCTGGTCAGAATTAAACATGTAAGTTGTGCAAGTGTCATTGATCAGTGGTTGCATTGTTATAAGTTTAGTCAATATATTTACCACGAGGATGGCAACTGTATCTACCAGTTAGGCCTTTGTCGTATGGACTGTTTTATAACATTAACCGACGCGATGGTTCAGTTATAAAGTTGCTCTGTCCCTAAAGTCCAGAGTGTGCTTAGAAATTATATTATATTTGTAGTATCATCTTTAACACAGTAGCTATCCAATGGGTTTCAAATTTAAACGCATTAAAATTTAAACTTTAAACAACTATCTTAACAAAGTATCGTTTGTTCGAATCAAATTCGTGCGGAAACATTTTTTATCTGCAAGCATAATAAAAAAAACATAAATATTGAATTTTATAATAACTGAATTTAATTTATTGAATTTAGAATAATTATTTATTGACATTGTTAATGTTTTGTTTATTTTACTTTTTTATTTTTATTTATTTTAATTTTTATTTGCATGCTGACAGTTTTGGTCAGACATGTGCACTGTATTTATTGTAACATCAATATACCATGTTCTTATGCAAATAAAGAATAATGAATTATATGAATAACTATTCGTTTATGAAATGCAGATCGTGGGGACGAGTTGCTGACCATCATGTTGTCTTACATCGCGTAATTTTTGCGTTATTTCTCACGTCTATCGGAGGCGTCTATTGTGTTGTGCGTCAACTTTCGACGTTCCATTCAATTTACGACTTGCTACAGAGAGTGTAGTGGACGGTGGATAAAAAAACGTCCTACCTGGACCACACCTTCCGAGAATGCCGAATTGCTAACGCAAACCGTCGGTAGTTAGTTTACACTGAACAATAGTTAGTTCTTTATAATAAGGAACCCATTCTAATAATTATTAGAGACATCCATATTTATAATTATAGGTGGGGTGGAAAAAAAGCTGATTAGGAAGTATAATAGTACATAGTCACATACAGGCTAGTCTAAGAAATGCACAGAGAACCTTTAGTTGACTGTATGTTTTTTTTAGGTGATTTGATAAAGAAGGATAAATTATAAAGAAACGCTATTCAATTTTGGTTCGGGAATAAAAGTTAAAAAAAAAACATTTACACTACCAATGCCAGAGCAGTCTGTATCTATCTATATCTTAGAAAGCCAATAACCTCGTATCTCCATGAATTAATTTCAACAATATTTTAGCCAGCTTTCACGCTAAATAAAGCTAATCCGGTATCAGACTGTTCGTTATTCATATGTCTCTATTACAGCTAATAGTAGATATAAACACCGGCATTTTGACCACACTTCTAGTAACTCTATAGTACAAAAGGATTTTGTTTTTTCTCATCCGGTCCTCTGAGATCTTCGAAGAGGCTTACGGTTTAGTCCAGTGACGTCACACTAATCCTTTTAAAGTATTAGCACGCATGTTCCGCGAGTTGAGGTGAATTATATTTTGATGAAATACAAATAACTGCTGCGTTAGTCAATAGTCGTACATCGTTGAAAGTTATTTCTTGAGATAGCGTAGCACCCTCCATAAGAGAGCTATGTGCGAAAGAGCACGTTAAAGTTTAACTACAATTTCCAGCTTTAGTTTCAAACGTATGCATTACTGCTAACGAAATTTTTTTTTCGTGATTCTATTAAAATTACTTTGTTTGGCGCGTATCTCGATTTTAACTGAGAAAACACGCTACAAAGTACTCTACTTTAACATGTAAGAGTAAATATGTTTCCCATCCCCATGACCTTTATATATATTTGTACTGGACGAATGAAACATGACGAACGGAGTCCAAAATTTGCATGTCATGCAGTTCTTTTCTTCTTATTTTAGCTTATTGTTGCGTATTCTTTATTTTTAGGATTCCGTTTCTAAACAAGGATATTGGCGAACATATCTCCGCTTATTCGCGTCTTATCTCGCCGAATAACGATATCATTATGGTGGAATGAGAAATATTATATTGTATGAAAATTTAAAGTCGAAAGAAAATGCGGCAGACGGAACGCAAATGATCATATTCTTGAAGATTTGCCACATTAGTATTTACACTTTAATATAATACATCAATTATCGTCTTACTCTTAACTACCCACCTTACCCCCTTGATCATAGACTCGACCACCAATCGCAGTGAACAAGGTCGCCGTATGGTTTATTGCAGAACCTGCACATATCACGACTCCCACTTGTCAGTTTATCTTCCATGGTGTTTCAGGAGTGGGTAGTAGGGGTCAGTGAGCAGGGTGGGGAGGGGTGGGGGTTACCATCCCCGTCAATGGAAAGTGTGTCGCGGGTGAGACAGAGAGTCGCCGGTTCTGTAGCGTACTATACATAGGGCGGTTTGTTTTCAACGGGTTCCTGATATATATTTTTAGAGGATTGATGGATTCTGTCGCAGGTCGTTCGCGTTTGTTATTGGTTGTGTTCGTGCTGCTTTTGTTTGTCGTCTAGAAAGTTCGTTTCGATGAGGATCATAAACGAACTTATTATACCTGGTCTGTACCGTATATTATAAAATAAAATAAATGCTATTTACTTGTTAGTGACGCCACATTGGAGCTTTTTTTATATATTTTAGATTACACGCACAATAACTTAGGTAATCAATTACAGAATTAAGGGTTTCCTTAAAAAGTTTATCTCTGAAACCGCGAGGTTTGCGGGATTTTTGTGTAAAAGTACTGTAGGTACTATCTGCCTGTGAAAATTACTGAGTCCTGTCATAAGTGTGTTTAAAAGAGAAATAAATTACAATAAAAACTACAAAACAATGAGCATTTTCAGACCGCATGGGAAAGTCATTCAATTCAATTTATTTTATTTCAGACAAAGTTCGTATAAAACCCTATTGAGCTTTTGCCGAATAGGCTGACATCACCAATCGTTGACATATACTTTATCATCTGTCAAAACAATCTGCCGCCATAGTTTTTGTATGGGAATACTGCAATGGAAGTTAATGACTGAATATTTATTTAATTCTATGTAAATTAAAATTGGTTTCTACTGCTTTTTGGAAATAAATTCGTTTTACTAGATTCATAGAGATTGTTCAGAGATGTTTTTGAAACACCATGGTCTTGAAAATTTACGACAGGATGCCTATTGTAAGTGAACTTACAAATTGGCGTTCTATGAATGTTCGTAGGTTGTTACATCCGAATATCATTCTTATTTAGCCCTTGTATCTCAGTTACACATCGTGTCATGCAATCGTTATGTATTTCTGAAACACCATGTAGCTACTAAGAGTGGCTAATCCACCCACGCGTTTTCAGCGCGTAGGCGGAATGCCGTAGCATAACTTAGCTCGTCATTCAAATAGGGGCACATAATACGATAATATCTGATTCATTATAGCTGCTCCATAAACATTGGACTAAAAGAATATGCATTACTCTTCGTCAGTACTACGTGTAGAGTTAGAGAAAGGGCGTCTGTTGGTACAGCCAGTTTAGTAGCTGCTACGACTACGAGAAATATTGTAATGAGATTGTCTTAAACAAGAAAGTGTTAGAAAAAGGATTCATTTAGGTAAGTAGTAACTTTATTTCCCGAGACCATTCAATGGGTGTTTTACTTATATTACTACTTACCAAAAGAAACTAATTATCTTCTCTATATATATAAATTTCTCGTAGCACAATGTTCGTTCCCGTACTCTTCCGAAACGGCTTAACTGATTCTTATGAAATTTTGTGAGCATATTGAGTAGGTCTGAGAATCGGCCATCATCTATTTTTATATCCCTTAGTGATAAGGGTTGTCCACAATAATTTATATGGCAAAACAACGTTTGCCGGGTCAGCTAGTCTTTTTCTAAAATTTTACTTCGCAATCTATGTTCCCAACTATCTATCTCTGATCCCAACACGGCATTTGCTGACTTTCATGAGGAGTTATGCCTATTCTATAATCTATGTTTTCCAGTCAAGAAAATTAGAGTCAATACTGCAAATAAAAATAACCAAAAATGGATAAGCAGAGGGCTTAAAACTAGCTGTAAAACGAAACGGTCACTAAGATTAAAATATTACAAAAATAAAACAGAAATAAATAAAAATAAATATATGACGTACTCTAAAATTTTACGAAAATGTATTGACAACTCAAAAAAGAATACGAATATGAAATATATATACAATAGTAAAAACAAATGCAAAGCGACATGGAGAATAATCAAAAATGAAACCTGTTATACCAAAATAAACGACAACATTTCTGAGCTAAAAATTGATAACCAAATATTGACTAAACCCTCTGACATAGCCGCGGCTTTCAATAATTATTTTATTAATTTGACGAACCATAAAAACGTCCCAAGTAATCGGCATGAGGACCTAAACACTAATACTGAGACAAATTTTAGTACAATGTTTCTTCTTCCAATGAATGAAGACGAAGTAAATACTGAAATTATAAGCCTAAACAACACTAACTCAGAAGGTTTTGATGGAATCTGTACGAAAATTATTAAAGCGTGCAACAAACAGCTTGTACCTATCTTAACACACCTAATAAACCTCTCATTCTCAATGGGTATCTTCCCTCAGCTACTTAAACAATCTATTATTAAGCCACTGCATAAAAGAGGTGCTAAGGATGAAGTTAGTAACTATCGTCCCATAACACTAATCCCAGTACTTTCTAAAGTGTTTGAGAAGTGCATGCACCGAAGAATAATGCACTACTGTAACAAATTTAATATTATAAACAACGACCAATTCGGTTTTCAAAAAAATAAATCAACGACATTAGCAATTTTTAATTTAGTAAAAACAATATTAAACAACTTAAATGAAAAATATCTCACTACTGGACTCTTTTTTGACATGTCAAAGGCCTTTGACTTTGTTGACCATGAACTTCTGCTAAATAGATTGGAAAAGGTAGGAATAAGAGGACCCACCTATCAGTGGCTAGAATCCTACTTAATAAACAGAAGCCAACGCGTAGTTGTCAGCAAACTAGTAGGTGAAGAAGAAATTCAGTATACTTCTGACTCAAAAATTGTTAAGTGTGGCATCCCTCAAGGGAGTGTGCTAGGACCTCTATTGTTCATCCTATATATTAACGACATAACGAATGTGACTCCTCACAAATGTATTTTATTCGCCGATGACATTTCTATTATTGTAAAAACTAAAAATGACTCTTTACGTAATCACGAAGCTGAAATAAACAAAACAATTGACAACATTATTAAATGGCTAGACGTAAACAATTTAAAACTCAATCTAGACAAATCACATTTTATACAATTTAATCAATCTAAACAGGAAAAATTCAAATTTAATTTAAACATTGATAAAATAAAAGAATTTACGTCTACCAAGTTCCTTGGAGTAGTTATAGATCAAGACCTAAACTGGAAGTTACACATAGAGACTTTGTGTAACCGTATTTATAGCTTCGCCTATGCCCTCAACCAAATGAGGAAGGTGACAAACCTGCAAACGGCACTTATCACATACCACGCGTACGTATCTTCAATTTTGCGATACGGGTTAATAGCTTGGGGAAATAGCACAGATATAATAAAAGCATTCAGAGCCCAAAAAAAGTGTATCCGGGCAATCTGTGGCATACCACCTGACGTGTCTTGTAGATCAGCATTTGTTAGTTTAAATCTACTCCCGCTACCGGCATTGTATATTTTTGAAATAAGCTGTTTTGTAAAGAGAAATACGAATTTGTTTTTGAAAGCGATTGACAGGAACGCGAGACTGCAAAGGGACCCAGATAAACTTGTGTTAGACGTGATCCCAAGGTCTGCTAAATACAATAAGAGCTGCCTGACAATGTGCTTAAAAATATATAATAGGATTCCAAATGACATAAAAAAACTTAATATTAAACAATTCAAATCAAAACTATATAGGTGGCTTATCAGTGAAAGAATTTATGACATGAAAGATTTTATTGATGAATCCTAATACAATTAATTTAATATGACACTTTTTAATTTATTTATGATTTCAGTATGTTATTTTTTATGTAATTTTTACTTAATTAATGTCATTTATTTCCTATGCCAATGTACACATTTTGCATGCTGTTTGTAATAGCAAAACATGTGCACTAATTACCTGTATGTACCATCTTTTAATACCATGTTTTTTTGCAAATAAATATTATGAATTATGAATTATGAATTATGCTGTTATGCGATTCGTATTACTCTGCTCTATGGTATGAAAGACCTTGCAAGATTCAGCGTTCTACTGTATACCACATTTTTGTTCAGGTTTTTGCCAAGTCATGCGTTTAAATGAAACTTGACAGACTTTATAGTTAATAAACATAACTGTGCCTTCCGCTCGCTTCACTGGGCCATAGTTTGCCGATACGTAAGGGGGAGTTCCACAGATTGTCCCGATCGTAATTCGTGGTTGCCCCATTTTCCGGTTGAAAGGAAATATAATTTGGCTTACAATTTGTTGTGTCAAGGAAACAGGATTAACTTTCTTGTTTTTATTCCTTAATCTTATTGACTGTTTGGTTACTCGGTTTTTCTTAATGAATGGCATGTTGTATTTCCTAATAAAACTTGGTTCATGTGTGAAAAATAAGTTAACACAGATGTGAAGAAACTTATGATACATACATATTTTTTATTTACACACTTAACTTTTCTTTTATGTAACGACATTGTGTGGCACTAAACTTGACTGAATTTAGAAATACAGCCCAATAAGTAAAGTGTCGTCATATTTACGATGTCTGTAAGCTCATCTTAGAATTGGTTCTACTAGACGTTTGGACTAGCTCATCCATCTAGTGGCTTCTGGATACACTAGTGCATTTTTTATCGTGTCGTTTGTCCAACTGTTTATAAATATTTTTTAACACGCTTTTATTAAATCGGGGTGTATGTATGTATGAATGTATGTAATGGAATTTTTGAGCTCAATTTTCACCAACTTCCAGAAATCGGATTAATTTGAAACTTTGCACACTTATTAAGTACCGATGACAATTCAATAATTTGATAAGAGTTTTCCATTATCCTTATTAACTAAAAAAATAGAAATAAATAATAGTTTAAAAAACTAAAAAACACGCTTTTATTGCTAACTTAAAAAGAGAAAATAATTTCTGATTACACGGAATTTATATTACAGTAGAGTAAAAAGCATGGGGTGCTTGGTATAATAGTATGTGAAAATCATCCTATTATTGGCAAGTATAAAAAAAGAAGTATGAAAACGTCATAAAGTGCACCCCACGCTTTTTACTTTACTGTAATATAAATTCCGCGTACTCAGAAATTATTTTCTCTTTTTCAGTTAGCAATAAAAGCGTGTTTTTTTGTTTTTT
The DNA here is from genome assembly GCA_963921415.1 of Pyrausta despicata. Taxonomy (NCBI): domain Eukaryota; kingdom Metazoa; phylum Arthropoda; class Insecta; order Lepidoptera; family Crambidae; genus Pyrausta; species Pyrausta despicata. The sequence continues at coordinate 10,985,384 of OY992858.1, read as the reverse complement.
AAACTATTATATTTATTTTAATAATAGATAATTTTAATATATTGTTTTAAACTTTTATGGTCACTAAAATTAGAAAATTTATTAAATACTTATTTTTACCCCCGACGAAAAAAAGGAGTGTTATTAGTTTGACCCTGGTGTGTGTTTATGTGTGTCTGTCAGCATCGAAATTCTTGAGCGGATGGACTGCAGTGCGTTTTTTATTCGAAAGATAATTTTGATCACAGTGGGTTTTAGCAATGGCTAGACAAAATCCGACCAGCCGTGGAATCTCACCACCTGTTTTTCATGTTGGAAGTACTTTATATGAAAAAAAAACGAGAGGATTCCCTTGAGCATCAAGGACCAATTAACGAGTCCTGCAACAATGAAGTATCTCTTGTATTGCGATTACACTGGCTCGACGAATTTATCGGGACATCCCGTTCGTTAATACCTTTTGTCATAACGTTTCAAGTTCAGCATTCCTTATTAACAATAGGTACAGCAAGTTAATGTATATTTTTTTTCAAGTGAATATTTAGGATTTATTATCAAAAGATGTTTACAAAATTGTTTTATGATGATGATTGGTTCAAGCATTTTGTCAAAGCGTCGACGTAATGTAAAAGCGCTAGTGTGGCCCGTGCCCATTTTATCCCGAAAACGCGTGGCATCATAGAGATTACAAGGGAATGTATGCCATTGCTAATCCTCTATATTGCGCCATAAACTGGCTGGTTACATTATTTCTGTCACCCTTAACCTTTGCGAGATATTGTTCGGTCAGAAACTGGGATAGTGATGAGCGCGCTGTAGTTTTATGGTATCCACCATAACACTACAGCGCCTTTTTATTCGAAAGATAATTTAATCATGCGTTGGTGGTTGGAAATCCATCCAGTCGTTGTTCGCCAGCTATTTTCTTGGCTCATTCGGGGGGAAACTGGAAAGATTGTTTTTGGAAAAAATGATGGTTTCATCAAGTTCTTACGACTAAGTACAGTGTGCAGTATCTGAGTATGATAATAGTCTCCTAAAGAAATTGTATTTATCATAGTTATAATTGTATCCTTGTAAAAGTTTGAGTATCGAATGTGTCTCTGTTTTCGTATCTTATCTGTTTTGCTGAAATGTAGAATGATTTCAGCTTGCTTATTTTATTCATTCAGTTTATATGCTCTTCGCTGAAGTATGAGATATTTTTTGCAATCTTGTCGATAATATCTCAAGTTCGCAACCTTAGAGGATTCGGTCACCCACCCACGTTGCGTCCCGACAGTTGGCTGCCGTCCAGGATACATCTTTTCATTCATGTTTTCCACTTTTATAACGTTTGTTTAGTATTGTGAAACGGTATCGATTCTACGAAAACCGTTTGGCCAAAACACCCACCTGAGTCGGACCGTAAGTGGCGGTAAAGACTTCTATAATAGTCCTCCTGACCGATTTCGACCACGGCGGCCAATTTCAACAGAGATCAGCTAACTACGCAGGAGATATTATAGTGCACGAATTGGAGCGCAAACACAGTTACACTCACTGTTCCATCACTCTCAAAGTTCGGTGAGACGGCAATCCGACATGACCCGAGAGAGATCAGGCGCAGGACCAACGGCTTAACGTGCTTTCCGAGGCACGGGGGTGTAATACCGCCGACTTCCCGACTCCGAGCTGTTTTTGAGAAATTCGTGACAGAAAATCTCAGAAAAAAATTTGGCTCGATTTGGGATTCGAACACAGGACCTCTCGGATGTAAGGCTTCTGCTTTACATCCGGGAGGAGGTGGCAAAGTTTCTACTTTGCCACTACACCAACGAGGCAATCAAAGACTTCTATACTACTATTGGGTGTTTATAAAAAAACGGTAAATGTATAATTAAGCGTTACATATTTGCCTTCGTATGCGTGCGTGCTAAACTACTTGCAATCAAGACTTGCACACATCTTTTACAGTATGTAGGTTCGTTTTCAAAATTCACACAACTTCTGAAGTTACGGTACGAGTACTTACAAAAATTTGTGTTATTCGCCTGAAAACTTTCGAATGACAGATAACTTTACTCTTAGAATTAGACCCGGATGGGGTATTAAATATAAAAATACGAGGACAATACGAAAGATGGTCAAACAGAAAGCAAATCTAATAAGTCCATCAGTCAGAGAATACTAATTAAAGCATAACCCTCCGTCTGTAGTAGTCGGGTAAAAATAATTGATCCGCCACCAGTCTGTCAGCTTTTATGGTTTTTTTTCGGAATGGTATTGTTATTGGGACTTGGAGCTAATTTTCTTGTTGTTGTAGAAAGATTTCCCTTTTTAAGTATCTAATAACTACGATTCAGCATCAAAACTGCCATCAAATAGCCAATGGGCTACTTGAGTCACTATTCGAAGTACTCTACGTTATGTTTATTGCAAATGAGATCTCGTTTCACTTGAGATTAGAGAAAAATAGAAGATTAAATTTAATGTTTGACCTTTTACATTTCGGGAATATTTTTCCATGTTACATTCGCTTTCTGGCTCCTGGCCAAGTGGTCTGACGTAGGTTGAGCTTATTCATAATAAAGTTTTTTGTTCATCTATGATTTTTGTCTTTGGTATTTATGAATATGTTTATGACAGGATAATTTGGAGAAATTAAAGAAGAAATTCTGATTCGGGCTTATTTTTGTATTGCATTGATATCGTTGAAGATATCTGCAACTGAAATAAGACTTTGGTAAATAATTTTTTATTTTTGTTTTGTAACAACAGTTTAAACGTATAAAAATAAATTTAATACCAACCATGCTTGCAAAACTTAGCCTATTTCACCACCGTATGTTCACGTCTCGCTGCTAAAATAAAATAGCACCCGAAGAATGGAGATGCAAAAGAGGACTAGTTAGCAAATGAAGCGGGCTATCAAACGGCTTAATTATAACAGCCAGTCCATTTTGCAAAGAAAAATTACACTCGTTAAATGGCATTTTTAATAAGGTGGTTAAATAGGTAATGGTTGTGTTAACAGATTGAATAGTAAGTTAGTAGTAGTTGCATGTCCCTCTTTTTTTGTTTTAGAGCAATAAAAATATTCGTTGTGAACATCGTGTGCTCGGGTGCGTAACCCATGAACTCAGTCAATAAGTATACGGCAGAGGATTTGAAGCAAAACGAACCAATGCGTCCTTAAGTGCTTGTTCACATAGGAACGCGCGGGCGCGTGCTCGCTACTGCGACCGGACGTGAACATTTGAATATCACTTCCTATTTTTGATATTTCGTCACCGCACCCGCCAACGTGCCCGCAAGTATACCGCACCTTTCATAGTAAACCGTTAAAACTTTAAAATTCTTTTTTCCGACAATCTTAATTTTTGACTTATTTCGGTTTATTTGAACGGTAAATGAACAAGCTCTTTTAAGACTGCAGATTAATAATTTTATGTAGGTATGGCACATTTTGCAGAAAATTCAGGTTTTTTAGGTTTTTCAGTAGTCAATGTATTTTTATTTTATTGAAATAGTTCTAATGTGTGTGCAGTTAATTACAGAAAATTAATTTAATTCTGGATCTAGTCACCGGCCATGTTTGTGACTGACTGACTGTTCTCGCTTTACTTTGCGCGCCCTGCCAGCCCAACGATTTCAATTTAAACGGGCTATTGGAAATTGTGTTGTAACATTTCGCTGTGTATTATTTTTCGAAAACGCTGATGTTGCACCCATTCCGTTCATTCATTCGTTCAAAATATTGATGAGAAAAGTTCCGGTCAAAACGAAGTATGAACACAGCAAAGTGGGCTTACTGATGTAGCAATTATTATTCGATCTACTGTTTTTGATTTTCTGTCACAGTCGAATTATTCTCGGGAAACTAATAGCCAGTCTCAATATCCTATATACCGTTGACTAATAGTAAAAAAAACTGTCTGTTTATACAGGATGTTACAAAAAATCCCGTAATATCTGAAGGGTGTCATTGTGCCCGTAAAACTGAACAACTTTCGCTAAGAGACCTAGGTCGAAATCTCAAAAAAAATTTGGCTTAGTAAAATTGGCAATTTTGTATGAGAGGTCCGTTTTATTTGAGATTTTGACATCGGTATCATTGGGAATGTTGTGCAGTTTTCCGGGCACAACAATACCCTTCAGTTATTACGGGGTTTTTATAACATCTTGTATACTAAAGCTATCTAAGGTCCCAGATTTTTTCAATAAAAGTGACAGTTATCTGACTTTCAGTCAACGTTACATAGGATAATTTAAAACCGGCCATAAGAGAAAGAAAAGAGTCGTTTTACCGTCACAAATTAATTTCTAAACTAAAGTCATTTTGCATAGCTCACTGAGTGTAGAAGGGGCGAGTATTTTATTTCTCCAGATCCTTTGATTACAAATGAGGATTCTTTTATTTATATGGCTTTTATCGACAGATGGTAAGTAACTTTACCACCTGTTCAGCTACCTGACTTGGCAACTGTTGAAAATGTAAACTTCATCAAGATGTAAAGGTGCTTGTATATTGTAAAACAAAAGTTGCCATCTTTTACTTTCACTAAACGGTCTCGCTGTGGTCTATTGTACCGTGCCTGCGTGTTACTTTAGCTCAGGGGGTAACTTTGACCCTTTACCAGTAAAAAGTTTATTTCACTGTTTTCTGTGTTTAGTCCACTGTTTTACCGACCGTTTATGACAATATTTACCGGATTGCGTATTACTTAAAATAAAATTGTTTGAGGTTTAAACCTTTTTAGGGTTCCGTAGTCCGACAAGGAACCCTTATAAGATCGTTCAGTCCGTCCTAGTCTGTCACAGCAGAATCTTCTACGTTTATGGACTGATTTTCATGTAACTTGGTTCTAGGATACTTCACATATAGATCTCATTTTTAAAAAGTACTAAACTTTTTAAGGGTACCTCCCTTTACATGTAAAGTGGGGGGTGTATTATTTTTATATCGTATCGTTGAAAAGGACTATGAAAATAAGATAGGGTTTTCATACAACACTTTTTTATCAGCTTTACCATTTGCGAGTTATAGCCCGCCAAAGTCGTTTACACGATGTCCCTCTCCCTGTAATTTCTAAAGTCTTGGACCTATAAACTTCAAATCTCTCACGTAAAGAAACAGGCACGGAAACTCTTATTTAAAATTGTTTCTGGTAGTCAGTGATGAATACGTTCTAAATTATAAATAATATAAAAATATACAGGGTGTAAAAAAAACCTTAACGAAGCCGAATACCACATATTGTACCAATTGCTACGATCATTTTTTTCCTTTACACCATACCTGGGAAGTTAACGGTTACTGAGATATTGATGGTTAAAGTTTGAAAAAAAAATTGATGATTTTTATAGAAACGTCTTCTGTCCGTTATAACTGAACTTTTTTCCAAAGAAACATGATAAAAAATTTCACTAGTTCTTTCATAAAAAGCCTTTAAATGGCACACTCCGCAATGAACAGCGCACACTCGAACCGAACCGCGTCGCGGCGGCGTAAAGCAACACGCCCCGCGGTGACTTTTCCGCGTGCGCGCTGTACATTGCGGGTTAGAATTAAATTATTTTTTTTGATGTCAAAAAATAAAATTTGTTTCCCAGCCAAAATTTATTTTTTATACGATTTGGTTTGATGTACTGAACGCGTGGTTAACGGCTTCGTTAAGGTTTTTTTTACACCCTGTATACTTTTTTCGGGAAAACGCTAGGAAAGAAAATGATGATAGGAAAGGAAAAGGAAAGGAAATGATGATGGATGATGCAAGAAATGCAAAACAGCGCGGTGCCAAAATTGACCACGGAACCCTACTTTATGCGTGGTCCGACACGCACTTGGTCGGTTTTTACTGAATAAGTCAAAGTTAAGTTTGGGTTGTCTTCAATTATATGTGTAAAAATACTTTGTAATAAAATTGACACGTCTTTCTTTTGTTTTACTTAAGCAGTAGGTATAAGCGTGAAATTGGTATGTTTTGATCCCCGAGAACTGAAAGCAATGCGATGCAAACAAGGCGATAAAACTCGCAAAAATCGAATCACATGGCCCTTTACGCGATTTGTCTGGAACGCAGACCAAAAGTTCAATAGATGCTTCGGACAGACTCGGGGCCGTATCCGTTACTCAGTACCGAATACGAACGATTTGCTACAGTTCTAACATTTAAAAGTTCTTCCCACCTGTTTCCGATCGCGGCGGCTTATCTGGTGGACAGAGATCAGACAACTACGCGGGAGATATAATTCTGCCGGGACTGCCTTGTTGGTCTAGTTGCAAATTTTCTGCCGAACATCCGAGAGGTCCTGGGTTCGAATCCTGGGGTCGAGACAAAAAATGTTTCTGAGAGTTTCTTTCAGAAACAGCTCGGAGTCAGGAAGTTGACGGTGTTGGCGGGAAGTTGACGACCCTCGGAAAGCACGTTAAGCTGTTGGTCCTACGCCTGTCTCAAAATGTAGAGTCTTTTGCAGTAATTACTCTGTGTGAGTGAGCATGAAAATGTCATATAACTTAACTATCCATGTGAACTGTAATATAAAGGAGTAAGGTATATTATGGTGCAGGCAATTTATTGGAGGTGTGTTTAATGAAGAATCGATCCAGGTTTGTTTTTCGCTTTCATTTCGGGTTCAATAGGAAAATTAAGGAGTCTGGAGCTGAAGGCATGTGGCTTTGTTTGTCGTTTAGGTCTGAGACTTTAGGGGTTGATTCTCGTGCAATCGAAAACAGTTTACATTCGTAAAAAGTTCGATTGATTACCACTAGAAAGCAATGCGTGGCGTTGATCAGTCAAAATTTTATATTCGTATACGATTTATCTTGTAACGCACCTGTTAAAAGTAATTTGTAGTTGTTATTATACTAGTGGACCCAACAGACGCTGTCCTGTCCGCTATTTTTGCATATTTTCAATTTTAATATATATATATATATATGAACCTTCCTCGTGAATCACTCTATCTGTAAAAAAAAACTGCATGAAAATCCGTTGAGTAGTTTTAAGCCGTTGATGTTATTAAGCCACCCGAGGGCCTCTGACCAAGCATAACAGTTACTTAACCAATATTGTTGTGAGATACCATAAAAAAACGTAAATTATGTCAATTTGGTTTTATTTAATTTTGAGAAATTGGGTTATTTTTACGAATCGTTTAAAACACAAAATTTATTTTATTATAGAACATATTTAATTAACACACCTGTATCGCCGTTGTTCCATATAGCTATTTGAAGTTTAAATAATTTAATTTAAGAAAATTTTACATATTACAAGCTATAAAATATACATATTCAATTTAGTGTTTACAAGTTATTTTTTCAAATAACACAGGCGAAACCACATGCAGTGAGGTAGTTAATAAATATACCATGTAATCATATTCATCGATATTTTTTAGATTCTTCATAATGAGGTCAAAAGATTTACAAGTTACCGATTAAATTTTCTCTATGGCTGATTATTTATGCATTGTTATATCAAATTTATCTGGGAATCGTTATTAGATTAATGTTTATTTATGGAAACGAATCAAATGAATGGAGAAAATATCTTTGAAGTAGTTTATTTTACGATAGGCGCATAGTAGGGTGACCAGTTTGTGTTGGCTGAATTCTGGGCTGTTACGACGTAATTTCTCGTGTTCCATCGACACGCTAAGAAGAAGAATAAGTTTGATGTTACCTGAAGATTTAAGATTTCAGTTTCAGAAAGTTATCATTCAGTCGGAATAATGGAAAAAAATATGCATAAGCCAAGATATAAACAGAGCTGCATCGATTATTTTCTTTGTCAAAATTAAAGAACAGCTTCCCGCTTGCGGCTCCGACCGCGTGGGATTAAAACAATTGAACTGTTGAATTTCGATCAAACGTTACAGTTACAGTTTTGGCCCAGTTTACTCGCCGAGATCTTTTCAACGGCACCGCAATCATATTTTAAGGCCCTAGCACCGCGACACAGGCTGGTGGGAAAGGAATGTTCTTACACAAATAATCTCGTAGATCATGTTTTTCTTATAGGTGGTCTAGATTTGTCTGCTTTGCCGCTGAAATTTCATACTCGTGTAGCTAAGTCCAGAGGTAACACGTTTCACTGAAATAATTGGTTATATTTATTTCCTGAAAACGACAAATTCAATTTAGAGACTTATCCATACTTACTCAACCAATCCGCAAGTGCAGCCCGCGTGGTGTAGTATGGCTCTTACCACCTCATAATTGAGTGACGCCTGTGTCCAAAAGTTAGACGTATAGAGGCTGATTAGAGAGAGAGAGAGAGATCCATAACTGATTATTATTTTTGGTCACCCTATGTGCACCGGGAACCTAGATAAAGATAAAGTGTCGTATACCTCCGACCAAGCAAAGCAAGGTGTTTATACCAGATGAAAGTTGCCGGCGATTCGTCAGTCAAATACCAGACCAAGTACGGTGATTGATGTTCTGGCCCATGCGTTAAATTTTTATGTCGCCAATCAATCAACTTTAATTCGGTATGTGAGGCGATGAAATGTCGAGACTTGGTACCGGTCTTGGTCAGTCTACCGAATAGATAAAGAAGAATAACGAAGTCCACCTTTGAGTCAAAAAAAGGCAGAAAACTTAGTAACGCTCGGTGCTCATATGAATTACCAATGACGCAGAACGCAAGTGTTTTCAAGCGGCGCAGTGGTAGATTTTTTATAATTTCGGACTTTTTATACAAAACTCCTGCAACTCCTTGGACATTTTTAACTAATATGCTACTTGGTGATTTTTGTTATTTTGTTATCTTATCCTGTATTGTTCAATTACAAACCATCTGTATAATTGAGTATTGTTTAATGAAACAATATAGGTACCTAAATTTAATCAATGTCATAAGAAGTAAATACTTATGCAATCTTTGGAAAAGTTACTTTGAAGTTTTTACTGCCAGTGTTTCTAATAAAATATACGTTTTTAAAACACTGCAGAGCTATGATTGTGGAAATTTATTAATGCCAGTATCTTTAAGAACGTTATAAATATGAGTTTGTTCGAGCGTTACAGAAGCACAATAGAATGCGAAGTCACGATAAACTTGTAGAGTAAGATGGCAAGTAATATAATTTATTGGTATATTCTTGCAATATCAGTACTTCAAGTTTTGAAATAGAGATACGTTCTTTTAACCATTTTGCGGTGTGCGTTAACAGTCAACCTAGGATCTCGTTAAAAGGAGCAATAGGAAACATACATCGTACTTCATGTTTAGGCAGGCACAGTACTATACTTAGTTTGCGTATTAAGAAACACATCTACACTTAAGTCTACGTTACACTCAGATATATCTGTCTGTTTGTACTGGTCTGGGTGTTTTATGTATTTATTTAAGTTTATTTGTAATACCACTGTTGATTCTGATATCTGTATCACAAATGCTTAAGCTACTTACCACGGAGTCAGATCAATGTATGTTATGTTGTTGTATACGAGTATATGAGCACCAATCGGACTGTAAAAATGTAACTACGTCTATTTGCCAATTCAGATGTCCAAAAGGTTATTAGCCTTTGGCACTAATATGGGGATTATAAAAACTTATTCCCATTACCTACATTAATTTCAAGTTTTTACAAGATATCATGTGTTTTATAACCTTAATTAAGTTCTAAAACAAACAAGAACTGAGGATATAATTACAAGAGATTACCGCTGGTTAAACTGCGAAACAGTTTTTTCGCAAAGCAACTCACCTGGTGTACAGTCAGTCTCATAATCCTCCATCCGTTTCTTCAATTTATATTTTTCAAAAAAAATATGTAAAATCTGACAAAGGTCGTTAACTTCAGCATGTACCTGGGATAAAAAAAGTGTAAGTAACTTTATCGTCAATAGATAAAACAAAAACACATGCGATTCTTTCAAAAATGCTTCATTATCACGATAGAAGGCGGTAAAATCACTTTAAATGCGACACACCGGGCCGTGGCGTTCAACTTAAAGATCAATATTAAAATGAGACATTAAGCAATTTATTTTGTTGACTGTTCTACCAATAAATAGCTACCATAACTGTACTTCTAATAATAAAGGATCTAGTTCAACCAGATTGTTTTTTGTGAATTTTTTACCATCACCAAATTTTGTGTTGGTTTTTTTGTGCACACGATGATCTATAATGATATCGAAATAATGGATTATTAGTTCTTACTACGAGTTATTAAGTTTGGTTTCCTCAATTCGCAGACCTTGATTTATCCAGATGTTCAAAAACATAGAGCTAAGAAATAATAATTTATTGGAATAGATTTGAATTACAAATGAAAGTTGTTAGTATTACAGGAAATAATCCAAGGTAGCTTTTTAACATATCTAATTCAAAGATTAGCTGACAACATAAGCAAATAAAACAATGGGTGTTATAAGCTTTTGTTTTTGAAGGCTGAATTTATTATTATGACAGTATCGGTAGCTCGAAACAGACAATTTTTTTATTCTTCTTTATTCTTGGTGTGTTCAGAATTCATGAATTTCTTTCAAAATAAATCTATTCTCTACAAATTACCTCATTTTGTTACATCACCACCTACCTTATACAATAATTAATGAGAAATGGTCCCTCAGTGCACTATTGTTCAAATATGATTTATTTATTAGTTATATTTTAACCAGATATTGAAAAATGTGCACGTAAAACTGTCATTTAATAAACACAAACATTTGATTTGCTCTTTGCTTTCACAATCCATATTTGTTTCGATTTAGAACTTGCTTCCATTGTTTAAAAATAATGAGGTACGATTTATGGTTATGTCCATTACAAATCTCAAATAACCAATTATTTTCGTCCGGTCATTATTTTGAAATAATTATTATCTTCTTATATTCTTTTATTCTTTTCTTGTATTCTTCTTCTTAGCGTGTCGATGGAACACGAGAAATTATATCGTGGCAGCCCAGAATTCAGCCAAATTTATTCTTATATTAGGAATATTCATTAGTGCTTAAATTGATCTAATTGAAGTATCTTTTGTAGATAATATTCTGTGTTAAGTTGGTACCTAAAATAGCAAAATATCAAAATTCAATGTTGCCGTTATGCCTTTGTCTCTATGATAAAGTTGTCACGAAAGCCGCATTGGTGTGTTTACTGAAAAAGTTTCAAAATTTTATGAAATTAGTTTATTTGTATGTTTTTGCTACCCAAAAAGCATTTTCATTTCAGTAACTATTTTAGTGTAATGGTTGACTATTAACCAAGAGGTCGCCGGTTCGATCCGCGCACTGTACAAACTTTTGCATGCATTTGTGTGCATGAACATGTCTGTTTGTACTGGTATAGGTGTTATACGAGTATGTATTTATTTAAGTTTATTTGTAATACCACTGTTGATACTTATATCTGTAACACGTGCTTAAACATAAACTTAAAACAGAATCAGATTAATGTATGTGATGTTGTTGAATATTTATTATTATTTCTATGTCATATAAATTTTCGCTATCCATATATTCGTAGTTGCAAGACAACATTAGTGGTAACGCGCGCGGCACGCTGTCTGCTGCTAGCGTTTTTTATCGCCATAGAATACTAAGTTCGGTCGACAGCCCGTCAGGTTACCCATGTCAACTAGGAAAATAGTTTTTATTGTGAAGGGAACAGAGGCGGTCTCAAGGTCAAAGTGGGGAAGCCTAATGTGCCGTAGTCAGTACAACCAAGTGTTCCTTTCATAATTTAGTCATGTGTCGTATAACGATCGTCTTAAGCTTGCAAATACAATCACACATTCAACAGTTTACTATGTACGTGTACCGTATTTTTTGTCACTTGTCAGAGCACAAAGAAAGAGTTATTGATGGTGCGATCTAACACGATGTGAATAAGCTTTATATTAGCAACAAAAATGCTAATTAATTATCTAACTTAACTGCTTCATGTCAGTCTAGTCGGCTGGTTACAGTTAGTTTATGGTGGCATAGATTCATAACTCGTATTTCAGTGACATCGTAGTAAATTTAAGCTAACTAAGTTTTTAACAAGTATTTTTGTAAAAAGGTATGATTCTGATGCTTTTCTAATGGTTCAAGAGTGAACTTGACTCATCTTTGAAGTTGGTTGTAAATCATTCATATTTCTTCCGCTTTACCAAATATTAGTACATATATTACTAGAATTTATTTAATTTAAAAAAGCGAAAAACTGTAACTTTAATATTAAAAATTCGCAAACGATCAAAACCACTGTCCGCCATTTTAGACTTCATATGTACATTAAGTAAACCAATATTCGTTTGATTGTCAGTACCACGTGTATAACCTACAAAGGTAAAATAAAATAGAAAAACATAACTTTTACTAGTCTACAAGACAAAATATAGTAATTATCGTTACTGCATCGTTGGAGAATGCAAAAAGAAATCGATAAAGACCCCAGGAAAGGTGTAGATTGAGTTGTGGAAACAAACGTAATACTTGGTTTTAAGACTTGCTCCAAGGGATCCTGAATCTTTATCTACTGTATCCCAGACTTATTTTTGTGAAGATCACCTTGATATAAGTACCTACCTAACTATCCTAATAAACTATGAACAGAAACCTTTTAGTAACAATTTTTATAAGGTAAAGTATCATGTCAGTAAACAAAAATAAAATTATGCTATTTACCTTTTAATTAGAAAATGACATGGAAAGTTACGTACGATACAAAGTATCTAACGGGTTTCGCAGTAAAAAGAATTCGAATGAAACCAGGATTGTGTACCATTTTGTTGTTTACTTCTTGTATGACGTCCTATCATGGTCGACAGCGTTTTTTGCAGATCTATTTAAAAATAAAAACCTTTTCTTAAACTGTTTTTTTTTAATTAATCTTGCTGTTTTATTAATTAAAATCTATGAAATTTGTGTCACTAAGTCAAATACTGTTCGAAATAATAATTTCTTGTATGAAATTACGTACGACAAAAACAATAGTATAGCCGGAGTAGTGAAAAACCTTTTTTTATAGATTGTGTATAGAATTTCCGCAATAGATACTTACTAAAACTAAAATATCTAAACTTACTTGAGGTTTTTTTTACATCAATGGTTAACAAAACACTGTAAATTCAATATTAAAACGAAAACGCATTCGATTGTGATGAACAGTTAGCATTGTACTTAAAAGGTGTCATTTCTGGTAGGGTGTCACCAAATAATGGAATTTGTGGATCGGAAAATTTTAAATGGCGCCGTGTGCTGACCACAATGCTATAGTGAAATATTGTCGAATTGACGTGTATTGTGACAATGATCGTGACTAATGCGATTTATATCTTTGTGCGGACACGTGACAAAAATATGTACCTTTTCACCTTCGGAGCAGATGGCGAGAGGCTTTATAATGGAATTTCTCGAAAGGGCCACGGCGGAATAAGCGTTTTATCAGCAGCTTGCATTTGTATTTAGGTGTTCTTGTCGTATAATAACCATATAAGTTCTAGTGTTGAGGTACGATTTTGGTACTTTGTAAATTATATTTCTAAAATTGCAATACTTAACTATCTTAAGGCATCATCATAGAGATTTAAGTAAATTCTCTCTAAAAAGGAGCTTACAGTTACCGAAGCCTACGCGTTAGGAAAGCTGTAGCAAATTTCAACAGGCTTTGTCAATGTGGCCGAATGGTATAAGCACACGAGCTGGATTCCCATGGATGGGGGTTCGATCCCCGCCTCAGATAGTTTGTGAATTTTTCTACTGCAAAAATATTGTCTTAAGCTTACAGGTCTTTTGCCTAAATGCCGAAAAGATAGAGCATTGCAATCAGACCTCGAATTGATACAAATAAATTTACGAAAACAAAACTAAAAAAAACATTTGATGGGAATTTTCGGTATTAAAAACACTCAGTTTGTTCATCAAAGAGGCAAAGCTAAAACGACCAGACTGCGAACGCCCTTAATTCTTCTCATAATAATCGCCCTTAGCGTATATTTTGGCATTTAGTTCCGATAATAATAGTCGGATTATTTGAATGATCTATCAATTTGATCTGCACCCGAATGGCGATTTTAAAAAAATAGTAGTAGGGTATCATTTGCTATGTTCTCAACGGGCCGATTCCGGGCAATCATTGTCCATTCCGTGACGAATTAAGTCGTCGATTTCGTTCGGAAATAGAGCAATTTGGCGGGAATTTATTCGTTTCCTATTTATTTAGTGTGTAAGTTGGTCATTTTGTGTGACGGCCTCGTAGGGGAGTGATGAATGGGCCCCGATGTAGGTAAATCGATTAGTGATTCGCGATTTGGGAGGTCGCCATTCAGTGGTGTCGTAATTGTCGTGAAATGTAATGACAGACGAATTTATGGCGTTTAGGGGATATTTTAATGAAATTAGTTCACTGGTCGGAATGACAAATGCGGTGAACCGAACCGAACCATGCTCTTGCAAAAATATTTTCGTATTCAACAAAAGGTTTTTGTTTTCCCGCCACATTTTAGGTTGCTGTTTGCTGGTGCTGCAAATTTTATGATAGATGATATCATTATACTGAAAACATTGTAGGCGATAGCACTAACCTTATTTTTTCATTTAAGCTTTAATGCACAATTACACTTGCACAAAAGGAGGACTTAACAACCTTAGGGATTTTCTACCAGTTATACATTGGGTTAAGCAGATATGAAATGTTGGCGGTGCGATAAAGGCAGGTTAAATTCTATTAACCTTCAACGACTTACCGCCACAATTATTTTTGTTTCTCGGAAATAAGTTTAAATATCTACCATATGATAAATGCCATTATGGTGAGACATTATAACTTACCTAATATGACGCAATATATAAGTTGGGTTTGTATGGTTTTATATTACACTAGTGAAGGTCTATTCATGATAAAATAAGCACCTGAACATGCTCCAATGATATTTGCTCTAAGATACATACAATGGGCACGTGTGGTCGAGTTACATCACGTATTGCTCTATTAAAGTGGGAGTCGTAAAATTCCAATTGTGAGTTTTAATATGCGAACGAGCGTTTTTAGTAAAGCCACCCAAGAATACTTTATGAACTCGTTCTATGAGTGCAATCGTGCAATGGTGATCACGTCAAATTGGTCACGTCGTTCCCGTCAGGATGTTAGTTTCAGGGCCCTAACGATCTTGCTTTTGGCTCATCAGAAGTGCTGCTAATCATAATTTTGATCAATTTTTAAGGTGCGGATAGCCTTAGTTCTTAGGATAATTACTGAGTTTTTTTTTCAGGCACTTTATAAGTAGGTATAAAATACACGTCTACCTAAGTTTTTTTTTCAGTGCTCAGACTAGACGAAGCTCATCTTAAGATAATGTGTATTACTGCACTCTTCAATTTTTTAATGAATAAAATTTACAACAACATCACAAACATTGATCTGACTCCGTGGTAAGTAGCTTTAGCACTTGTGTTACAGAATCCAGAATCAACAGTGGTATAACAAATAAACTTAAAAAAATACATACAGTAGGAATGGGCGGGTCACATCTGCAGGATGCATCCAGAGAGGTGGGCCCGAGTCGTCACACGTCGGGTGTCTACGAAAGAAACGATGGTTTGATGACTTGGTCAATACAACAAGGGACTGGGAAACGTTGGCAATGGACAGGGACAGGTGGTGAGATTTGGGGGAGGCCTTTGATATAGGCTATATGATATAGGCTAAATAAATAAAAATACATATAACACCTGGGTGTTTGTAAAGTGCTGGGATCGAAACCACGACCTCTCTCGGTTAATAGTCAACTTCTTATTCATTATACCAAAGTGGTCGTCAAATTCAATAGCAAGAATTTTTCCGTATTTCAATAGTATTGATGCCTATTTCCTGACTTTATACGTTTCACAATCGTCATTAAAATACTCAAGAGTGTGACCTTAAAACTTTATCGAGGATAATCTCGGCGGCCGATACAAAGGGACTATAAAAAGATACGTGCTTGGATCGAAAATGACCATCTATTCGTATAGAAAACATAGAATCTAAAAAACTTTTTTCACAAATTCAACTTTTTTTTTTTTGGATAGGTTTGCTCTTGACCCAAGACTTAGCCCAACAAGGCTAAGACTGTGTCTACGATGGGGCGAGCTCACCTAGAAGATGCCTGCACTCTAGCTTTGAAAGTTTTAAGGTTGTAATTGCAGGGAAACACTGACGCAGGTAGTGAGTTCCACTCTTTTGCAGTGCGCATTAGGAATGTAGATGAGAAGCGCTCATTTAGTTACGGTCTCATAAAGCAACGCTGCTAAATAAATTAAAAACAAACTACAATAGAGGAGATGACATCACCAATATCCTTGACATAATCTTTATCATCAGTATAAATCTTTCTTCATACATTTTGTATGGGATTACTCTAACGTATCATCATTATCAGAAATCGGAGTCAATTGAATATTTATAAAATTTTGTGTAATTAAAAAAGGTTTCTACTTACAGCTTTTTGGAAATAAATGGTTTTATTAACTTCATGCATTCACGGGGTAAAAGCCCCTTTAAAAATTATAGAACTTCATGGAGGTTATGTTTAATAAAACCGATGGCGTTTTGAAAATATTTACGATTGGTGTCATTATGCCTTTTCTGTTGGCAGTCAGTCAGATAGCCACTATTTTAGTAATAATTTAGGCACACCTCTTCCTATCTTACTCAATGTAATATGTAACAAATTTATGCAATAGTTTGTCAACTACCTTAAAGTGGGCATCGCTAAACTACCACTTACCAAAGTAACACTTAGATACGTAGATAAGTTAACACTTTATTGAACAACACTAAACAAAATTACAGACAAGTTTATGAGAGAATTATGTATAATTTAGGCGGTCTTATCGCTTGTAGCGATCTCTTCCAGACAATTTTCGGTTTAAAGAACATTACTAACATAGAAAGATGCAAAACGACTAACTGATTTAATACAAAATTGCTGCACCTCCTCACTAATGCCCTCTTGCTGCTCTTATATTAAAAACGCGTTCTATAAACGCACACTAAAGCAATTGATAGTGACAGAACGCGTTTAACACTAGTGTCAAGTTAAGAGTTTCTCTTACAAGGGGGTCTTAGTATTTGGCAAAGGAGCAATTTATCGTCGAATTCAAAACTGAAGTGAATTGAGTTTGTCAAAAATGAATGAATGGTTATTTTTGACATGGACACACATAAAAGGTTGGTGGTTCTTGTCGATTTGTGACTGTCTGTAGTGCGCAGATTGTGTTATCTTATCAGTGAGATGGTTTACGTATTCCACTGAATAGATATCGATCTAATTGTGCATTGATAAAGGCGCATTGGCATGCCATTATAATATTATTATTGCAAAGGGGATTACCTGTTGTTATAATTATTTATTTTCAGGTCAAAAGCGCCACTTATAGTCTTAAGAATAGTTATCTAAGGTATTTAGCACAAGTGTCACGTTATTATAATCTTTCCATAATACCTAATTAGGTAATAAGAACGTATGTTATACCTACAGCTATACAAAGTTTCTTATTAAATAGTGAAGAGGGTGCTCTTCACACTGTGTAAAAAATATAACGGTCTTTTGGTTAAACGTCATACAGCCATTTTGTCGTTCTCGAAGCGAAAATAACTAGTTTTTGCCGGTTTTCAATAGTGATGTCTATCCAGCATCCTTTTGAGGCAAGTGCGTGACTGGCACCGTCTGAGCACCCTCAGATGTAACTTGTTTTATACAATAACATGCGCCAATGTGACTGTTCATCTTAAAGTGCCTACTTGAGGTTAGACAAGTGATTATGAGGTTTTGGGATTTTTTTCAACAACTTGATAATATTTTAATTTTTTTATTCTTTTCACATTTTTACAAGTATATTGTAATTTTTACAAATTACCATAAACACGTTCCACTTAATACCTAAGGCAGATCACCTTAAGTGAGTAGATTGTGACTATTTTTTTTAAATAATTTAAATGCAAAATGAGTTCTATAGGCGTTGCACGTTACTGCAAAAATGTCCTGAGTTCTCAGTTTATGTGTTCGTCTGCGTTGTAAGACGTCAGGTGGCGATGCTCTCGACATTCCACTCTGAGGGTTTTCCAGCGAAACAACTTCACGCCTATTTCCGATAATCATTTGTAAGGAAATGCGCATTTAATTGTAGGCCGCGGCAATGTGTGACATCTTATTTTTTGATTTAAGTACCTATTACATGGGAAAGTGATACATCTTACGAATATTATAAACGGGAAAGTTTTTAAGTATTCATGTATGGATGTTTGTTACTCTTTCAGGTAAACACTACTGTATGGATTTTAATGAATTTTACCAAAATAATAGCTTATACATCAAAGTAACACAGGCTTGTAGCCTATGTGTTATTTTCATGAATAATGATTAATTATTTACGCGCGGTTCCGTAATAAACTGATCGTTTTGAATTTAAAACTAACTTATGTTCAATTGCACTCTTGCAAGAAGCAAAGCTTATCTTGTATTGTTTTCAACAATTCATTAATGGAAGATACCGATACGAGTATTATCAAATCTTATTTTTGAATGATAAATAAAAGTATAATGCGATTTATTTTTGGAACTATTGACAACCGATTGCACATAAGTTATTCACTGATATCAAGTTCATAAATAATGGAAAGTAATCCATTGAAAATATGTGATGCCTTTTTGTATGTGTAAACTAAGCTAGTTATGATGAAGATTTTTTAACCGTTTGACCAAAAAGGCTCATGAACAAACTGAAAATTTCACCTTCGTAATTTCAAAATAAAATACGAGTATTAAGACGCGACGAAGAATCAAGGTTGCATGCATCGTGCTGTAAAAAAACTTTTAGTCTAAAATTATTAGTCGGAGATTTTGTTTTTGATTACCTTACATGTGTAGATTTGAAAATCTTTCAATATTTCATTTCGTATTTGCCCGGACCTACTCTAGGCAGGGAAACAAAAATACTGTTTAAAAATTCATAAATAATTTACCTTACTGCATGTCATTCATATATAGGTAGGTATACAACTGATAAGGGTAAAACTAAAATTTAAAATTGGATAGGAAAATAACTGGTGAGCTTCAACGGCTGGACTGATTTTGAAAAGCCGTAGCCGTGCAAAACCACCGTGATTTAATTATCTTTCGAATGAAAAAAACCGCACTGAATCCGGTCCATCCGAACGGATGGGTTCAAGAGCTACAATTCCCTAACAGCACACACAAAAACGCAAACAGAATAGGTGTCAAAATTATAACACCCCTTTTTTTCGTCGGGGGTTACAAATACTTTTTATAGGACCTTAAACCATTTTCGAGTTGCGACTGGTACCTAAGTCTGTGCAACAGTGATGTGACATTGTAGAGGCGAATAAACAATCGAATGTCAATACTTGACGGAGCGATGACACTGCGCAGGCTGCGCCGGAGTCGGGCAAACCAGTTGTGTAGTAGTACAGTCACTAGGTAAAATATCTGAACACCAAACACTGTAGAGGTAAAATAATACACAATTTTATTTTAACCTGACGTTTCGGCCCCTTTTCAGCGTCCGTGGTCACAGGTAGACTAAGATTAGATGTCATTACATAGTTCTAAAAAAATCGCGAAGTAATCCCTAAATAAGTGTATTATTTAAATTTCTTCGCGTAAGTTCGCGTAAACCGTAGGAACACACACTGTAGAAGTGTAAAAAAAGCACATTATTCGTTCTCTTTCGTCAATTTTGTTATTTTGACATGGTATTAAAGTGTCCTGATGTTTAAGATGGTGATTGTATCTGACCATTTTATTTTTAAGTTTGACTTCAGCTTCTTAATCACCTGTGTGCTGGGATTTAGCCCATTCGAAGGGTCTGCGGAAAGTTATGGATGATAGAGCTTGGAAGTGTCGCGATTCACTGCCCTTTCCTTTAAAAAACGTTAAAGTTAATTCTAGTAGTAAAACTAGCTATTTTTCTTTTTGCATTAAGATCATAGTTCATCTGTTATTATGAAGAAGGAATAACCCAGACTTAAAAAGAAGGAAGCGGATATATAACAAGGAAGTCAAGAATGGAAAGCTCTTTCTATATCCTCTCAACAGCCTCTTCACATTATTGTGTAAATACGCGTATTTTTATGGACTGTCCATTTTTATTTCATGACCAAAATGTGGGTTGTTTTCATAATAAATACTTAACAACGTACGTTTAAGATGCAACACAAAACTCTTGGAATTTAAAACGGCTGATATAACGATCGGAATCTATACAAAATCCACATTTTACGCGATACCTATCACCGAAGTGTGAAATGAAATAAAGTTTTAGGCAAATCACGTATTTGTATGGGAGATGGAGTTTGGAGCGATTCGTTTTAATCTGAAGATTAGCCCGCCCACGGGTACATGTTTAGTGGGAACAATTCTGTTAGCAAATGTCCATATTTTCGTTTTGTCCTGTCCCTTTCAATCTGGGTAAGTTTTGCGGGGTAGAAAGAGATGGCACAATTCCAAACAGCAGACAACTCTTTCTGAGTAGGTCTCGGCGTTGTGGTCACACTACGATATCGAGCATCAAAGCTATCGCATCACTGAATGAGTGTTGTTAATTTCAATTTTATTATATTCAAATAACTGCAATAACACTTAAATGCACAATGCTTTAAGAATTGATCTTTCCATTTTATCATGGATCTATTGAGATTGACCCAAACTACTGTTGACACTGATCGCTCTTAAGAGACATATCACTAAATTTCTACAGCTAAGCAGTTTTTTTATTTCTATCCTTTGAAATCCAAGTTTTCGGCAAAAAACTGCAAAATTTTGTGTTTTGGCCCTTAATACAGCTTTTAATACATTTCGAAAGCTACTAGCTATATGTTTTGAAATGTTGTTCATCAATTGTAATCTCCTATAAAAGTTTCTCCTGACTGCTAGCGTCTTACTATTTTGATTCGTCATTGATTTGGTTGGTTAGGTCTCTCAGTTGCGAGTCGTAGCTACGGTATTGCGCTGGGCCTTATTTTTTTTTTCATTTATTTTGGCATCAAACAGATTTTTGTTTAAATTAAGATATTAGTAACAGACCGTTAAGAGCCTAAATGATGTAAGTTTAATAGATAACAATTAAATAAGCTAAGATAAACAGACGCTGTCGATAAAAAAATTGAAAAATGTAGATATACACCTCAGGAATCAGTTTTAATAATGTTAAGTATAATAATAATGTTGGTGTTTGTTTAATCTCTTACACGCTTACTTTCGTTTCGTTATGAATGTTCAATTTCCAGCAATAAAATATTATATTTGTGTAGTAATATTCGACATTAAAATTCCCAACAGCTATGTTATCGCTGTGTATGAATTACTATTAACGCAGTAGATTTCGTTTGAAATAAAATATTATGGCTTCACGCGGCAATGGGAACTGAATAAATTATTATCAATACGTTTTTATATTGTTTTATTGGTACGAAAGCTCGGACTTTATAGTGTAGTGACGCAATATGCGGCGTTAGTGTTGTACGTATGAGTAAGAGACATGGTTCACTTATGCGTTTCGCGTAGCGTTCATTAAAACAAACTACTTCATCAAATTTATAATGTCAGTATGGTCAAAACTTATCAAAAACTGTAGTCTGTAGTCCATGGTGTCTATAGTCTATGGTGTTTGTAGTCTATGGTGTTCCTAGACTATGGTGTTTGTAGTTTATGGTGTTTAAAGTCTATGGGATTTGTAGTCTATGGTGTTTCTAGACAATGGTGTTTTTAGTTTATGCTGTTTCTCGTCTATGGTGTTTCTTGTCAATGGTGTTTGTCGTCTATTGTGTCTGTATTCTATGGTGTTTTTAGTCAATCGTGTTTCTAGTCTATGGTGTTCTTTCAATGGTGTTTCTAGTCAATAGTGTTTCTAGTCAATAGTGTTTCTAGTCAATAGTGTTTCTAGTCTATGGTTTTTCTAGTCAATGGTGTTTCTAGTCAATAGTGTTTTTAGTCAATGGTTTTTCTAGTCAATGGTGTTTCTAGTCTATGGTGTCTGTAGTACAAAGTCTCTGTAGTCCATGGTGTTTCTAGTCTTTGGTGTTGTTAGTCAATGGTGTTTATAGTCTATGGTGTTTGTAGTCTAAGGTGTTTCTAGGCTATGGTGTTTATCGTTCATGGTGTTTTTAGTCTTTAGTGTTTCTAGACTATTGTGTTTGTCGATTATGGTGTTTCTAGTCTTTGGCGTTTTTAGTCTATGGTGTCTGAAGTCTATGGTGTTTCTAGTCTATTGTGTTTCTATTTAAAGGTGTTTCTAGCCTATGGTGTTTGTAGTATAAGGTGTTGTAGTCTATGGTGTCTGTAGTATAAGGTGTCTGTAGTCTATGGTGTCTCTAGTCTATGGTGTCTGTAGTCTATGCTTTTCTAGTCTATGGTGTTCCTTATATAGTGTTTTAAGTCTATGGTGTTTCTAGTATAAGGAGTTTTTTGTCTATGGTGTCTGTAGACTATGGTATTTGTAGTCTATGGTGTTTTTAGTCCTAGGTGTCTGTAGTCTATGGTGTTTCTAGACTATGGGGTTTGTAGTTTATAGTTTTCCTAGCCTATGGCGTTTCTCGTCTATGATGTCTTGTTCTATGGTGTTTCTGTTCTATGATTCTATGGTGTTTCTCGTCTATGATGTCTATTGTGTTTCTCGTCTATGGTGTCTGTATTCTATGGTGTTTTTAGTCTATGGCGTTTCTAGTCTATGGTGTCTATAGTTTACGGTATTTCTAGTATATGGTGTCTGTAGTCTACTATGTTTCATGTCTATGGTGTCTGTAGTCGATAGTGTTTCTAGTCTATGTTGTCGGTAGTCCATGGTGTCTGAAGTCTATGGTGTTTCCAGTCTATGGTGTCTGTAGCTAAGTTGTTTGTAATCTATGGTGTTTCTGGTTTATGTTGTCTGTAGTATATAGTGTTTCTAGTCTAAGGTGTTTCTCGTCTTTGGTGTCTGTAGTCTATGTTGTCTGTAGTCTATGGTGTCTTTAGTTTATGGTATTTTAAGTCTATGGTGTCTGTATTCTATAGTGTCTGAAGTCTATTGTGTCTGTAGTCTTTGGTGTTTGTAGGCTATGGTGTTTCTAGTCTTTGGTGTCTGTATTCTATAGATTTTCTAGTCTTATGTTGTTTGTAGTACAATAAATAAACCAAGACATACTATATAAGTAATGGTTATGAAAAACGTTACAATGTAAGCAAGCCGCGATTGAAGCAAAAAATTGGCTTAAACGGCAAAAAATACTTGGTAATTTACGAGTAGATATTACTCACTGAGCTTTTGATCGTTGTTGCTTTAAACTCCCGAGGAAAAACATAGACATACATAGGGGCAAACTTATAACACCCATCTTTATAACTTTGACCCATGTCTGTTTGTGTGTATTTGTGTTTGTGTTGTTTCTTTTTTGCGTGTGTCTGTATGTGGCATCGTAGCTCCGAAACCGATAGACCGATTTTAATGCGTTTTATTTTTATTTTAAAGATAATTTATAATAAACCATGGTGGTTTTTAGCTATTTCTGGTCAAAATTAAGCTGCTTCAGTGGCTCATTCGGGTTTTCTTGAAACTGGAAAATTAGATTTATGTTTGTGAACTCTACACTAGCAGTAAACGTACAAATGAACACGGTGCTTTAATATTCGATGATAATTCGGAATGGATGCGTTTGCGCATACCGAGCGTGTTATGTGGAGATTATTACATTAGATAGTGAGGTTTGTTGGAAAAAATGCGCTTGATAACGCACCAGCATTGTGTTAGCCCATCGATTGATAAACGCCACTTTACAGCTGATAGGCCTAGTTTATTGAGACTGCTAGATGATTTTAAGAAGCACATGAAACTCAGAAGGTGATTTTTTTCCATTTTCATATTTTTCTTGACAGAAGTAACAGAGAATAGATGATGGAGTTAGTGTACCAAAAAAAGCCTATTCTCATTAACTTTGTGACTAGAAACTATAAAAACCAGTTGCTTAAAGTTAAAATTGTAAAATTGTCTACTCAAACATAAGATGATTTTGAGAACACACTCCTCTATAGTGTAATTTGCGAATACGACGCTTGTTTGTCTTTGGCCAAAAATAGCTTATTCTATGTTCTCACATTCGGATCGTAAGTTAGTTTGCGTATTCTGAAAATGCTTAACGTACACCTAGTTAACTAGCATTACATTACATGTGTTGTTGGTTATTTTATTTCACAATACTTGAGTAATATCCAACTTTCTCGGGTCTATCTCGTTTGAATCACAATAAATGTTAAATTTATCGCCCAAACACTAATATACCATTTTGGGCATTTTATTGTATTCAAATAGAAATTTATGCTCAATGGACGTATTGATTTAGGAAAGTGGAAATTAAACACTTGTTAAGAGTTTTCATGTTCGTCGTAGTAAGTTTATGGTGGGAAATGAAATCAGTGTAGTGTTGGTTAGTCAATATGGGTTTAAATCTTATATAATCACTGAAAGATTTATGCAGCCTATGCAGCTTGTAGAACACGATTTTAGAATGATTTTAATTTTATAGTGGATAGATTCCATTATCCATTCCTTAAAGTATTATGGTACTTATGAAGAATAAAGTGAAAAAAAATGATCGGACAGGACAACGTTTGCGTGGTCCGCTAGTCGTTCATAAATAATATATTGGAGCGCTGTTTATTGGTTTAGAAAGTTAGCATTAAAAAAAAATAGATCACATAGAAGTTCGACTTTAACAGAAAAAAATTACACTACGCTAACACACCAATAATAAATCTGAAAATATGAACGGCTTACAATGCCGGAAAGTGTATATTAACCTATTTGGCAATTGTTTGAAAGAAAACAGCCAAAAGTACATTTATAAAATTATGCAAAACAGACCTTGACCAGTAGCTGTGTCCAGTGGATATCTAGACCAAGCGTGCGTAGCTCCGATGCTCTAACTTATGGATATAGCACGACCTTTAAAAAGCTCAGACAAGTAACGGCACATACGACCAAATAATTATTATGAGAATTACATAAAGGAGCGTTTTAGACTAATCAACTAGACAGTATTATTGCCGAAAAATATTCGTCACAACACAAAAAGTTCTATTATAGGCACATCCCGCATATGCACAGACACTATTTATGTTTTTTATCATGCTTTTATTAGATCTGGGTGTATGTATGTATGTATGTGTGAATGTAAGTAACGGAATTTTTGAGCTCAATTTTCACCAACTTCCAGAAATCGGATTAATTTGAAAATTTGCACAGGTTTTAAGTACTGATGACAATGCAATAATTTGATAAGAGTTTTTCATTATCCTTGTTAACTAAAAAATAAAAATAAATGATAGTTTAAAAAACAAAAAAATACACGCTTTCATTGCTAACTAAAAAAAAAGGGAAAATAATTTCTGAGCACACGGAATTTATATTACAGTAGAGTAAATAGCGTGGGGTGCTTGGTATTGTAGTATGTGAAAAGCATCCTATTATTGGCAACTATAAAAAGAGAAGTATGAAAACGTAATAAAGTGCACCCCACGCTTTTTACTCTACTGTAATATAAATTTCGTGTACTCAGAATTTTTTTTCCCTTTTTAGTTAGAAATAAAAGCGTGTTTTTTTTGTTTTTTAAACTATAATTTTTTAAATTCAGCTCAACAGCCGCGAAACAGAATACGCAAGGTTTTTAATTTAGTGGCCCATTATTTTGAAAGCTAGCAATGTCAACTCAACCGCGACGTCACAACTCAAACGCCATCGTGATTTTCAAAAAGTAGTAGTAGCTGTGCTTTAATATTTTGTATGTAATGTGTAAATATTTTGTAGTTTATGTTATAACCTACTAGTTATTACTTAAAAGAAAGAAATATAAGCTCTTTCTAACCTGAGATATAGGTTCAACCTAGTTCAGACAAAGAAAATCTTCTATCTCAGTGTAATTTTAAGCTCTAATGTATTAACTTTTGTTCATTGAAACTGAATAAATGATTTATTATTATTATTATAATAACTACCCAAGCAGCAAATGGACGTGCTTTAATGGTCGAGGGCACGTTCTTGTTTTCGTTTAAGCTTTATAAAAGTCCTTACAATTATATTTGTAAAGAAAACTAAATTTTAAAAGTAATAATTTACTTTTAGATCCAGTTTTTGAGCAATACATGTGACTGTTGGTGCAGCTACTCCAAAACATTATGCGCAACAAGCTTAATTGATAAACCCGCAGGTATTTTAACATAAGCATTCATGCGCTACCTATTTTCCTAAATTTTACGAATAATTTATTGGATAAAATATATTGAAAATAATTATTTTTAATGCTTTGGCCATATTGATAATCTAGTTGTAGTTACAGCTAACTTATTCCATTAAAATGCGAATAAGAGTGCTAGTTATACTCGTATATAGCACAAGGTGTCGCCATGATAATATGATTTAGGGTTCGCTGGTACGGACTTGTGCTGTTACTGTTTCCCAGAACTCTACAATACTACTTTAAGCTGCGTAAATATCGTATGTAGCTTTCAATCTCACTACAGCTTTTATACAAACGTTTTTAATTCTGTTATACTAGTTAGTCTATAACGCACGCTTATAGACTAGTCGAGATAATCGCTATTTTACGATTTAAAGCTGAGTAAACCAATCCTTTTTGACTATTTTCTGCTTGGTATTAACTGCATGCAATATGTGCTGGTGATATTTATTGGGTAAATATGTCTGGAGAGTGGACACAGTATACTAAAAAAAATATTAAAAAAATATTTTTGAAAAATATTTTTGACAATTATTACATACAAAAAAAAACTAGTCTAAAAAAAACTTACTTATATACCTACAGGTTCGTACGGAACCCTCGGTGCGCGAGTCCAACTCGCACTTGACCGGTATTTTAGAATCAGAACTATTTATTAGTCTATTTGGGATTAAGATACCTATTCATATTAAAATTTTGTTTTTTCCCTAGTAAGTATTATAGTTTCAGAGCGAGGGAAGCAACATAGTATATATATTCAAATCGTGTCCCCTGGATTATGCTAATCGTGAAATTTTAATGCCAATTAAAATGTTAACAATAGCCATAAACGCGTAACGGCTTCAACAAAAGCATATGTCAAATAGAAAAGCTTACTCTATTCGAATTTCACGATGCGTTATATGTAATTTAAAATACTTT
The DNA here is from genome assembly GCA_963921415.1 of Pyrausta despicata. Lineage (NCBI taxonomy): Eukaryota > Metazoa > Arthropoda > Insecta > Lepidoptera > Crambidae > Pyrausta > Pyrausta despicata. The sequence continues at coordinate 10,958,289 of OY992858.1, read as the reverse complement.
CACTATGTGAAATTAAAATACACATGAAGAAAAATGGACTTCCACAGGCGGGACTCAAACCCGCACCTCTTGCTGCAGGTAATTGCTAAGGAGCACTTACTGAAATTCGGACCGATGAGTAAGTGTCACGGTAGCTCAATTGGGAGAGCAATCGCCCGGTTTGCGAGAGTTCGAGTCCCGTTGGTTGCAGTGTATTTTTCTTTAAGTGTGTTTGAATTTTACATTGTAAAGAAATTTGTATTGTTAATGCGATAAAAAAGAAACTTAATACGTTTTATATGCAGAATCAGACACGCACATATACAATACTATTCAATGTTTGACATATTGTTTCAAACATTTGGAATTGTGATTTGTAATTTTGGTTTGATTATTTCTATCGGTTCGAAATGGGCCAAGGTAGTGTTGTCAATGAAGTTGAATTAAGATCAAATATCTGGATGACCGTGTTTTTCGCGGTATTTAGGTTTTTGTGAGTATTTAAGGGTTAAATAAATATATTTTTAGTAGTATCATATTTGGTACACTTACTTACCATATTGGGGATATATTTTCATACTGATAATTCATCAAGTACTTGAATTTCGGTTGAATTTCGGTTGAATTATTGAATATCGGTTGCTCGTGATATTTTCCTCGCAGTCTTATCCTTAGGGATTACTTGTATCTTTACAATATTGGGCAATGTAAATGTAATGCTGTTCAGTATAGGCTTTCTATTATTTGTCGAATGTTTGTAATAATTGGCCTAGCAGTCTGAAGATTTTCTTTACCAATATAGTGTTGCTGTTAAGTACGGGCTGTACTAGATTGGACCGGTTTGGCACATGCCCATGCGGTTTATGCCTTCGTCCTATGCTTGGGGTGCACAAGCTAACATTGTTATGTTTTTCATTAAATATCAATTTTAAATATCCTTTTGTAATGTCTCAATCAACACGTGATTATGTTATTTTAAATTTAACGCCAGGGCGTAAATCTTTTTCATCTCTTTTTCAGCAGCATAAAATCCAGGCTGATAAATAAAACTTATAAATTGCACAAAAGTAGCAGTAGAAAAGAATTGAATTGAAGCAAACTATCTCTGCGCCAAAATAAAACTCTATTTATATCAAAGAGTGTGTATAATAACATCTCGCTTTCATAACTATAGTAATGTTATGATCAAAATCCTTGTCAATAGGTACCTAAGGGCGACCTTTCATTCACACATTCGCGATAAAGATAAATTGTTTTGATACACCGCGGCACACCGTAGGGCTGCAGTGGGGTGCATCAATCAAGGGCGTTTCGCAGGGTTGTCAATCACACTAATATTATAAATGTAAAAGTTTCTTTATTTCGAGGTTTCAATGTTTGTTTGTCAATAACGCTGAAACTGCTGAAAGGATTTTGGTGAAATTTGGTATACAGACAGGGTATGAGCTGACTTGGGTGATACGATACGTTTTATCCGGATTAAATGCTCCCTTGGGTAAAAAAAGGAATCATAACAAGTCACTCTTTTTTTTCTGAAAAACAAATTGACAGGAAAACGTCTGCGGATTCTGCTAGTTAATTTTATCACGATTTAATTCGATTTTCTTAAATTTCAATTTAAATTATTTCTGTAGAAGGTAATATTTGTAATGACTGAACAGCTTTAAAAAAAAAGCTTTCCAAAAGAAAACTACGTTTTTCTGAGTTTTATCTTGATGATATACGGGGTGGAGGAAAGTATGAGAGTTTTGGATCTGTTATACGTTTATGATTTGAAGTAACGATAAGTTTAGTTATGTCAAATGTAACTTTGTGTTTGTAATCATAATTATGAGTAGCTAACTTTTGCATTAAAGCATTGAAAAGTCACAACATGGCAACCCTAAAGACTTTCGTTGCGGTGACAACAATCAATAATGTGGGGAGGATATAAAACCAGTATCACTTCCGACTGCGCCCTACGCTTCCTCACTTTTTGCGGGCACACCTGCGGGCAGTGTCATACGCGGCCGTATCACGCCAATTTAGCTTCCAAACGTAATCTGACACTGCAACATTAGCCAAGGTAGATCACAAATTAAATTTAATGTTAGCATTCACCAGCCAGATGCACTGAGGATCTATAAATCGCGGGATCGAAATGGTTAGAGTTTCAATAGCTGATTCAGCTAAGTAAGTAACGGAGTTCTAAAGTTCTCTCCTAAAAAAAGCTTTTGAATTTCAAATTGTGCATTTTCATTCAAACTTAACGTTTGTACAAAATTTCTGAGAAGTAGGTGTTAAGCTTGCAAGATTTTATTACAAGCAAACAAACATATAAACACCGAGACCTGTCTCTATTGCACTTTTGAATCGCTTGTAAAAATACACCATTCATATAAGTGATTAAATTAGGCGCTTTGCAGACGGAGCAACGTAAGTTCACAAAACTGACAACATAGTTGAGGCGATTATCTTATTTTTTTTTTAGTTACCAGTTGCTACAACTAGAGCATTTCAGAAACATGGCTGTTTGCTCTCGCCTTTTCTCAATTCGTGTGTGAGTTTTTTTGTTGGCTTTGAAAATACAACAAACAATTTACAAGCAAACTTAATTAAGTTTAGCTGGGCTATTTCCGCGCGTCGTTACTTACAAGCAGACTCATTCGTCTTAGTTACAAAAAAAGCATTAAAATATTTTTTGTTTGATTGATGAATGTTCGCTTGCAAAGTAATTGACAGCCTATGATACTTATTCGTATTAAAAGCATCCAAAACAGCAACAAATATTCCACTTAACCACAAATATTCTACCTTGAAAATCTACGAACATTCCACTATAAAAACCTACGAACATTCCATCCTAAAAACCTACGAACATTCCACCCTTAAAGTCTACGAACATTCCATCCTAAAATCCTACGAACATTCCACTATAAAAACCTACGAACATTCCATCCTAAAAACCTACGAACATTCCACCCTTAAAGTCTACGAACATTCCACCCTTAAAATCTACGAACATTCCACACTAAAAATCTACGAACATACCACCCTGAGAACTACGAACATACCACCCTGAATCTACGAACAAAATTCTAATTCTAAATTTAAGTTGCTACGTCTGCGAAGCGCCTAAGATTTAAGAAAGGTATTTAAGTTGCCGGTGTGTACCTAGCAGATGGTGTCCAGGTCCAAGGGTTATCTTTCACTAGCCATTCGTCTCACCACATCGAACGAAACAAGTTTTGAAAGTCTATTCGTCATCATAACATAAGATAATCGGACTCGATATTTCTTTATCTTCAAAATTTGAAAAGATAAAGTGGCCAAAACAGGTGATAAAAACGTTACAACTGCAACCGACTGTTTTAAATCGCGACGTAGCAAGATAAGTTGTAATGGATCAGATAATTATGATTTAATAATACAATTACATGATAATTGATTTATTTTCATCTCAGAAATAACAACGATGTATCTACAATATCAGTTTTCACCAAAAAAATATTTTTTCTACATTTTCACGCGCGGTTGACTGGTAGAGAATGCCTTTTAGATTTAAGTCCGCCAATTTTGTCACTATCGTTGCGATAAAGTTAAAATAAATAAAACATATTTTGCTGTGGAGTGACTAACTGATTGTTTTATGGGTAAGGTATCCACTCTTCAGTGACCTGTCATTAAGGCGTTGTCTTACGTAGGCGACGCTTCCTTAGCGCCTTCGCGAAGCAATGCGACCAATACTTGTGACAATGCATTCGCGCTTCGTCACGCAGGACAACGGGTAGGACTACGGGTTAATCCATTTCTGTTTCCCTCTTATCGATATTTACTCTCATATACTGTAAGATAATGAATACTTATTTAAAATCTCATCAGCCTATATACGTCCCACTGCTGGGCACAGGCCTCACCTCAACTATGAGATGGTCCGAGCCATATTCCACCATGCGGGCTCATTGCGGATTGGTGGAGGGGTGTTTGTAAGGTAAGTGACCAACATTACTGTCAGATGTTATAAGCCACCCGAGGGCCTCTGACTAGGCTTAACGACTAATATCTATCGATATTAACCGGGACCAACAGCTTATCGTGCCTTCCGAAGCACGGAGATGCTTATAAATAGACGTTACTTGTATGGTCAGAATGGTCACCCATGCTAAACATGACCGCGCCTTGTGTTGCTTAACATTTGGTATCACCACTAAAGCGCTGCAACCACTGCGCCACAAGCATAATATAATTGAATATAATATAAGATAAACAACAACATCACATATATTGATCTGACTCCGTGGTAAGAAGCTTAAGCACTTGTGTCACAGATATCCGAACCAACAGTGGTATTACAAATAAACTTAAATAAATACATATAACGCCCAGACCAGTACAAACAGATATGTTCATGCACACATATGTTTGTACGGTCGGAATCAGAAAATGGTTACCACCTTAAGAATCAAAATTGCTTGCATACATTTAAATCACAAGTTCTAAATGTCTATTTCATATTATTTGCATTGACCATATATAACATATTGTTTTCTAACGAGAATCAATCATTGACAGTAATGTAGTATGTAGCCTCCTGCCTCGTTGGTCTAGTGGCAAAGTTTGCCTTACATCCGAGAGGTCCTGGGTTCGAATGCCAGGTTGAGCCAAAATTGTTTATGATATCTTCTGTCATGAACTTCTCAAAAACAGCTCGGAGTCGGGAAAGTCGGCGGTGTTACACCCTCGTGCCTCGGAAAGCACGTTAAGCCGTTAGTCCTGCGCCTTATCTCTCTCCGGCGATGTCGGGTTGCCGTCTCACCGAACTTTGAGAGTGATGGAACAGTGAGTGCACCTGTGTATTGCGCTCACACTTGTGCACTATAGTATCTCCTGCATAGTTGGTTGATCTCTGTTGGGTTTGGCCGCCGTGGTCGAAATCGGCCAGTTGGACTATTATTATGTAACCTCCTTAAGGTTGATTGACACTGACCACATTTCAAAAAATGAAGAAATGAGTTTCATTACCAAAAAATGATCATAAAACTTCTTTCTGTTCTTAATGAGTCAAATTGATTAAAACATTTTTTAAGGTAAGTAATTTTTTTATTACATTTGGACTTTAGTGAAGGAAGTGTGATATATATAATCTAATTCAAAACTGGTAAGCACTTTCAGATCGCGACCGTACAGTGCCGGGGTCGAACCTGCGACCTCTTGGTCTAATAGTGAATTCTTAACCATTACAAAAATATTGTCGTCACAATATTCTATGTTACATACTTTATCTAGTGCCTCTGTGACTAATCAAAATAAAAATCGCTGCTCCCTTATCGATACAAGCGCGCGCACAAATCGTTTACAAGTTTTGATCGATTGTGTGCGCCCGCGCACCCCTTCGCATTTGGGGCGTGAAGGGTGAATGAATATTAATGTGCCCTCGGAATAATCCTGCAGCTGTCATTTGTTCCGACTTAAAGTTGCGGATGGAAAATTTTTGATGTTAGATGACGGGCTTGGCTCATCGTCGAAATCAAAAGCGTGCAACAAATACTTCAGTGATTTAATTAAATCCTTTCCTGTTTGTTTACGAAAAATTTAACGTTTTTCCACAAACTCGAACTCTTTTTGTCGTAATCAGATATGCATATATCGTAACATAAGTAACAGTCTAAATTTGTCAAAGTTTGTTCCGTCCTTTTTAATAAAAATCACAAAAAATAACTACTGTATTAATTGATACAGTAGTGAAACGCTACATTTTCGTATGTATCAAAGTATTCGGACTAATCTCATTACCCTTGTAAACTTTGAGACAGACAGACAGGTACAAAAACAACACTCGTGACCGCGAACAGATTGAACAAAAAGCCAAAAACAAAACAACATTAAAAGAAAACTGCGAGGAAACCAACATCCTAAGAACGAACAACTAAACAACTGGTTCGATAATGAGGCTTTGTCTTATCCTGGATCTGATCTCCGGACGTCTCACTCGGCTTCTGCAGTGGGAGCGATAAACAGTAATACGATACGCTGGGCAGCCACTGAACTTAAGATCGCTGATAAAAAGAGCGTTCGCTGTATTATTTACAACTCGTCGTAGCGCCAAAATTAACCGTCTTATGGTTCCGATGGCAAATGGAAAGTAGGCTAGGAATTGTATTAGATATTTAAAAAAAAATTACACCATCGCTGCTAAATTGTCCAAAACTAAGCTTATGCAATGACAAAAGCTTCGTTTTAGGCTATTTTTTAAACTTTTTTTTGAGCTCTATTTTAAAGGAATAACTTTAAACATTTAGGTATATCATCAACGTATACTAGTATAATTCTACATGTAACATCATTTTATTATCGTAAGATGTTCCTGACTTTTGTTTTAAACACGATGTTATGTTAACTCCTTCTTTTTATTGGATTTAAGGCCTAAGACTTAAAACCAACAAGGCAGAGACTGAGTCTACGATAGAGTTTGCCTAGATGATGCTTATTTACTCTAAATTTTGTTGTCACTGCAGGAAAACACAGATGCGATGTACCCACACTGTAGATGAGAAGCGCTTTATTCGCATTAATTAAATTATACAATATAAGGAACCCATCACATTTGTAATATTTATAATCGGCTTTATTTTTTATTGTACAGGTCTAGCTTTGCCTTCGGATTCGCTCGACAAGCCAGTACATGCCCTTAAGGTTTTACGACCGTCTAGGTTTACCGGACTCCCTTTCAAGCACTGGTTACTGCATCTTTTACATTTTAACTCCAACATTACAAATGTACTTTTAATTAATCGATATATAAGTAATGTTTTTTCAAGGCATTAATTTGCTACGGGTATCGAATTTCGTAGCACTGTGTTTACTACGGACGTTTTTGCTACGGAACGACTTTAATGATAGCAGGATTGGGAGATATCGTCTTGTAGATGTTTATTTTCAAGTTTCACCGGTGGACCCGGCAGACGCTGTCCTGCCTGCTTTCGCAATTTTGCTATATTTTCTCATCCCGTAGAAAAAAGTAGTTTTTTAAAATATAAATGAAAACCTTGTCCTGAAAATAAATAAATCATCTTTGGTGGCTTTATAACTTGCCGAACCGTCATATGTCGTCCGGCCCCGCTGTTTTTCGCATTGTATTTTTATTTCCTCTCCGTTTATACCTTTGCTGAACGTCCACAAATAAATCAAAACCAAAATTAGCAAAATCGGTTTAGCTGTTTTTGAGTTTTAGCGAGAGTAATTGATTTTTATATATAAGACCGCTAGACCCGGCAAAAGTCGTCCTGGCCGTTGTTTTCGCATATTTTTCTCATCGTTTAAACCTTCCCTGAACTTCCACGAATATTTTGAGACTAAAATTATTTAAATCAGATCAGCCGTTCTCGAGTTTTGGCGAGACTAACGAACCGCAATTCATTTTTATATATAAGACAAGATGGAAAGATTGATTCCATCCTTGTTGTAGCAAGCCAATCAACAATATGTGCGTTTCACGCCGTACACTGGACCGGCTATAACGCTAGTTAGAAAACAATTTTATGCACTCCTTGCTACGTCTCGAATGCAAGCCAGACGAAGTAACGGCCTAAAAACAAACAAGTAACAATTGTTCCACGTTACTCATCCGCTAACAAGGATGGCCGCTGAGCTCATTCATGAGTGCGCAGTGGTACACTTACCTTCATTCAAGGAAAATGCATTGTTTGTAGGGTATTTGAGGATCTTAAGTTGAGTAAAAAGTGAAATCACAGTGAAGGGTAGGTGTTTTTTTTAAACTGTTTTAGAATTTTAAAACTTTAAAGTTTAATTGACATCTTTTACGTTATTTGACTTAGAGCTACAGACCTTTGCAGCCTTTTTGACCTCTGACGAAAAAGAGGAGTGTTATAAGTTTTAATCCTATTCTTTGTTTTATTATAATAATCTGTGTGTTTGTGTTTTCGTGTGTGTCTGTCTGTGGCACTGTAGCTACCGAAGGGATGGACCGATTAGAATGCGGTTTTTTAATTCGAAAGATAATTTTATCGTGATAACCACCACTTAGCTATGTCTTGACAAAATCCGTCCAACCGTTGAAGCTGACCAGCTGTTTTCCTGATTCATTTCGAGGGTCATTAAATTTTTAATAACCAATATTACATTAAGTAACTTTTTTCTTCTTTGGAGGTTTTGGAGGTTGTGTTACGCATACAACTACCCTGGGGACGAAAGAGATACTTACCCATTCACAATATCAGTTTTCTTCTTATAGCTTAGAAGATGTAAATGTAGGTCTCCCAGGCTCTTTTCTATACCTATGTAATACCTAGGAGTATTATAGAAATAAACTTAGTTCCCGAATGGCAATGGCTATTAAGGATGAAAGTGGGTTATTTGCAGGTGAAAATATTTCCAGCGAATGATATTGTAGTACACCCGGCTAGACTGTTACGACTTCATTAGTACCTGATAGTCACAATGTTTACACTTGCGTGCATAAAATTAGGATGGAAAATACGTTTTCTAGAAGCCTTGTGTTATGTAATTCATCAGTTAGAAACGTTTTTGTCTAATATTGTTTAAGATTTTGTGTTGTTTTCAATGCCCCTGAATCTAACCCTGACCCCTATCATCTAACGAAATAAATATGTATTTCACTAATTGTTTAGTGGATCAGGCCTAAAAGTAATATTACTACCAGATATTACCTTAAGGCCTAAAATGACTGTGTTTAAGAACTATAAGTTTTCGTTCAATTAATTTTGTCCCGAACTGTATTCTATAGTAATATCAGCGAACAACGCTGAAACGTGAACTATACAGGGCGTCAGCAGTTGTAAACGACCGTAGCTAGTTCCATCGAGCTTCCTGCGTCCTGTAAGATCGGCTATTGCCTTTCTAACTGCCTCTAACTGGGTTAGTGTGAACTTCTAGCGTGTTCCACACTTGTGTATAGTTGATTGAAAATATGGACTTTCAATCAACTATACACTGTTAACGGGAAGTATTTGTTCGAAGTGTATCAGAAATCCCGCAAAGTGCAAAGACGGTCTGAAGCACAAACGATTGTGTATTTATTTTATTTTATTACATAATAGTCCTCCTGGCCGATTTCGACCACGGCGGCCAATCTCTTCCGAGATCAGCCAACTGCGCAGAAGATATTATAGTGCACAAGTGTGAGCGCAATACGCAGGTGCACTCACTGTTCAATCACTCTCAAAGTTCAGTGAGTCGGCAATCCGACATGATCGGAGAGTGATCAGGCGCAGGACCAACGGCTTAACGTGCTTTCCGAGGCACGGGGGTGTAACACCGCCAACTACCCGACTCCGAGCTGTTTTTGAGAAATTCATGACAGAAAATCTCAGAAACAATTTTGGCTCGACCTGGGATTTGAACCGAGGACCTCTCAGATGTAAAGCAGAAACTTTGTCACTGCACCAACGAGGCAGTCGTAAGTAAGATTACAATGGTTATTTAAATACTAAAAGGTTAAATATAATATAAGCTGCAGTGGAGAGAAAAAAAAAGCTCAAAAATAATATTTCATCAATTGGTGATCTCTTGTGTGCCTCCTATATACCCCAAAAACGAAAGTACTAGTATCCGTACAAAGTTTCCCAGCCGCGAACACTTAGGTCAAATACATATTTTTTTAGTGTCTCAACCAAATTACTAAGCGAGAGCTGTTGCTAAGGTGACTTTTTTAACGTCAGGAAAATGCTGTAACGCTGGTGGGTATACCAGCCGCGACAGCTGGGGGCTATGTGGGACTCCCAGCCTCAGAGAGAGAACCCGCCTACCCACTAAAAATCTGACGATGCCCTCCGGTGCCATATCAGTCGGGGACGTGGCGAGTTCACCGTAGCCCGAGTGACAATAGACAAGCTTAAAAAAACATCTATTACGTTGGCGGGAGGCGAACCCAAACTGCTGGTTTTGTGGTCCACAGCGCACAACACTATACCGAAATGTAAACTGAATTGTTTCAGTTAAATAGAGTAAACTAGCCAACGAGTCAATGCACGGCTATGCTAAGTTCGAGGTGTCGTGAACTGCCACGGTACATTTCCATGGCAGCGGTAGCAATACTCTAAAGTTTGTTTATGGCATAAACAAACTTTAGAGTATTGCTACCGCTAGTCCTGGCTCTTCCTGTGTCCTGGGCTGTGTTGCTAGCAATGTGTGAATTCAGAGTTAGTATAATTGTTTAAGGTTTGATTAAATAAAAAGTAAACGTGGCATAAGTAAAGAAGAACTTTATTTCTCAAAAGAATAACAGATAATTTACTCAATGAGATATTACATTTCATAACAATTACATAACGAGCGCACTTACATCTGGATAAAACAACTTTTATGTATTTAGTGTGGCACCAGAACAAAACTAACTTCGTTTAAAAAAAAGAAAGTCTTATATTTCTATTTACTTCTATATGCTTTTTATGTTAATATTTGTTAAAAAAAAATGTTTATGAAACTCGTTACTTAAGAGTGCGCATGTACCCAGTACCTACCTACCTATTCAAATAAGTGGTGATATTGCGAACTTTCCTTCCAATTAATTGCAATACTAATTTTCATAATAAAAGTTTTTTTTTACTAACCTTAATTATCATAAGCTTATCTGAGACTAAGCAAACAGCTAAAACTTTATAGGACCCCAGGCATTTTGTAAAAATCCTAAACTCTGTGCATTGCCGGTAACATAGATACAGGCAATAGGCTGTAGCAATAGCTATTGATAAACTGGGTTAGCGCCAGGATGTACAAGTTATCCTGATAGTTTGTTTGATATTGTGGTAGATACAGGGTTTATTAATAGAAGAAACTTTTGAAATGCCGGTCAATTAGTAAGGATAATAATAATTATAATAAAAATATTTATTTCTTCTATCACAACCATCGCAGTACATGAACATTACATTTTATGGGTGAAACTGATAGAAAATCTCAATCAACCAATCACTTCATACTTTTTTTATTTGTAATGGACCTGTATTGTGTTTTACCCATTCAACAATTAATTTGGACACATTTAGTCATTTAGGGAACGTCACATAAGGTAAATTGCACATGTAATCATAATTTTCCATTAATTGTTATTTTAGTCTTTACGCTGAACTTGATTTATTAAGATCTCCTTTAGTGGTAAAATTATTTAGGACAACAATAATTTAGTTCGTTTTTTAATGTGATCTTTCTCAATAAATGCAGTACTTTCAAAATAAACTATGTAGAGTCCCGTTACCCCAAGCTTTATACCTGTGAACAATTACCATTTGAATAGGGCCAATTTTTCGAAATGACATCGCACTTCCGATAGTACGAATTTGAATATTTTGCAATAACAATGTCGTACGCGGCACATAATACCACAATAGGAGCGCAACCGCACAAAAAATGTGTCAACAATTCGTCCGCTCTCGGTCTTGCCACCCCAATTCAGTTGAGGCTTAATCGCCACGATTATACATTTCAATATCTAGAATAAACATCATAAAAATTATTAGAACATATTATTTTAACAGGGTTGTTGTATAAAAAGAAAAAAAAATGGTGCTAAAAACAGTGAATTATGTGTTCCTGAATGCGTCACTCGTCGCTAGAGCTGTAGGGCGACCGGTCGGGGCGAAAGTCGAGTTCGGCCATACAGTTGGGCCGCGCCGGTACCACGCCACAGTCTCATCTAAGCCACAGCTATGCGCACATCCTCCCCATAACAGCCGAATTCCACTCGGGACCCACGCGCGAATCCACGCGACCGCGAAATTCGAACGCGAATACGATTTTTTAAACGTCGAACACTACATTTTTAATTATTTCGAAACTGTCAGAAAAGTTGCAGTTGGCGGCAAACGGTAAAGTTTTGTGTTGTGTACAGTGTAGACGTTGAGCTTGCTAAGATATTTTTGTGTGCCTTCAATGTGACAAGATTATGTTAGTGTGAAGTGTATTTTTTTATTATTTTGTGCGCTATTTTTCATTTGGATTTATTTGCTCCGGAAACTTTGGTTGGTTATTTTCTTAATTATTATTTATTAATTATATTTTATTTACAATTCTAAAAAAAAATTCGTACGCTACGTTTATGAGGAAAATGGTAGGGAAATGCGGAAAGAGTATCTCGGTTAGGTATGTTAATAGGTGCCTACTTGGATAGAGTTGCGCTTCTCTATTCAAAGTTTATGGGTTGGTGTGAAGAGAAAAATGCAATGTTGTATATATTAATGTGTTGAATTTTTTAAAACGTAATCTATGTTGATCATGGTCTCAGTTTGATGTGATCAGTGTCCATCAATTTCATTGCATCGGCAAATGCGATCGCGTTGAATTAACGGCGCGCGACCACTTAGGTAACGCTAGTTCGAGTCTGTGGCTTTCTTTGTGAAATGCATTTATTCAAAAATTTGAAACCTTTTATTATTTTTACGAACTTTACAAACAATTTCAGTAGGAATCAAGTTTTTTTTATGATTTTGTAGTAACTCTTCAATGACCGGGATGGAAACCGTGATTTTTATCGGAAATAATTCGTACCTTATTGAAACTGTATCATAAAATTTAATGGTTATATAACGAGTTCATGCGCCGGTAAGTAGGTTATAATTTAATAATAAAGCAATTTATCTGGTAATTTGTTGCGTAAAATCAGTTTGTAGGCATACAAGTCTAGCCTCTTGAAACTAAGTACATAATTTATTTTTGTTTCTGGTTATATTTTAATGCTAATGCAAACTCCTAAAATCGATTAAAATAAGTCAGTTTTATGAGGCGTTTTTGGGATAGCACTTAAAAAAAAAAAAAAAAAAAAAATTAATACAAAAATATTATGAGTTCAACACAGACAAGCATTCCCCATTAAATTCGCTATACACATTGACCACGGGCGCCAAGAGGCGGCAGTAATGATTAATTTCTAATAGCAATGCGTTAGAAGTGCTCATTCACGTAATAAAATTAATATTAAAATATTGAACGCGAGTGTAATTTTTACTTCGTTACCATTTTGATGGCAAGCTTGTTGGAATTATTGATAGTTGATTTATACGGTGTTAGTCATGTTATTTTTTAATGCGTAATATGTGTACAGTTCTTTTTAAAACACCTTTTTTGTTACCATTATGGAATAAAAATATGGCATTGAACACTTTGAGAAAATTATATAATAATAAAAAAAAACTTTAGTTAGACTTTTACAGTAGGTAAAGGTTCCATAGGTGCCTTAACGTCTTCAATACAAAGCGGAATTTTTTAGCTAAAAAATTCCAATAGGGTTGTATAAACAGACTTTTTTATTCGAGATCAAAATAGAAGGTTCAAAAACATTTTTTTTTTGGTCGTTTAAACATGTTCAATTAAAATTAATCTTACATCGAAAGCTTATCAAATCGATAATTAAAACAAAGTAAAATAATACGTAGACATACACTAGCTAGTAATATACCTACATATAACTTTAGTAATTTTATGAGATATCATCAGCTGGTGATGACGGAGAGACGTACAGACACACGGACAGCAGGGTATTAGTTGTAGGGACCCGTTTTTGCGTTTTTTGTGTACGGAACCCTAAACAGAAGTAATTACCAAATTAATAATATTGCACTAAAAGATCCCCCTAGCCCAAAATCTGAAGTTATAACTCACGATAGGAAACCAATATAGCGTGAAGATTCCATTTATGATATCCACATTTCGTTTGATAGAAATCTTAGTCCTGAAATTGAAAGATTCTATGATAACAAATGATTTCCTGTTCAGTTTGATCATAATACCGAAAAGTTTTTTGGATCGCACTACCAAAAGTGAAAGTTAGGTTCATAAAAGAGCGAATTCAGTATTTAAAAGTATTTTTAAAGTGGTTTCGGTTAAGAGGGGGTTTCTTTAGAAATCAGGTCTACGTTTTTTTATGCTTTATTTTTTGTTAAGTTGTGATAAACATTTTCACAAGTAAAACTACACATTATGAACATAGGTAAAACTATCCTAATATGTAATATTATAAACGAAAAATATGTAAGCATGGATGTATGGGTGTATGTACCTCTGTAACGTGAAAACTGCTGTATGTATTTAAATGAAATTTTACCAAAATATAGCTTATACATTAGAATAATACATAGGCTACAATTAATTAAGAATTGTGAAATATGGACGAAGTCGCGGGCAACTAGTAGTATACTATAAACGGATCCGCACCGATGCAACGAATTTTTAATAAGTTACGAACGTCTCACAGACTGCACCTCCGGAATAATATCAAAGTTGTTTTCCCGTATATCCTAAAGAATAGTGTTATTGACTCTTAGAAAATAACTTTTCGAATAACAACTCCGTTGCAGTTGCAGTTCCACCGTATCTTTGTTGTAAAGTTCCGAACTTTCGAAGTATATAAGCATTTCGGTCTAAAATAGATATGTCTCCGTACCTTTTTAAAAAGGAACGACAGTTTTGTTTGGACTTGCGCTCTGAAATAGCGTTTAAGTTTCGATCACATTTAGCGGATTTGGCCAGAAATACGTAGGAGTTTGGACAGGCATCTTTGCTAAAAATACCTACTACGAAAATATTTTGGCTACACAGACTAAATATAGGCAGACCAAGTACGTACGCATTACTACATATTATAAAGCAATGTCGCTTCCCCCGTCTATCAGTATGTCTGTACGTACGATTGCTAGATGTTTAAGACTGATGAACGGATTTTGATACAGTTTTCTTCAATAGATAGTGTGATTTAAAAAAAATATGCTAAATATATTATACCCGAATTATACCCGAGAATCGAATTCCGCGTGAGCGAAGCGAATGAAGGAAGCTAGTACAATTATAAAATTTAACGGAACAGGTATTATATATTATACACGCTACTCATCGAATGACCGCTCTATTTGACTTATTATACATTTAGAAAATCGTGTGAGACTTTTGCTAACTTTGAGTTGATTGTCTATAAATAAAAAGGGGTGGTGCGTTTTTTTACAAGGCTGTAGTTTAAGGTATGTATATTCCCTATCTCCCTACATGTCAGCAAAAAGACCGGCCATTAGTATACCACACTTATCTGATATGTTTATTCAGTATATTTCCACTGGTCGATTCCTTCAAAATAATAACGTAAATACTGAAAGAGAATTAAATCGTTTGGAATTTTATTACTTTGTGTATGCGTATGACTTTACGACATGTCATCAATAATCCAATAGCTCTATGGGAAATGCTTTATTGTATTTTAAAGTAGATCACACACGGGTTTATTATTATAACACAGTATTGCCTTAAGAATACATTTGAAATACAATTTGCATTAACTTGTAGCAGAGTTCATAGTTGCATCAGCAATTTACTTTGAACTCAGTTCGAATCAGTATAATCATGGTATATCATGGTTCTCCAACCAGTTGGTTTCTTATACCATCTTGCTAAATATATTTTTTACATACTACATAAAAAATAAATACACATAAAATACTTTGTGGCATATTACGACTAATCTTTTGACTTGACCCGTTGGCTAGTATGCACTAGCTGCAAGTTAGAGTAAACTAGCTTCTAGGTGTATTCTTAGTCTTCTAGGTAGTAGTTTTAGTCTTCTAGGTGAGCTCGCTCCATCGAAGACTCATTTTTTGCCTCGTTGGGTCTCGGGTCAAGTGCAAACCCATCCCAAATACAATAATAATAATGCATCAATACCTAACTGCTCCAGACATCGTCTACGTAATGAAACGCAAAGGGAATGCAATTTCAATAAAACACTTGAAGTCACCGATTCGTTTTTAGCCCATAAATTCGGCTAGACCATTGTAATGTATGAAGACATTACGGGGTAATATATCGTCTGTGCATGCTCTTCCTATGTTATTGTAGATTAGTTTATTGATATGCTAAGATTGAGACTGAGAGTAGAATTAATATTGAGTCGATCTGTAATAACGAGATATTACAACGATCTGTTGTAATGACATAAAATATGCGGCAGTGAATAAGATTCTGGACGTATGACTGTTGTTGTAAAAACAGCATAATAATTTACAAAAATACTCCGTAAAATCGTAGAATCTGGGAGATAAGTAGTAAGAAGTAAGCAAGTTGTTCGAGACCTATAACAATTAATCTGGCGTTTACCTTGTACTGTGTTGCCTTTGCCTTGGTTAATTACTAGACAATTATTATTTTTCTTCATCCAACAACATTTTTTTTTTTAACTTATGGAAAGCCTATTATTGGCCTTAATATTTGTTAGATTAAATTTGTTAATATTCATGTAATCGCTGTTGGTTTTCATACAAATATAAAATAAAGATAATAGGAATACAAAACGTAGCAAATTGATTGATACGAGTAGGTTCGTAAAATCTTTCTTAAAATCGTTACTAATCGGAGCTCTCGCAATCTACGGACTACGCCACGCAATACTACGATAGCCGTTAGGTAGAAATCCAAATGTCCGCAAGGACTTTAGTTTTAGCCACCGAGTTTCATACAAACTTTCATCCCCTATTTTATACCCTTGGGGGTAGAATTTAGCAAAATCCATTCTTAGCGGATGCCAACGTCATAACATCTACCTGCATGCTAAAATTCAGCCCGATCCAACCAGTGGTTCAGAGTGTGCGTTGATAGATCACTATGTCAGTCAGTTATCTTTGAATTTTATATATTTAGAAGCAGATAATTCTTATAGCATGATTCAGTATTCACGTGCGATGACTTATTCTTACCGTATTTCATCTGTAACTTTGGTGTTTCTATACCGATTTCTCTGATTATATGTATGGAATAGTTAATACTGTTAATGCTTAAAATAAGGGATGACTGAGAGGGTTGTAAAAGTAGGAGGAGACAAATATAATCAGAAAGCTTCGAACTGCTAAGCTATCGGGAGTTACACGTGTTATTGTGAGTCAACCATAAAAGATAGACATATGCTGTCATGGGAAATGTTTATATAATTTTGAGGAGAACATTTCCATCATACATGATTTCTGTGTGGCTTAACCATTTAGGTTGCACACGCGTCGGAAGCTAACAAAATGAAGTAACGACTCCCGTTTTCCCAATATTTCCCTTACTGTTCTGCTTCTTTTGTTTGTAGCGTGATGAAAATAATACTATTTAACCAACCCAGGAGTATGAGAAATAATTGTACCGAGTTTCGTTAAAATCCGTCGAGTAGTTATTGTTTCTTTAACGGATACACAGACAGACAGATAAACAAAATTTAAATTTTATTTATTTTTTATTTTACTGATTGCATTTTTGGCATTAGTATTGATCCCTAATCATACCCTTATAGTTATTTTGGAAATGTATTTCATATACAGAATTGACTTTTCTTAAAATGTATTATAAGTATAGATGTGATAAATATAGACCCAATATCGTGTTTGTAAGTTTGAGGATGTTAAGTATGTATATTAAGAAAATCTACACCCTTAACGGGATCTATTTCCTGGGATTATCATTATTTTTACTAAAACATAAGAAATAAGGCTTGGAGATTGTTTTTGGGATTTCTGAAAAACTTAAACTTTCGCAATTGACGGTGAAACTATATGTATAAGAACCAACATGTTCAACGGTTTATTTGTTGCTGACAAAACATAAAATCAGTAACAACAACATATCTCTCGATTAATCATGTCGACTGTACGAGTAGTTGCAATTGCGTAGCGCACTTATATTTAGCGCACAAATGCCAGTTCCCGAACTAGTGATCTACGGCAACTTTGAAAAATTTCGACACAGTTAGATGGATGGCGTTACCTAGTAAGGACCGGTGTATACTGAGCGTTATGACGTTACTAGGTCCTCCTGCCACAATGAAATTATAGTTTAAAATAAGACTATTACAGTGTAAGGAATTTAAATTCAAGCTTTTGTGTTAGTATGTTCTTTCATACTTTAACAAGGCGGTGTATGGGTATAATTTTTTTATGTCAATATGTTGGTCGAGTTTGAATTACAGCATTCATAATATTATTTAGCGTTGAAATTTTGATCCTTGACACGCTTGGTGTGTAACGGCCTTAAATAAGTTGTTTAGTGCGTGCATTTCTACATAGTTGATTAATTTTCAACTAAGTGTTGTTGGGATAAGTTTGACATTCCTATTTTTGTTAAACAGGATTAATTGGGAACAAATTTGTATCAATTTTTATTTAGAACTGGAAGAAAAAACTTTGTTTATATTCTGCTTTTCTGAAATTCAGTTAACCTTCACCTTCTTAGCTATAGTTCTTTGAAAAAATACTAATTTATAAAAAAGAGAAACGTATTCTGTTTATGACTCATAAAACTTTGCGAAATTGTATTGACATGTTGTGATTCGGTTTATGGGACCACCCACCGGTAGTTTTATGATTTTTCAAATTAAATTAGCATATATTAATTTGGCATTATTTGTTTAAGTGCAAAAGGTTTTGTTTTAAAGTAGCGTTTGGGTTGTTTAAATATATTCCAGCTGGAATGTGTTTTGGACATTTAAATAAATTGTAATATTTGGGTTAGCCATAAGCCACCCTTGTTCACATTTCCACTTATCTCAGGTTGAAATTGCGACAAAAAGTCAAGTTAAATATATTTTTAGGCTTTAGGTGCGAATAAGCTGTCTTTAACTTGAAATTCAAGAAACAAAATAAGTGTACCTAAGTTAAAAAGAACGGATAAGATTTCAAAATTTAGTTTAATGCTAAGGTATCTCTCAAATTAATGCTGAAGTAATTTTGTTTTTGAAACAAACAACATTATGTTTACTTATTTCTTAAATTTTTTTGATTCAAAAAATGATTAAGGAAACAAAAGCCGAAATCTCAAAAATCCTTGAAACAAGTGAGCGCAAACATTAGTGCGTAAAACGGAACTCGCATTACGCGCGTTATCTCTCTCCGGTACTTAGATCAAATCAAAAAGAGGAACATACGGTACGTCCTTACAATCGTCAACTTAAAAATGGGCCGCTCATACACACGGATTCATGTAAAAAACTCGCAGTGTCCATTGGACTCGGTTTAGTAGGAAGTTGGTGACTTCTACCGTTCGCCATCACAAGCGCATGCTTAACGGTGTCAAGCACGACATCGAGCGCTTATACGGCTCCATAGGCTTGATGGCGCTGTTAGCCTAGTACCGCACATGAACCGCGGTATATAAGATTTCGATCCAGTATAATATATATAGGCAAATCAAGATGATGTCTATCGGACCTTGGTCCCCGACCATAACAACCGGTCGGTAGGAAGCGGTTCCTTACTCTAAGTCTATTGCGCTAAAGGACCACACGCGCGACTATCGCATACCGTATCTGCCTCATTTTGGTTTGATCTAAGCTCCGGTATGCAGTTTCGTGTTTACCAAAAACTGCCAAAAACACTCGATAAGCGAAATGACGACTTTCAAAAATGCCGCGTCCTTATTCGGAATAAAATTTTGGAAATTTTAATGTTTTCAAGTTCCTACTTAGTGCGAGAGGTTGCGTCTTGATGCTTTTTATACATATGGTTTATATGTTACTCTTGAATCACTCTCATCTATTTAAAAAAACTGCATCAAAATCCGTTGAGTAGTTTTAAAGATCTAAGCATACATTCACACAGACAGGCGTGGGATGCGACTTTGCTTTATACTAGTATAGTATGTATTGACGGCGACGCTGTAGTTTTTCCTAGCATTTAAAATCTAAGTATTTACCGCCTAACTAAAAAAAGTCAATGAACAATTCTTCACGATAATTGATTTTGGAACGAATTTCCATTAGTTACTAATGAAAGAGTATCGTCAGACCACGATTTTTACGGTTTGCCTTAAAGTTAGTAAAGAGTTAGCCGAAAGGCATGTGTAGTTAGACACATTCAAATGAGCCAAACAGTTGTCTATGACAATAGGTAAAGTATGCGATAGTGCTGTATTGATTTCGATGTATGTCGATTCTTTTTCATTCGACCGCTTACATACCTTATGGTATTTCAGGACCTGTCATTTAAATGATGACATGAACATGACATGACAACTCACAACAGTAGATTCATAAAATATACCGGTAACGATTAGTCGAAAACAGGACAATGTATTATTTCTAAATTCAATTTATACGAGACAACGTTCTATCGGATATTAAAAAATATATAAGAAGGTAGTATTAGCCTGTATGTATTCTACCCACTGCTGGGCACAGGCCTAACCTCATAATACCCGGCTCTAGAAACTTTCAACTATCCTATGTACCTACTAGAGTATGTTTTTTTTAAGAACCTAAATTTACAAAAATACCTACTCTATACAAGTCATTTGGATGCGTGCATCACTACACTAGACGAAAAAAATTTGGATGTTTAGTAAATATATTAATTATAAAGAAATGTCACTAACTTGATAATATCGATATCATATCCTGTGATTGTGGGCATCACTACGCGAGGCTGCGTGCGTCTAATCGTTCGACAAACACCGCGAAGGCACCGCGGTGTGGTCTGAGGCCGCAAGTGCGAGAAATATTACCAGGACAAAGGGAAAAGCTGGATGTGGTAGGAAAGCATTCTCAAGATATTTTAAAAGTATTCGAAAAATCATGAAACGAAAAGCATGCTCGTCGGAAGACTCAGAAGTTGCTCGAAATTTATTTCGTAATTGCATGCCGTTTGCAAATATTATTTTGCAGTGTTTTTGTCACGTAGCGTTCGAAATGATATATGACACTTCTTATGTATGATTTCGCAATTTTATTTTATTTTAATTACCCCTAACGAAGAGAGGTGCTATAAGTTTCATCTCTATCTATATTTTTTTGTGTGTGTATGTTTGTGTTTTTGTGTGTGTCTGTCTGTATCATCGTAGATAATTCGAAAGATAATTTAATCACGGTGGTTCTTGGCTATGGCTGGTCAAAATTTGTCAAGCCGTTGAAGCTCACCAGCTGATCTTAAGCAGGAGCTATTGGTGTCATTATTTTAATTCCGTTATTATAGAATTTTTTTTAAATAACTGGAATGTTTTCGCACTTAATGCAATAGGACAAAAATACGAGTATTCCTCAATTATTACCTTGCTTTCAGGGGTTTTTGTTTTGACAAGCCATTTTATTCACAACTAGCGGATCCGGCAGACGTTGTCCTGCCCGCTTTTTTCGCAATTTTTCCATATTTTCTCATCGTTTAAACCTTCCCTGGACTTCCACAAATATTTCGAGATTAAAGTTATTGATCTGGATTCATTCGTTTTCGAGTTTTAGTGAGACTAACGAACAGAAATTCATTTTTATATTTAAGATTAAGAAAGTACTACACTTTCGGAATAGCTTAACGTCTACTTAGTAATTGTATCTTCAACGTCTGCAAATGGTTTGCTGCAATGGTAAGTTCATTTACACACAGCTGACATCTTTGTCATTCGACTTCATAAACAAAACCATTTCCAGTTGCGAAATATCTGCGTACGCGACTTCAAAAGTACGGTGGCTAGCATATTAGGCTACCCATTTTTGTGGCAAAATCGCACGTATCACAAGCGTTAAACATGCTGTAGTGTTCAGCTTGACGTGCTGTCGTCTGTACCTGGGATCCGCACTCAGGACCTTCACCTTTATTTATGTACACTCGGACAGAAATCACCCTTTGCGTCGCCCGCGCGCGCTCCTCGCATGCGCACAAGAAAGCATTCAAAATGATTTATTGTAAATGGTTTTCTACTTTGTTGGCTAAAATAATAACGCAGCGCCCGGATTGCTGTTCTAAATTCGATATTTTATTGTTACCTTTTTTCCTTTTGCCACGCCGATACGTGCTTCTTCGAAAATTTTAATTTGCAGACCCTCTGCTTGGACATTAGAGCTAAGAATGAGTCAGCAATATGGTGATTAGCAGTCGAAACAAAAATCATTAATTAACGCTAAAGAGTTACCTTAGAAAAAGTCGTTAAAGTAGCAGCTAAAAACGGTCAAGATGAATGAGATATCCACAATGCAAATAATAAAAACGTTAAAGGTACAGTAGAGCTTGCGGGTGGCTTTGTGTGCGGGGCACAATGGCAGAAACGTCGAGACGATTGACGCTTTAGCTCCGAAGGTGTCACAAGAATTAGTGGCCCATTATTGCTCCGTAGAAAACGCTGGTCAAGCAGAAAGGAGATAACAATAATTAGCTTGGACGCAACAAAAAGTGACATAAATCCCGCATAATAAGTCCTGCCGACTGCAAAAAACAACGTTTACCTGGTTCGCCGGATTTTTTGCAGTACGCCTGGACGAACGAGGACGATATAATAAACACCTCAATTCCTGGCACGGGCATTGTTTAATGATTTTCTGTTGTGATCTTGCACAATCCTCGGGCGGCGTGATTTTTTCGATTTCAACTTGCGAGAAAAATAAAAAGTTTTTTGTATGCCCTGGTAGCCTTTAAACAAAAGGGGCTCGAGGTTTGTGAAGGTGTGATTTATTTATGACTTTACCCTAAAACCTTCGCTGGTCGAGTTTGGGTGGCTTCTAAGATTTCTCGGCGGCTATTCGTCCGGTGTTTGCGTACCGATTAAAGCTAACAGTTGATTAACGTTTTGTTTCTTTTGTTCCAGGAGCAATATGGAAACGACGCATTCGACCGCCTCGATCCGTGAAGACTGTTAATTCATAACTTTTAAATAAAAGCCGGTGTTTTAAAAAGCCGTTATAAAACAAAGATGCTGGGGTGTGCTCTGAGGAGAGTTGCTTCAGTGTTTCCTTTCGCGCCGCAGGTCATCAGCTTGAGCTCGGCTGACGACAGCCGATGCTTAGATAAGTAGATGTTTTAAAGGTGGTGTTGCAAAAAAATTTTCGGCCATCAGATTTAAAAATTGTTAGCAAACCTGAAACAAAGCTAGTCAAGTTAAATAGCAATAGTAAGTTACCAATAGGCGAAGTAGGGAAGCGAACAGAGGTCTGGTGCGTGGGGCCCTTGGATTGCCACTGCAGTGGTATGCTTTATATTGCCTCTTGGATCGACTGTGCGCTGACAGGTCGCTACGTCACGTGGCTTCCCGGCGCGCGACTTCAGTGCTGGATGCTACTAACTGTATACACGTGAGTATTTCTTTTTTCATGTATGTTTAATTGAGTATGTTCCTCTGTCTGTAATCAGGATTATGAAGTTATGACTTATCCTTTGGTTCCCGTGTTACTTGCTCTAGCCATAGGTTATGTTACTAACTTACTACCTACTATATACAAGATGATTTTTTTGTGGTTTTTGTAGAACGGCTTGCGTTTTGGAGAACTTCCTATGGAATTATGGAAGTTATTTTTGTTAATTAGGTACTTTTTTGGTTCTCCATCCAGCAAGTGCTCTGTGAAGCGGGCCAAACAAAATCTTGATTTTTTTTAATTGATTTCATTTAAAAAACATCACGAATCTATTGAATTACTGAGATATAATCATTTCATTGCAGCAACTTAAATATCACCCTGTAGTTGCACAAAGGATGACGTAAATCGATACAAAATGCTATGATATTAGCCATGGTGTGGATTTGTCATTTTTTTAAAGGGAATGGAAAGGGAATCAAAATAAGTAACTTTTAATTTCTCTCTTTAGATCATTGTTATATATTTTCTAGTTTCTCTATGAAATAAGTTTTTTAATTACCGTACAGTATTTAATAAAACCTTGAAATCTTCGGAGTTGATAGTAGGTACTTAACGCAACTTCATACAAAATGTTAACTAATAATGCTAGCATGTAACAATTCCGGCTGATAATAAAATCTGAGATTGTTGTTATGGTTGTTCATACCAGCAATCTTGTGGTACTTCTTGTTTAGACTATGATGTCTTCACTAGAACGGCCCGACCTTATGTTGCATGGTCATCAATGCAAAGGGCCAGGGCTACCAACCGAGGGTTTGTGATGGTCAATAATTTAATTTTTAAGGAAACATTTTATGTTTATTTTTCATGTCAAAACGACTGCCCGTTAATTTAGCGAAATTGTAAAACAGATTGGCCTTAAAGGTAAACGAAATGGTAACTTCATATTTTTTTGTTATACAGATTAAAATGATTAGTAGCCAAAGTTAAAGATTATGTTATTAAAATTTAAATACTATGCATGCAAATATATAAATAATAATAAGCAATACCTTGAATTTAATGCGATTTATCGGATTATCAACTGCCTTATATAGATCAGATTTCGATGGAGTGTATATTAAGTGCGGAGAATATTAACTTATTTAAGGAATAACAGTTTAACATTTATTTTTAAGCACTTTCACGTCTTTTATAGGTACGTATCCTTGTTATACAAAGTGTTTTTTCTGAACTGCATTAATGCTTATTTTATTTTAATTTTTTTAAAACCGTCTCAACACTTTTGGTGACCCTGGAAAGGGCGTCAAACGTGTCCATACATTCCGTTAAATTCTTGGACCGTTCTGCGCAGGAGTGGCTAGCATTTACGACTTTTCATGCTTTTCATTACCTGTTTTTGCCTTTGTAACGCCGGGTGCTTCGGCAAACGTTACATTCATATAATCATCATATGCGTAAGGCTGTATAACTGTATGATATTAAGCAGCAACCGTTTTAGCATCGGTAACATACGTTTTGACATCTGTGAGACGCCGGCACTCGTTATGCAGCATCTATTTAATCTTGAACAAGCTTTTGACTCCAAAACTGAACCTTACTTATGGTCATATAACATTATACTCCAGCATATGTGACTGCCAGACAGGGCAGCTATTATTGGTACTATTTATGATTTAATTTGCACACTGTTCCGGGTAGACGCAGTATGTTTTTCACTTTTGTAGAATTCTATCAAGAACTGAAAGATTCCAGAATCAAATGATCTAATAACTTGGTGATTAAACTAATATCCATTGCGTACTTACTACAAGTTATCAATATAGGCCTTGACTACGGATACATTCTTACGAGATTACAGGTAAGTGCTACTAGATAAATTGTAGATAATAGTTCATTGACTCATCGTAGTTCTTCCTTCTGACCTAATAAGTCTGCCTAACCTTATCAATATTATTTTGTTCAAACGCCCTCGAGTGTAGCAACTCAGACGTTGAATATTTGGCAACAGCGTCAAATATTTGCACTTGAAGTTTGTAAAAACCTGACGACGATGTGTCAAGTCGGCTGGAATGTATTTAATGGTAAACAGTTAGTGTACGAGTATATTATTACATTGGATTACAATTTGTTTTTCACGATATGCTATAATAGACAGATAGAGTTTATCAATCTAAGCGTGCAATAACTCATCAACTTTATTAGCTGTAGGTATTCAGCATTTTATTTAGCTGTTGTAGCAAAGACGCGAATTTACAAATATGCACTAAGATTCTAATGTCTCGTTGGGGTAGTGACAAAGTTTCTGCCTTACATCCGAGAGGTCCTGGGTTCGAATCCCAGGTCAAGCTAAAATTGATTCTAAGATTTTCTGTCATGAATTTCTCAAAAACACCCCCGTGCCTCGGAAAGCACGTTAAGCCGTTGCTCCTGCGCCTGATTTCTTTCCGTTCATATTGGATTGCCGTCTCCCAGAACTTTGAGAGTGATGGAACAGTGAGTGCACCTGTGTATTGCGCTCACACTATAATATCTCCTGCGTAGTTGGCTGATATCTGTTGAGATTGGCCGCCGTGGTCGAAATC
This sequence comes from Pyrausta despicata, assembly GCA_963921415.1. NCBI lineage: Eukaryota > Metazoa > Arthropoda > Insecta > Lepidoptera > Crambidae > Pyrausta > Pyrausta despicata. The sequence continues at coordinate 10,932,711 of OY992858.1, read as the reverse complement.
GGCCAGGAGGATTAAGATTTTTTTTTTAAATCCGCGCTAAGAATCTAATAATAATTTTAAAGAATCCGCAGAGTACCCATTAGAAAAAGAAAAATAGAACATATGAATCAAACTTATTGATGGTTAAGAACGTAAATTATTAATTAACCTCTATTTGGTCTATAAAATGACTAAGCAAATAATTCCTGAATTTAATTTGGTGTCTGACTCATCATGATTCGTCTAAGGGCAATAGCCATGATTTATTATTTTTGTGTTTGAATGTGACAAAGGCGAACATAAGACCATTCATCATTGCGGTTTCATTATTATTATTAGATCAAACAAAACCGGTGTTGTCGTAAAATTATTAAGTGCAAACCTTTGTAGCGTCTAATATCAAAATTAACACTTACCTTAAATGCATTTTAGAGGCAAAAATTTGGGTATTCGGTGCTATGACTAAAATTGTGACGGCGAGGAAATACATTCTCAGATCTTTCTAATCTCGAAGGAATAACATTGAGTGGATTTCTTCAGTTGTTACCACAATGATACCGCAGCTATAACATTACATGAAAACGTTTCTGTACAGATAATTAGAGTACCAAAATTAGGGTTCACTAAGAATATAGTATAGTTGTACCAGTAAAAAAATAAGAGCATTGTACCTACAAAAATCGTTATAAATAAAGGTCGTTTCTGGCATTACTGTCGAAAAATGCCCTTGACCGATTCGTAACGCCCACAAGATATATTCAACTTAGCCAAATTGGGAGACAATGCCTAATTAATAACAATAGTCTAGGCTGAGGCGTTGCTAAACAAATGAATTCGGTAGCACGAATTGTTGGTGTAATACACGAGTGTCATATTTAAATAAATGATCGTCACATTCTGATTCCACTACTTTTTGGGTGTATTATTCTTAGGACAGAATGGGATCGACAATTACTTTCTAAGGCAAGGATGATCTCATGGGGTGACTTCTATCCGCTCCTGTTGTGACTCTACCTAATCAATCGCCAGTAGGTACCGCGACTGTGGTGAAAACCGCGCATCTTACGGGCGTTACCTATATTTCGATTGCATCCTGATAACTACTTGTTTTTTAATATTTTTTTTTTCTTTTTATAATGTTTGAAGCGGTCCCGCAACCTCGTGAAGTCTTAGCCTTAAGCGAACCAGTTCTACATTTGTGTTTGGTGAGTGCGTTTCAATAAAAGTGTACATGTTTGAATCAGCAAATTTATTTGTCGTAGTACAAGGTATGACGTTTAGTGTAAATCTGGAATAAGTTATGTGAAAAAATCACGTGCTTGTTACATTTACAAACCTGTAAACATTTTAACACTACGTTAACTACTACGAATGTAACTTTACCGCCACGTTATTTATAACACTGTAAAATATTAATATTGGTGTGTAAATTGTAAGATAAACATGACATTAAACTATTTGGCAAGTAAAAATCGCGACGTCGCAACAATGCCGGGTGTAAAGTTTTCAACACATAAGTCGTGACGCATTTTGCAACGACATTTTAAAACCTAGCAAGCAATCATTAATACCAGAACGTAAATATTTGTCAAAATTTTGTCTTATTTGTTACTGTTTCGTTCGGTGCAAAGATGTTTTTTTTATCCCTACTTAGGTCTAGTTACTTATTAGTGTTACAGATAACTTAAAAAAGCTTATTATAATTTGTGTCTTCGTTAAAACAATAGAAAAAAAGGTTAGTTCTTCAAAAATATTTTTTAGACTGTTACAGAATACATATACCTTTTTTCCGAATAGTATTATCCTAAATACAAAAACCCGTTGCTTTCCTTAGCATGTTTAGTAACCAGTTACCTCTTATGACGAAGCGGCGTTTCACGCCTTTCTTCAAACCTCGATCGCCGAAGGGCTCTCGACTGCACTTCTGTGTCACCCCAGCTCGCACTTGACCGTTTTTAATGACTGGATATGTAGGTGTGAGAGGTGGACTTTCATCGAATGTCATTGTATTGTCACTGTAGAATACGGTGCATAGGTACCTACAGATTTGAAACGATAGCCTGTGGTTGTGCCAAATTCAAGATATTAATTTGCATTTTGAAAAGCTCCTGTGAAAAGTGACAGCATGAACAATGAATACCTTGCTAACATACATACATAATATCCAACATAGGACTTATTTTTTTTGCTTTTCCCTCTCTCTCTCTCTTATTTACATACACGCACGCTTTCACACAAAAGTACACACCATACACACACACACACACACACACACACACATACACACACACACACACACACACACACACACACACACATACACGCACACACATACACACACACACACACAATATAATAAATAAACATTTTATTCTTTAATTTAATTTAAAAAACAATTTATCTGTAACAAAAACACGAAAATATTAATTTACTTTATTAGTAATCCTGGCTGGTTTTGTACCTTTGCCTAAAAAAAACGTTGATGCGCGCGCATAGCTAATTTGTGGACAAGTAAAAACTATTTCGCGCGCTTTTTCTTTTCGCTATAAATGTTTTCATTTAGTTTTATTTATTTCCTCGCAAAAACGTTTTCAACGACGGTATGACATATGGCAGTCTCTGCCTTCTTACAGCCCTCTCCTACGGCTTGGGCTAGTAATATCGCCACGGCTGTAAATTTCATCTTACCGCACTTACATCCTTACATTTACATACTTACATTGAGTCCAAAGCTCAGACTGTGGCAAAGAAGCTGGGCATCCTCAACAAAGTGAAGCGGTACTTCTCTCCTGAACAGCTTTTAACCTTGTACAAAGCACAAGTTCGCTCCTGCATGGAGTACTGCTCTCACCTGTGGGATGGCTCAGCTAAATACCAACTAGCCGCTCTGGAATCCGTTGAGCGTCGAGCCAGGAGGCTGATTGGTGACAGGAAGCTGGTGGAGACTAAGCTTCATAGTCTAGACCACCGCCGTAAAGTTGCCTGCTTGTCGGTTTTCTACAGACTCTACTTCGGGGAGTGTGCTCATGAGCTCCATATGCTCATACTACCAAGTCCATTTTACCAGAGGACCACCAGACGTACGGCGGGTTACCATCCGTACTTGGTTGATATACCTACTATACGCACTAAGCGCTTCGCTTCATCCTTCATAATCCGCCGTCGGTGTTCCCTCTTTCTTATTACTTGAGCTCATTCAAAGCGAAAGTAACCTTCTGGGTAAGCTCGCTACATCGTCGACATCTTCTTTACCTCCTAGAGGGAGAATGATGTCAAGAGCGAACCCATATTGATAAAAAAAAAAACATAATGTACTATTACAATCCAGTGCTACTGCAGTGAAAACATCTGAACACTATACTAATGTGTTCAATCCAAAGAGTAAACTACTATTGTAAATAATGACATAGACACCTATGATTGTCGATGATTGACAAAAGAAAATCGTGGGTGGAATAATATAAACATAAAAATATTTAGTAGAATTACATTCTGTTACAAACAAGGAAAGTCTTCACCTTCTTCTTCAGTCTTCTTAACATTAATTGCGTCATAACTAAGTTGATATGCGCTCAGTTTACGTTCTGTATTCAAGCTTATTAAATTATATATTGATTAGTGGCTAGTAATTTAAAAAAAAAAACGACTTCTTTTAGCGGATTTAAAAAACGCATTTTTTTCGATAATTGCAGTTTTTAACAAAAAATGTCCTATTTAATTACTTTTTCATAAACTCTTATCGCGAAACCCCATAGTTTTTTTGTTATAGCCTGCTAACATTAAAAAAATCCTCGAAATAGCTGATCGAAAAAAGTTATTGTTTTTTTGGTTCAATTTATTTCGATTACACGTTAAGAAATCATCAAATGCAATGTGGGTTGCATTGTTTGAACTCTAAGGCCAAGCGTCGAGTTACCGACGTTACGACAACGTCTAGACGTTCAACCGTAGACTTTTTTTTGTTTCTGCCACGTTTGTGGGCGGCCTTAAATTCGCATTAATCATAATCGAAACCTGATCTGACATAATATTCCTAATATACTCGTAAGTCGGATTGCCGTCTCACCGAACTTTGATAGTGAAGTATCAGTAAAAGAAGCATCAGAAGTGTATTGCGCTCACACTAGTGCACTATAATATGTCCTGCGTAGTTGGCTGATCTCTGTTGAGATTGGCCGCCGTGGTCGAAATCGGCCAGGAGAACTTATAATATAAGTCAAGAGGTTCGACTAGCTCTCAAAGAATCAAAAATAGTTGAAAGAAGATATTGCTTTAGTGGACGAATTTAGTTCTAATTTGAATTTATCACTACAATAAAAGTAAAATTACTACCTACCTTAAATATATGGAAGATCTTTCCATGTCTTTTATCGATGGTGTTTATCAGCCACGCCTTTAAAAAGTACGCAATAGGTACTAGTAGGTACCAATATTTCCGTATCACTAATTAAAGGTTAATGCCTACTTTGGATTCTACGAGACGTCCCAATGTCAAGCGCCTTGCCTCAAGAGCATAACAAACCAAACTAAACGTTTCCATTGCAACCTGACCTGTTATCGTATTGCCGGTTCTTTTGATACAGGTTCAATTTATAATGGGAATGTATAGCTTGACGTACGATGGTTAATGCCTTGGATCTGTTAAGTGTCACGATGACCCTCCAATACTAATGGTCGGATTAGTTTTCTTAGCTGATTGTGATCAAACGAATACGTTAGTGTTATTCGTATAGCGGATTGTGTTTTCATTTTCCTGGACACATTTCGTGACGAACTTAATACGTAAGGTGTTTGATTAGATTTTATCTTATCGTCATTACCTCGTGTTCACAATGGCATTATTTTTTCTACAGGAACCTGTGTTGTCTTGATCAAGTGGTAACAGCTCAAGTCTTGTTTGTTCTGTTGTACTTATGAATTTTATAGCCATTGCGTTTCAAGAACCTCACCCTTAAGATGTAGGATTCAATAAAGTAAGGCTTTAACTGTAACTATATGATATTTAATTTCACATAACTATAGAACATTTGAAAAATTGTAAGTATTTTATGTAATGACATGAGAATCACTTCATCCCTCTCATTCCACATTGACCAGAAAATTTAAATCTTATAATTTACATGAATTTCAATAAAAGTAATTTGCTTCCATTTCTCGTGACGGCTGTAACAATGGAAATGAGTCCAACATTAGTATTACAGATGTGCGAAGTAACTGTTGCTACCAAGCGAGTTTAGTCCCATTGAAATTCATAATGGGACCTAATTATGCCGAGTAATGTATTTAATTATGATTTGTTCCACTAATAGGTGGTCCAGTGGGCGTGATACGTCTCTATTAGGTAGTTAGTAAACTTTTTGTATATTTTAAAGTATGAGTACTGTGATTAGTAGACAAAGAGTTTTGTTCTATGTTCAGTTAGTTCATGTGAAGGCGAAAATGATTAAATAGGCAGAATTTAGTACTTACTAAAAAAATCCATTTGTGTGCACCACCTGTAAAATTTTCTGTGATTCTAGCATATCGTTATAGTGACTGAGTTGGACGACAGTCTTAAAATAATCCGTTATTTTTTTGGTTGACAATTTCAACTAATTCAATTTATATTCGACACGTCAAAGTAAATTGCATCGACCACTGCTCTGAAGACATTACGAGCGAAAGAGTATTACATGCAAGTAGGCAATATCTAGACGTTTCTAGGTACACTCGGCGTCACAAACTTCCTTTTTTCTCACCCTTACTCAGCCTTATACACATCCGACTGTACGTTCAGTACTCCTAACAACTGCAACTGGATATAACGCATAAATTACCAAAGCAAGACGCAACAGCCTTTTGTTAGTCTGTCACACGGCAGGTACAATTGCATTGGAAAGCCACTTTTACCTCGGCTATGCGTGGGCGCAGCATTTGGGACACGTTTATTTTTCTATGGCCATTTCTTTGATGTATCGCTTCTGGTACGCTTTTTTACAATTGCGTAGTACAATGAGTGTAATGTTGGGATAGAATTAATTGAATGAGCATTGTCCCTTCGGGAGGATACTACAATCAGCTGCATGTAGGCTGATTCAGTTCCCTATACGACAACAAAAAAAGAGAAAGATAGTACAATCATATTGTAAACCCATAAATGGAACAGTAAGATAGATATATTTGAAATGTTTTTGCCGTTCTCTTTTTGTACATTTTATCAAGTGATTTCATGTCAATATTACTAAATCATCCCTTGGCTTTCCTACCTAGTTACGAATACCTATGGAAATGTATTATATGTATATTCATTATTAATCAAAGTGTAATAAAAAGACAAGGCACCTTTCTACGCATATCTAGATATCCAAATATTATGTTTGTTTAATAAAGTAAATCGTTGCTTTAAGTTTTCTTAATGCTTCGAATTCAAATGTTCGCTGTACCCAACGGATCTGCCGATCATAATTGAGTCCACGGTTCGACCCCCGGCTGTGTCGCTTATGTACAAACAATAAGCATCCGTGGGTTGGGACGTGACAATAAATTAATTAGCGCTTCCAAGATCTGTGAGTGCTTATAAAGTAAGTACTTGCAGTAGAATCGTTCCACACTGCAAAAGCAGAATTCAAAATCTTCCCAAGACTAATCACAATCAGCAGCAAACGGTCTACTCGTGATGCAAATATCTGTCCACCAAATAGATTTCCAGGTCGAGGGACTTCTAGCGCCCTGTATGTACCCAGTTCAAACCTGCACGATGGTCATTAACAAGGTCGTCAAATAAAGAACTTCCCTCCACCAACAGCCGTATTATACCTATTTCCAAAATTCATACGTGGATATTTAATCCCAGGGCATACTTGCGGGATAATGTCGCCGCGTCTTGCGACTGGCAGTGATTGAAATGCGGTGATTGGTGACACACTGTCAAAAGCGAGTCGCGGATTCAGATAGTAGCAGGTGTGAGCCCTCCATGAAGGTAGAACGTCTATGCCCCAATAAAAATTAAATGACTTGACTTAAATATAAACTATGTCCAACTTTAAAGGTAAAGTACCGAAGTACCACTTCAACCTACTACTAAACCTACTGAGTGGAACTTTTTGAATAGAATATTTCGTTTCATAGATAAGGCTTCAAATAAAATTAAGAAGCAGCTTTGCCATTTGGATAGGACTGATAAAATGCCTAATCATCGTTTAGGTACCAAGTACCAACAAAATTATATTCTATATACTTTTAGGTGGCATAGAAACTTTATTCAGAACTGCCGAATATGGTATTGTGATATGATTACAAAAATCACAAAATAATTGCCAATATTTTTCGTGATATCTACAATGTCGTTTCAATACCAAGTTGGGTTTTCGCACACGTATGTGAAATCGTTTCTTTGTCCAAAGGTACAAAACTTACAAAGTTCTTGACACACGCTCCTATTTTAACATTAATTATCGACCATAGGACAATAGGACTTTTACCTCAAAAACTTCCTAAGGTCGGGTGGTCCCATTCACCCTAAAGAGGGATGTGAGTTTTTGGGACCAAATTCATTATGCTCACTTTTATACAAAGAGGAAGCTTTTATCTATGCATCTTTGTGCTCGTATTATTAAAAGTTCTTTATAAAAACTCGAATATTGATCGGAATGCACATAAGTTATAATGCGTGGAACGGATGTTGTTAAGTTGTCAAACATGCACACATATTTTTAATCAGATTTTGGGTGACATATATTACGATATCGAATCAACAAGCATTTTTAATAGTTTTTCATGAAAGTGGATAAAAAGTTAATATGCATAGAGTTTCACCTGGTATTGTTGAATTTATATGAGACAAGCGTTTTTCATTATAAACATGGGTCTTTATTCTTAAACCAAGCTACCCCTATCATAAGCCAAGAGCAAGTAGTAACTTATTAATGAAATACAAGCGATTAAGAAGAAACAGAGAACAATAACTAAGCGATTCGCGAAGCCAATTTAAACTACAATTAAGTAATTACTTACCTATTTTAGATAGGTTCCGAAATGTTATTAAATAAATGTTAATCGGTGTGTTAGAAGTAAACGGCTGCGTAATTAGTTGTCTATTATTCGTGAGCACAACTCAGCACTGATACAGGGTTTAACACAGCTTAATGTTTCGGCAATCTCGACCCAATTCAACAACACGTCGAGACCCGTCAAGCCAATTTGCGCTATAATTAAACTGTGCTACGAGTATTTGGTTACTCAAAATATGTAGAAAATGTAATTCACCTTACACGTCAATTGCTCATTGGGAAAACGACAAACAGAACATTTTCTTTTTTCTCTTTATTTGCATCGCCTGTAGGTTCTCTGCCTATGGTTGACGGGTTGAGAATGCCCCCGGCATTAAGCCTATTCAGGGTCATTTTGTAGAATTTTTGTACGGTTATTTGGTTTTTTAAAAGAACCTTCTAGAGCATTGTTATAAGCTAGTACAATAAAAAAAACGAAACTTGTCCCAAAATCGCCCTGAATTGGGTCAGCCCACAAAAAGCTAAGGAACGGCGGGTCATTGCCTCGCGACAGCCGAGCGGGGGCCATTGCCTCTAAAGTTTTCCCTGCGATTTCCATAGGAACGTGTGCTTAGGTGACGTTTTCATTATGCAGGTGTGTGCGTTTGTTGTCTGTTTGAAGTAGACAAAAAGGTAAGCAATCGCTTAAGTTGATTCGTCTCGATTTATTAATTCTTATAAATATATAATTTGACCCCTTCACGACACACGAGGCCGGTATCGATGCCGTAACAGAATCTATTTGTTTAGGGCATCGTGCTTCGAATAATTAAACTACATTCAAATTGGCATAAAACTATCCATCACCATTCAAGATGAGAATAAAAACATATAGCTCAAAGCCTTTTTTATTTGACGACCACTTTGGTGTAATGGGCAAAAAGTAATACTATTAACCAAGGGTTCGATCCCCGCACTGTACAAACATTTATGAGCATGAACATGTCTGTTTGTACTGGTCTGGGTGTTATAGGTATTTATTTAAGTTTATTTGTTATACCACTGTTGATTCTGATATCTGTAACACAAGTGCTTTACTTAGCACGAGTCAGACCAATGTATGTGATGTTGTTGTATATTTATTTATTTATAAGGTATTTTCATGATCATACCTAGTTGAGGTGAGGCCTGTGCTCAGGCGTGGAACGTTTTTATAACGTAACAAACGTAACGTAAGTGTACCTAAAGTCTGATCGTAATCTCAAAGCTACTTCTAATCGCTATGTAACTAACAAGGAATTGTCCGAGTTGTAGGCACTAATAGAGAGTTTAGTTAAGTGCTGGATAAAGTTGCTATCGTTAAAGTTAAGTTATCGTTAATGGGTATTTGTAGTAATCGCCGCGCAGATTAGGGCTCGCAGAACTTATTTATATCCTTTGGTATTTCTTGTAGCCGATTTAGTTTTTTGACCAAAGAGAAAGAAGAATTTTAACTTATTGAGTCCCATTTGGCCCGCTACCTATAGAATATTAATTGTGTCTGCAATTTTAGGATCTGACTGGTTAAAAGTCGAAGTTTTGAATGGTATCATGAATCTAATATATAACATATATATTCTTATCTCTTGTTATGACCTGATCTCTCTTTTTGGTCATGTCGGATTGCTGTCTCACCGAACTTTGAAAGTGATGGAACAGTGAGTGCACCTGTGTATTGCGCTCACACTTGTGCACTATAATATCTCCTGCGTAGTTGGCTGATCTCTGTTGAGATGGGCCGCCGTGGTTAAATCGGCCAGGAGGACTATTATATAACATTTAACATAAATTGCAACTGTTCTTTGAAAATTTTACTCCGAGGCTTTTGTACAATGTGATCCTTCTATGCCAGAGATAACTTTCGCTAAATAAATTTACCTTCTTATTTCCGTTTAGGGGCGAAACTAAGACTTCATTTTTAACTAGCTTCCCGCCAGCGGCTTCGCACGCGTTGTTATCTTGATATTATCAGAAGATTTCTAATATATTATAGTTAGTTAGTTTTAAACTCTTAGGCATACCTATTACAGACATAGGGACTTGCGTAAAAAGCGGCTTTGCTTTATTACTATATTTTGATATTGTACTCCTTTTCGAGATTGAATATGCGTCACGGTAAACATTTTGTACTATTCTGCCCTTTTATTGCACTGCATTTTGATCGGCGGTAAATGGTGATAAGATTAACGTTTTTGAGATGAAAGTCCTTATCTTTCATATCTCACGATTACACTTTCCATAATGCGGGGTTAATAGCGAAATTAAATGCCTCGTTTTAATTTGGTGTACGTCATAATAGCTGCGCCGCCGCTTTTGATCTTCTCGTCCAATATGCGTAATTGTGGGTTAGTGGTCAACTGTGTGGTGCTAGGTAAAAGATTAAGCGACTAAAGTTATGTGTAATTTATTTTTAAAATGAATGAGAAAGATATTCCGTCATGTCATGGTTTGGCGATTTCCATCCATTTTGCAATCGTTATTTTTTTTAAATAAGAGCCAGGGTTCAGGGAAAAAATTCGATTTTATAATAATTATTATGATTATGATAATTATTAAAATCACGATATGTTCAATCAATCTGATGCATGAAAAATGCATGTGTAACAGTGTACTAAAGTTCTGTATCTCAAAGTTATTTTGTGTTAGTTTTATTAACTTATATTAAGGTTAGGTTATTAAGCTGTCAAAAATCAATATAATTACTATTTGCAACAAAGTTAGGAAAAACAAAGTTGGGAGAAATTACTTTTTTTACCTACAGTTTATTTACGGTATTTATTTTCAAACGCGAAGTCTGATGCTCCTAAGAAACAAGGTTGTTTTCCACTATAAAAAAATGATGTTTTTATAAAAAAAAATATTTTTTGATTTTTATGCAAAAACCTATATAGGTATCGTAGTATAAATCCATCGATATATATTCTCGCATCCTGATGAGAAAGCTGCCAGTAAGTAAAAAGCAAGATCGTCATACGGTCCAAGGATTAGTTTAGTCTATCCAACGCATAGTTGGCTCATCTTGAGTAAAACTGACCGCCTTCCGCCACCAAAGTTTCGCGACGTTTAGCTAGGATTATTGTTGTATGGGTTTAGCAGTCGGATTGTAGTATTTGCTTGAATATTTATCGAGTTTCATGAAATGCTAAAATGTTTTTGTACAAATAATCTATAATGAATTGTGTAAGCGAGATTAATTTAAGTTTTGTTGACGCCATAGTTTCCGATTAGTGTCATCATGCCCATGAAATTAATCTGTATTATTTTCCTTGGCCTGAAGTGTTAACCAAGTTGGTCCATTTTACCTACTGTTATATGTTGTTTTATGTATTTTTGTAATTTATTTTAATAAGGTGGTAGGTATATCACCAAATTATGTAATTTCCTTTTTCTTAACAAACCGCTACGTCTTGTTACACACGCCACAAAATGCACAAGTTTTTTACATGGCGCAAGTGTTTTTAATAAATAGGTATTACATTAACCGGGGGCAGGATTTTTTACCACACTCTTGATGTCTTATTACTAAGAGATATCAATGTTGTCTCGATTACCCATGAAATATATTCAGCGTTAAGGTTTTTAATTAGCTCCTTTTTTGTCGCGTTTTAATGCTTAAGAATTTCATGCAACGTTCTGGTATTTTGCAATTAACAAGGTAATATTTATAGCGTCGAAATTTGAGTCTTGAAATTTATTTATTATTAATTACTTTTCGTTTTACATTTTTTTACATACAAAATTATTCAGTGATAATGTCATGTTCCATTGATTCAGTGAACATCATAGTGCTTATATACGACGTGATAATTGTTTCTTTCAACTTATATAATCACTTTTCTTTATAACTTGCTTCTCTCCCTAACGAAGCTTTTGTCCGTTGAACAAAAACCTGTGATCGATTGAATTAGAACATCCTTTTTAATAGAGTTGATCCCTTTAACACGGTCGAAGAAATGTGAATAAATTACCAATCGGTTAGTAACGAGATATTATGCGTGTCTAAACGGTTGGATAGAATAAAAAAGGATAATTGGAATGGATGGTTATTAAAAAGTGGTAAACTGTGATTAAAATTAAACTTTTTAGGTTAATTTTATGTCGGTTAGCAACACGCTTCGATTACTGTCTAGAAATACTTTTTTGTTTTATATGTTACAATTTTTGTTTCATGTTGTTGTCCTGGCCGCACTGTCTCACTGCTGGGGGCTGATTCTTGTGAAATCGAAAAAAGTTTACACTCGCAACTTGTGGTCCTAACTAGTCGATGTTTGAAATTCGTAGTCGAAATATCGTGTAGCTGTCATGAAATGCACCTGTTAAAAGTAATTGGAAGTTATTATCACACACCTAGGTTTAGTTTGCCACGTACAAATTACCGTGCGGAAAATGTACGAATGCATAAGAATCGTACCCCTGCCTCTCTTCATATATTTAAATATCCTAAATCCCATCGGCTTAAGGCGTACCACTTTAAGTAGGATCCGTAGTAAAAGCTTACTAAGATTGTGAAAAAATATAATATTAAGGATTCGCACTAACTTCGCGATATCGCTTATCCGTACGTGATAAGTTTGATTAATGTTTATTTTGAACATTCACAACTTCTTTTCTTTAAATGTTTTATTTGATTATTTAACGTTGCACAGTTCAACCGGCTGCTACACAACTCCCTTTGTATACACTAGTTAAGTTTTCACAACAAATTAATTCAAAATTAAACATTTGCATTAAAATATTATTACTATCGCCATCCACTTTTACTGCGTTTCTTTAATGGTCGTAAAGGTAGATAATGAGCACCTTAATTTTTATATAAACAACATATATAATTAGCTTTACTTATTATAAATAATTATATACATCGATCTGCATATTTATGTGTCACCTTATTGGAATCTCAGCAGGAGTATAGTAAAAACTATGGATTCCCCAGGATTTAATTATGTAGGCATGTATGATGTAACCATTTTGTGCTGAGAATATTTGATGAAAATATTATGTTAAATAAAATTCGGACAGCTCACATACTATTTTGATAAGACCCTATCAGTATTCGAATGGCGGGATTGAGTTGTAAGCGAAACTAATATCTCGTTTTAGGTAACACAATATACGTACTTTGTGTCTTGCCTGAAATATGAAGACTTTTGGGACGAGTCTTGTGAATCGCTTTCTTTGAGGGTTAAGTTTTCTTGAAATGGTAGAAGTATAAAGCTCTTTGTTTTCTTAACTTTTATAATCTACACCCGCAATTGTCTTATTGACTATTTAATATAAAGATGTTCACTTCAAGTGTACACCACAGTAGTCCAAATATCCACATATTTTCTTGCTTTGACCCTCCTACTATTCAAAGTTTTAAATCGTTAAAAGTTTTGACGTATGGTTTAAAGGGTGGAAATATTTTGACGGACTAGACGGATACATTTCTAGTACGTACTGAACTACTGAACTACTGACTATTGTTTTTTTATCGCTAATTATAATTTAGCAGCGGCGTGGACATGCCACGCGACTACAGAACCCTAAAAATGAAGTCATGTCAATAACTGTGACCAAAAATTAAAAGCACTTAAGCCGAGAGTACACGCACGGCACGACAGCGCGCCGACGACACGTTGAGTAGATCAAAAACATTTTACGATTATTAAACCCCTCGATTGACAACCGGGAAGGCATTCCTGTCGTTCCCATATTTTTATTGCGTGTAAACCCGTCGGCGCTTTTTTATTCATTTCTTAAGTGACATAAATTCTAATACAAAGTCCATTTGTGTATCTCGGACGTCTTAAAAGGTATGGGTATAATCGTTTTTCTGCTTTTTACAAGGAACTCATTTCAATTATCGGTCGATTTGATGGTTATAAACTCGACGGCGTGCTCGGCGCCCGAAGGTGGCGGCTCCCCGCGTGTGTTTGACGTTTTTTTAATTTCTCCTATGCTAATTTAATTAGGATTTTTCTTATAACTTTTGTTGTTACACAGCTGTATCCTGACCATAATATAATGTGAGTAACGGTTCCTGGGACTCTACTGTTTTGTTGGTATTTTTAATTAGTACCGTAATTGTTCATTGCTTTTTGACGTTATTTCTCAATTACAAGTAATTAATGTAACATTGAGGTGAAAGTAGTGAGATTCCTAATCGGTCTTCTGGTAAAGGATTACAGCTATGTCTTATCTGATATCGTTATTCGATTATCAAGCAGATCCATGTTCAAATTGATCAGCCCGTGGGCGGTTGACTGATTAATTCAAATGTCGTGTGAATAATGGAATAGAGGTAATTTATGAAATGCCTAGTGTTGATTTTAATATTGGTGCAGTATGTAACATGTGACTAAAAACATATGCATATAAAAATTATTTGTGGCATTGATCTCATATCAGCATAAATCACCGTTTAGTCTAAGACAACGTTTTTTTTTGTGTCAGCAAAAGAAAAATAACGGCCACATTGATATAGGATTCCTATATTTCCTTTAAATACAGTTACATGCCACGATTACACTATTGATTTAGGAACCTTCTCTACTTATTTATTATTATTTTGTATTTTATTTAAACTTTATTGCACAAGAGATGTACAAATGGTGAAATTAATAAATTTTCTGCCAGTCAACCTCAAGGTCATTGATTGAATACTTAATTGATATATTTAACCTAAATGTAGCCTGTTTTATTTCATAGCATAACATGTGTTTTATTGTGTCATTATTTTAAGATTGATTTTGTTATGAATAAATTTCGTTAGGGATACTTAACATAATGTTAATTTTTTGCCTGCTTTTTAATCTTTCTGAATTTCCACGCGTTTGATCGGTACAATAGATTACGGCATAAAGCCATCGAAATGTAACACGTTTTTGTACAATAAAACTCAAATAAAGAAAATATAAATGTACGAGTCACACCGTGTAAACGATCCTTTTCCAAGCCATTGCGTTGAAGAATGGTCCTTTTTGTGACCATTAGACGTTTACTAGGAGGTACCGTTACAACCACGAGTTATTAATTGAGATTAAGCTTATTATTAATTATATCCTAGTCAGTTAAACCACGTGTGAATGAAGGCTCACGTCTGATATAAAAATATAATAACACTAGATATTTTATATTTTAAGTCACCATGTTCCGTAACTAACCCGACATAACTTTGTAGGAAGGCATGCAATGAAAAAAGTATGCCTAGGCAACTGCCTAGGCATACTTTTTTCATTCACCAAAATAACTCGGAACTCCGAGTTAGCCTAAAAAATGTAGAAACCTTACTTACGACCTTATGTGTTGTGATAACAGCCTGATTTAACCTATTAACTGCTGTTTAATCTCATCGGCATTTGAAAATTGAAAAACGCAAAAGAAAGAGAACAACACTCTCCAATATATCACTCATATATTTTTAATCCAATTGGTACAGTCGCCATCGAAATTAGATCACCGTTATTGTTGCCTTTATAACCATTGGCACAAGGTTTAACTTAAGGCTTTATTATGTAGCGGACAGTTTCAAACTACAGTAAGATAGATGGCTTTAGCTTATATTATAACAAGGTGAGTGGAGCGATTCATCAAGTGTTGTCAATTATTCTAGTAGCGCGCTGCTCATCGGGAATGTAAATTTAATTAGAATTTATACGACACTTTCGAGCCAGATTCACAATGTCACAAATAATGGTTAAACTTAAATGTGGGTGAGTGTACTTATAAACCAGTCGGTATTTAGGAACGTAAAGTAAGTACGATGAATGCGTTAGAACTACACTTTTTTGTCAGTAAAAATCCTCAGATTTATAAGCCTTTTCAAATGGTGAAGGAAGAAAATAAACATATACACTCTTTCAGCAGATGGGTATGAATACTCAGTTTTAAAATATCATGTTATCACCATTTTTTTCTTAAGCTTTACGCAAATACGGTGTAAACATCTAGATTTTTGGTTTGATCTAAATAACAATCTTTCGATGACACATGACTTCGATTTGCCTTTGAGTATGCATGGAAACCTATTCCATACATTAAAGTAGAAAAATACAGACCAAGAGTAAAGCTACCAAAAAATAAATTCGGCATTTGATCGTGAATCAAGTTGATGCAAACTCAATAACATTTTTTATGGTTAGAAACGCATACCTACTTGACAGTTAAACTTACACAACTTTATAGTTTTTTTTTAAATCACTTTCGATTCGTATCGGCGGCGTCACCTTATCATGATTGATTAGGCATCGGGAGCTTTCATTGAAAGCTGTGAACGGAGCTTTTGGGCTACTAATTAACGAACAGGTGAAAACGCAAATTAATGTTGTGATTAATTCATTAATGCAAATAACTATGTGACAAAGTCATTCACACGAAAATAATGTTTACTACTCTTTGGATTTATGTGAAAGGTAATTATTGTGGGTGAACGAAATGTTAAAAGTGAGAAAAATAATTTTAACGTCATTTTCATCGACTGTTTCGTGTATATACGAGTAGAAGTAGATTTTACACACCGTGTGAAATTGAATAACACCCGTACACAAAAATGAGCAAAACGTAGGTGCATTTTATATTTCAGAACTACATGTTAGTCGGTTAGCGTATTAATTGAGCGTCGTCCTCGGTAACTACGATTATTTTCAAGTCGACTTATTGTAAGATACTTTTATACATTTAAATCTTTATTTTATTAAACTAGTGAGATTAAATGTGAACATCGTTATGTGCTCGAGTTATTCAAAATACAGTCAAATTCATTGTCACTATTGACACTAAGTGTCGGAATATCATTTCTTTTCATTCGTTTTTTAACTTTCTCGAATGATTCTCTACACTACGAATTTACATATTTGAATACTTAAGAGTTTTCTGCCGCAGCCCTGACCCGTTTCCATGCCTAACTATCTAGACCCTCGATCTAGGCTTATCTTTTAAGCAGATCTGGCTTTATGTAACTTCCAAGTTCAGCCTATAGAAATCTTGAAATGTTTTTTTTACGAGCCCAATTTCAGTGAAATCTGGAGGTGGATTGACTTAAGCTTAGAATTCAGTTGGTTACTACAGGACGACCCAAAAAAAATATTCCCATTAAATTGTAAAACCTTTTTCTTTGGTGTTGTTGGTGACATGCATTTCTGATTGAAAATACATAATTATGTAGGTACCATATTACACAGATACAAAGAGGTTTACAACAATAACTATCTTACATAAATATCTACACAAGCATGTAGTGATTACTGCATAATGAAGCAGATGCTATGGATCAAAACACTCTATCATCCAGTAGGTACTCTATCGAAAATGCAGTGGAAAAGGTGTTTGTAAATAAAAATGTAAGTGTTCTATTTTTATTTTATTCCAGAGAAACATAAAAGTCAGATGCTGTACCTATCTCATAAATTGCGTTATCACCACACGACATGCACTTGCTTGTTTCTACCTTGTTAAAGGATAATCCCATATCGATTGCAGATATAAATGTGGATTGAGTCGATATGAAAAAACTGCACCTCTCAACAGGTAAGACTAGTTTATTAATTAGTAAAACGACGCTGTACCAATGATATGGTTAAGTTGCGTTGACATCTGATTCTTGGTTAAGGAGTGGTCCCTTGGTTAAATATACAATAAGGGAAAAGCAGAATTTGCCTTTTTAAATACGAAATATTACAAATATTTCGTATTTAAAAAGGCAAATATAAATAATATATTACACAAATTAGATATTATAATTATGATGAATAAATGATCTTTGTTTCTGTCTAATATCTCACTAATACTACAACTTCTAAAATTAACAGAAGAAACCTTATAAATAGTATTGTAAGTGTACTTTTATTTGGATAAAAATACTAATCTGTGATTTTTCAGTTGATGGACAGTTGCAAATGAGAAGGGGTCTATAATTATACCCAGTACCTAAGAGGATATAGATATAGATCACTTTTACGAAGAGAGAAACTGTTAGCCTCATAAAGTTCCAACCCTTAATGAGTAAAAATCTTAATACTTTCGTACTTACCGAGCGGTACATTCAGTAGCGATCAATTTGTAATCGCCATGTCTTCGCCGATCAGAAGTGTCGCCTTTAATGATAATAAAATGCCGACTTTATACCAACGGAGGCCACATTAAAACAGTAATGGCGAGCTTGTAAAAACTACAACGGGAAGGCATTTTTATTAATTCGATTTTATCATACACCCGTAATCTTTATCAGACATCTCGCAACACACAACTTTAAATGTATACATGACCGTAAATTTACCGAATAAAGCGATTTTTCTTTTGTTTAATTAATTATAATTAACGGACTGGTCGCATTAAGCAATTAATATTTCGACCTTAATTTTATTGGTTTTAAACAACTTGTTTCCTTGTTATTGAAAAATGTTTATGAAATTCTTAGGGGACGCAGGAGTGGAGATCTTTTTTGTAAAAACGTGTTTTTGCATATGCTGTTTAAATTTTTTAGGTATTAATCAACGGTGTTTGCAAAATAAGTTGGAACAAAAATAAATAGCGTAAATCATACTTTTCACATGTACGTAGGTAAGCTACTTTTACAACAACTTCTTCTTTCTTCATCTATCATTGTTTTCATCATCATCTTCTATTTTGAGGCGTTGGTACTCTGTGCTTACTTCTAAGGTGAGAAGTAAAACAATCAAATATATTATTTTATTACATTCAAAGGGCACTAAAAATAAAAAAGTGTGGCAAATTGATAACTCGCCCATCGCCGCCCCGAGATATTAATCCCTGTTTTGTTACAGTTCGATTAGTTTGCGGAACAGAAACCTGCTTTCTTCTATTAACATTTGAATAAGTCGGATTTCAATTTTATTTAAAAAAATATGAGCATCTTGTACTGACACAATGTTATTAATTAATATACAATCATGGCATTTTAAGCGTTTACTAGTTTTGCACTCGTCATAAATAATACGTAAATAATATTTGTATTTTTATCGGGGAACTCACCACAACTTACATACAGCCGACTACTAATCTTGGAGCTTTCATGGTCTGAATACTTTGTTGTTAACAATTGCAGTAATTTATTTGCATTGCTTTTTAAAATGCTACCATTAAAATGAGATTAGCTCTCTGGGCGGTTTGCGCGTTAACAAATGCGATCTCTAATGAAGAAGTATAGTTCGCAATTACAGCCTTTACAATATAAATTATTTCAAATCTATTGTCTGTTGGCCGCTGTACGGCAATAAAATTAATAAACGATTTCCTGATTGAGAACCCAACTACATAAGACTACAGAAACTGTGACTCGCGATAAATTGTAAGACCATTAAGTTTTAAACTAGCTTCTGTTACAGCTTCTGTTTTGCAAAAAGTTTAAACTTGAAAAATACAGGGTTAGCCTATAAACTTCAAACTTATTTCTACCTTGGCTTAGCTTTTAAATACCTTTAAACTGTATTTCAATCCTTTCTAAGACACTTATATATTTTATTTTTATTTATTTAGAAAACCAACGGCGTTACAGTTGTATTTGTTAGTTAAGAAACGCTAAGTAAGGTTAATTATAGGTTTCTCTTAAGAATTTAGTCAGCCTTAACAATAACTTCATTAACAGTGTGAGTAGGGTTAAGTGGCAACTTGAAAAAAGTTAGGTTACCGATACTATTTCGTATCGCATAATTTTGTGATTAGTTCTAAGTTTACCCAGGAGTAGGTCATATAAATATGTTGTGAAAAAAACGTTGTTGCACGTTTTAATTATGATTACTTTTCAAATCCACCATCTTGAAATTTTATCTGACTTTTAGCGTTGACTGCGTATTAAAAAATCAGAGCTTAATCTTTTGTTGTTATGTTGGCTCAAATGTAAATCTTGCTATTGACTTCTGAGTCAATTTTGAATGCAACCTAGCGCCCGATTGTCTGTGGCCGTTAAATCAAATTAATATACAACACAGGTTCTGTTATCGCCTTCTATATTGTACACGTAATTGTTCTGTGCCATTGAATATTCTAGTAGTAATATCATTTGGAAGTTGGAACGGAATCTTGCGGAACGGTATTCAATTCAGCTCTGTGAATTCTAAGGATGGGGTCATGAGAATATGTTGAAATCGCCGGTAAGAAAAAAAAGAAAAAAATGTAACATAAGCATATTACTTCTCATTTCAAGCTTTTGTTTAGTTTCACATGTCCCGTTTGTTTGTCTGTAATAAAATCTTGCAAGCTTAATTTCGCTCATTTTATAGAGCGGAAACAAATAATAATAATACTATTTATTCACCATAACGATGAAATTTACTATACACATAATTACACAATACACAATTTGATTATAAAAGTTTGTAAATATTTTATTTTGCACTCGTCAGCTGTTATTTTAAAAGTGATGTCTAATAAAAATAAGAAATCAATTTCTTTGATTAATTACTTCGATTTTTTTTATAGGACATCGTTCTGATCTATTCTTTTAAGAATATAATAATCTGTAAAATGTTAATGTTAGGGGACGAAACTTCCAAAATCGTAGGAACTGTTTCCCTGTTAAAGGAAGTTTTTTCTTAGCGAGAAAAGTCAAGTAATACTACTTGTAACTCATTAAATCTCGATAAAAAATAATAAAAGAATCTAAGCGATCTATTTCTTTCAAAAGTATTTGATACTTCGATACTTCCATTAATTAGAGCTTTCAATCAATCAAAGCTTAGCGATAGAACAACAAGACGATACAATTTGTTTAACAACAAAGCATCAACAAATAGAAGTTGAGTGATCTTGAAATATGCGGAAGGGAACAATCAATACGTAATGATCGTGCGTCAAAACAAATGATTATGAAACTAATATTTTAGCACAATACGGATGAAAAGAGTGGGTTCGCGTTGTCACAAAGTTTTTATAAAATAAAAGTGTAACCTAATCAAACCTAACCTACATATTTTTTTTTAAAACGTCTTTGGCCCCTTTCATATAAAAGAATTGACATTGCAGTAAGTGTTAAATATATTTTTTGGATATTAAAATATACTGAATATATTGGAATTTCACTACATATGTGTAAATTAGAGGAAAAAAGGGTTTCGATAGTAGTTATTGTTTTTGATTCGTGTTATTTATACGACACAACACACACACACACACACACACACACAGAGTTATGCAGTGTGATTTTATTAAACGTATTGTCAAAGCCCTCGTTACCAATCCCTCACAATAGACCTCAGAGGAGTGGGTGCGGCTGAAAATCAGCGCTGTCATATGTCAGCAATAGCTGAGCCGCATCCAAATGCTTCCATGTTTTTATTTTTATTGTAATTATTATTAAGTGTTGCATCATTTGTTTGTTGGAAGTAATAAACTCAATTTTTATTTATTTATTTATTTACACAAGCGGGCCCGGCAGACGTCGTGTCCTGACCATTCCTTTTTTAATTTTCATATCTTTTAAACCTTCTTTAGACTTCCACGAATATTTCGAGACTAAAATTATTTAAGTCGGTTCAGCGGTTCTGGAGTTATAGCGTCCGGAAGGAAAAACCGACTTATTTTTATATTATATGATATTTGCGACGAACGAATGTTCGTTGTAAATATAATTTTGAGCATGGGAAACAAAATTAAATATTTACAAAGAATAATCACTCGAAATGTCGTCATATATCTATTGATATATGGCGATATTTCTGAATCTTCCTCCATTGCTTATTAATTTTGACTTATCCCCGTCGGCGATGGTCACGATTTGACAGACAGACAACACTACTTATGTTATTGTCGATAAACCGTACATTAATATTTGTTGAGTGCTAATATTAGGCAATACAGCATTTCATTGTTTTACAGCTATTATTTACTATCACCAGACGATACTTACGTTCTCATTTTCAATTATAATAACGAGCAGCTCTTATAAAGTTTGGTTAGGAACAAAAATATGCTGTGATTTGAATGGTGATTTATTTACTGTTACATTGACATGATATTGTGCTTAGTAGAGATATGCACGGTGGCCAGCACGTCACGGTTAACACGGCAGTATCTTGTGCGCTTATGATACGAGCGATTTTGCAACAAAAATGGGTAGCCTGATGAGCTGGTCACTGTACCTGTTAAACCTCACCAAAAGTTGCGGCTACAAGAATCCTGACAGAAGGTTTATGCGACATACGAATAGAGGACTAACCCCATCACACATTCGCATTAATGCAACTTCTATAATATTGCCATGATTTACAGTTTGGCCGAATTTAAAATTTAACACGCTGCTTTCAATCAACCTTAAAATTATTATCAGAAAGAAATACAAAAGTTTCTGAAAACATTTACACGTTTTACATTACACGGTAAGTTAAATTACGCAACAGTTCGAAATACGAGATTAATTGAATACGAGCGGCTCGTCCCGGCTTCGCACGGTTAGACAATTTTTTTAACATTATTATACAATATAGCCTATGTGCATCAGGGATAATGTATCCTACATCTAATTATAAAGTATCTTTTAATATCAGTCACTAGTTTCGGAGCATAATATTATTAATTAACCAAACAAACAAACAATTAAATCTTTCCTCTTTATAACATTAGTGAAGATTGCGAACTACTTACCTACTAGATGAAGTAGCTCCACAAATCACTCTGCCTAATCGTTAACAAATTAATTAATATTTGCATGATTTATAACTATTATTTTAATCGTAAATCATTACGGTTGCACCTTTCTCCTTGATTTTGTCAAGTTTCGATAAATGTCAAAATTATCTCCCATTTATTTAGATAAATTCACAAATCACTCAATTTCCACCAGTGAAACCGGGCCTATGTTGACATGTGTCAATGTATACTCAGCATAGTAAACTGTATAATTAATTATGTAGACCCAACGGCAGTTTGGCATAATAAGCTGAAGTTTCCAATTCTCTAATGTTTTCCGTTAGAAAATTACATGGAAATTGACATGTTATAATGTGGCTAAGGATTAAAATTGATGTCTTCTTCTTTTAGGAATTTAAATGAAGTTGCAACGAAGTGTTACCACAAGTTTTTCTTGACATGAAAAGGAGAGGTCAAAGAACTTTTGATGAGATGTGTTTGAATAAAAAGTTAAGAAATACCTTTATTGTACATCTCACACGACAACAATACAAGAAAAATAGTTTAAAATATTTGTACAAATAAGGCGGCCTTATTGCTTGAAGCAATTTCTTCCAGACATACTTAAAGTACAGAATCAGTACAATGAATGAGACGGCGGTGAATTTAATGAGAGGCATTCATAAATAAATTTCAAAAACCAAAAATAAAAGAAGGCCTCTCATTAAATTCTAAAAATCAAAAAAATATTTTGAGCAATAAATAACTTTATAAAACTTATTTTATAGAGATGACGATTTCGTATTCACTCTTACAGTCTTGTGTAAGTGAGTCTTACAAATAAAAAAAGTTCGTGTTTTACACAAAGCCGACTGGATAACTTAATAAGGCATTATTGCAGCTCTGCTTTTACAATAAATCTCTTTTATACCTTTCGCGAAACGACACCGTTTATAGCTTCCGAACCAACTTAAAGGAATTATTTGCAATAATGAAGACATTCTGAAGGGGCTGTAAAATATTTCGAGGAAATAATCCTGTTGTATTATAAAAAATATCGGCTGTAATATATTTTGTAAAGAGATAAATATACTGTCCAAACGTAATTATCTCGTTAACCGAGAGAAAACAAACCTCATTATTTATATTTTATCATTATTATGATAATTTTATTGAGGTTCACTGAACACTTCTTCCCAATAGGTGCGAGGTAACCATCAATTTTATTTTAATACGCGTACATACATTTTAATAAGGGACACATAAAATTTATAATATGCTCTTGAGAATTTTCTACAATATTGCTCTTTACCAGCATTTCATAACAAAAGCTAAAGAACTCGGAAGCCCATGCGAACGGCGCAGTACAAATTATACTCACAATTGACAAATTACAATACTAAATGCCAGTATTTAGGTGACATAACAACAATGTTAAAGCTACAAAAGGCGCTACACACGGGCGGGGAAACTCGGCCGGTAGATGAACGTTTATTTATTCATTATTTACTTATTACTTATTTGTTTCCTCGGTTTACGCGGACAGTTGACATTGAACTGATACACTTTTTACGGATTATTTCGAGATTTGTGGAAAGGGTCCGAAACGCCAGGTTAAAATAAAATGTAAATAAATCGCGAAACAATCCGTACAAAAGTATATCATTTCAATACTTATTAGTTAACAAAAAAAAAACTACAGTTACAGTAAAGTTGCAACTGATGCACGCGTTTGGTGTTTAAACACAGTACTTTTTAAACGAGTGAGGGGAAAAATATTGAAAATATCGATAACTTATTAACAAATTGTCAGGTGCCCACTAAACATCTTCCATTTCGGATTAAAATAGTGACCTAAAAGAGGTACTTACTATATTTACGCTTTTGGTTTGGTATTACACATAAAAAATATAAGTATCATACCTGTAATAACAGGTCAGTTGTGAATCTGAGAGAATACGTTTTGGTGCTTTTAACCACAATCCTGGGATATATTAAGAAGTAAGAAGCTCTTGCAATCATAACGTTCAGCCATAAATCTACTTAGCGAGTCTAGGGATACAACAAAAAAAGGAATTACAGTTAAACACTATTAGTATTAACATTGTTCCATCAAGATTAAAATCAACAATATGAAAATAAAATAAATATATTTTTTAGTCAAACTTAATCTCGCCTAATAGCAATTAATAGTGAAACATGTTCTTTAACACAGGTTAAGTAATAACAGCGTTTAATTCATTTGTGTTGACAACCCTGAATCGAGAGTGTGGGTCGGCGCCTGCATTTGTACCATTAAATCTTCCTTCAACTTGGTTTTTATCGCTTGTGAAAACTTTATTGCACCCAACTTTTTTTCCGACCCACAGCAAACGTACCATAACTTTTACAAGTTAAAAAAGCGAAATGTCAAAAATTAAGTCATTTGCGGCATTGAGGAGGCTGTTAATTTCCATATAAAATAAGTAATTAATCAGTTTCAGCGATGAATAAATCATCGGCTCGTTTAGAGTTACATGCCACTTAAGTTTTATGACTCTCTCACATGCCAATCTTGGACTACGATCATAAGACAAGCTCGTCCTATGCCTCTATATGGCTAATAACATGGTTCACAAAAGATGCACCCTTATCAAGATTAAATCTTAATCGAACTATGAATTCATAAAACAATTTTAATTGTGACACTTTGCATACGCATTGACAGTAAATTCTTGATGAGCAAAGTGACGTGCTGAGTGATCGACGCAAGTAATTATGTTACGTCATTTGGTAGACGTAGCGGAAAAACAGTGGAGTAACAATTAGATGTAGGAATTCAATGTATTTTATTCGAGGTATAAAATATTATTCTTTGATTGTTTGTATGGTGAATTCATCAAACGGAAATTTATCTATTGGTATCAAATGATACCACGATTTTTGGCGATAGTCAGATTAGTAATATTCTAATTATCTAAGATACTGATAACATTTTCACTGTAAAAGCTATTTTTAAAGTATCATTTTGTTTGAATAAAAATATAATTAAATTGATTGTTACTCAACTTTTTGATGATTGTGTAGAATGTAAGTAGACATTATACAAATTTTATCGATAATACTACCAACATCACTAGACAGTTAGACAATATTTATTCAATGGGACCAAGTGGACACTCCAACGAAACTGCGCGCGGGCATACCAAGTTAACGACATTAGTTCTCCACACAATGAGTACAACCGAGTATGATAATGAGACATGCCACTACGCGAGTTTTAGTTACGGTGATCAATTAAGAGGAGAAAAAACTGCCATATTGCCGGCGGTCGGCTGCAAAGAGACAGACTAAAAAATCTTGATACAGTTAAATTGTGATTGATGCACATAGCTCGGTCGCAAGGACGAGGGTAATTGAATTGTGATGCCAAATTAATTTTTTCACTAAGACCGCTGTCAACGTTTTTGATCCGCCGACAGAGTTGGATATTTTTAGAGTTCCGTAATTTGAACTAGAAATATTTATCGTGCTCCTTCCGCTTCCTTCTTTGGCAATAGAATGCAAATTAAGTATTACTTCGTTTTGGTTTACCGTTACAACCCAAAAGGATAGTGTTTTTCATCATCATCAAGAGCATACTTAACGCTGAATTTTGGCTTAAAGGGAATTTAATTTACAACTCTCTTCTGTCCCTAGCGGACGGTCTCTAACTCTAACACATTAGATTACAAGGTAATCCTAACGATTAGTATCGTATGGCAGGTATTAGAAACAACAAATTGTAGTATCTTGATTCATAATATGATACGAAGTTAGGCATGAATTACGTTTTTTTTATAACATTTAATTAGACAGACATTTGGCCATAATCTCACCTGATGATAAGTGAAGATTTGGCTATTCACTCTTTTCTTAACTAGTTGTAATCTAAGGGGAACACTGCAACTGGCAGCGAATTCAATTCCTTAGCCGTACGCAACAGAAATGTAGATTCAAACCGCTTGGTGCGTAATCGTGGCATATCTACAACATAAGGGTGGTAGCCTCGCCTGCGTCTGGTGTTCTGATGGTGAAAAGGGGCCGGTGGAATTTAATCGTGCAATTAGATTCTTGCAAATTATCAATATTGACTTACTGACACTGTTTTAAGCAGGCCTCATGTCACTTGAATATTATGATATGGAACCCGAATTCCACAACCCAAATGCGGGCCTGGTAAAATCGCTCTAACTGCATCAGCTTCGGAAGTCAGGAGCCGGGCCTGGAATCCGTCCGATCATTAATTTGCAGCGCATCAGCGGACGCCGGTGCGTGATATGCAAAACAATCGCGATACCACGAGAATCATTGCTACCCGGTCGGGGGTACATTGAGATCAAAATATAAAGGTTCCGCAAAGGATAAATATCCCTCTTGATTGTGAAACCTCCAACGCGCAACGACACGGTGGCTTCTGTAAGAAAATGGCCGCTTGCCACCTGATCCTTTTGTTTGACCTTCCAAACTCTAATTAACTCTTTCCATTGAACATAAATTGCCGTGGCCCACGTTGAAGTCGCTCAATTGACTCGGTACACAAGGACGCAAGGTACACAAGGTAGGACGCGCTACCTCAAAGTCCTGTCGCGGCGTCCTCAGGTTGAGGCAGCGTCTCCACTTGCGCGATAACCGCTCGACCCCCGAGGGTGCCTCAGTAGATACGGGGCAAGTCCTGTCACTGTTATCTATTTCAACGATGATAATACAACGATATAATGATTCTGAGTCAAACTCAGAATCACCGCTGAATTTGGTATTAATCATTGAAATACTTATTTATTTAAATTCTTAAACAAAGTTTTTGCCGTAAATAATCAGTCAATTGATTGTTGCTTGGCTTAAACCAAACACAAATTGTGACAGTTTCGTGAAATATTATCCTCCAATTTATTGCATGTGACTCTGATTAATGATTCTTTACATAGCTTGTTTAATTTATTAAATTAAAATGTTGTCAAGTGTAGTATATAGTTACACAAACTTAATTGAATTACATACTAAGATGGTATAATATTAATTATTGGGATTCATAATAAATGATGATAAAATTAATAGCTGATCGATTACCAGCCGTTAAGTAATTTATTTAAATTTATTCGAGAGTAGTATGAATATGTACTACTATATATTTGCATGACGTTTTTAGGTTATCAATATGTTTGTAAATAACAAAGTATCTAGCTGTACACATCCTCTAGTCCAATTAGGATTTAATTCCTTAAAAACCAGGCTCACATAAATCGGCCTTGATTTAATAATCTTACGCAGCTACCCAAAGTTACTTGTTAGTTGGGGTGTAGTCGAATAGCTAAACAAATAAATAAATAAATGATGAGTCTGTGACACTGGCGCCTGATGAGGGTTTTGTAATTAACATGACCTTGGTATTGAATTCATAACTTGGAAATTAAAACAAAGGTTGAAGAGTGACGTTATATCAACACATACGTAGTTGGTTTATTCTGTGGTGCGATTGATCTTGAGAAATTGTCACGTTATGTGCACATTTATAAACATTTTACATTGTTTGAAGAGTAATTGAAACCCAAAAACAGTGATTAACAAAAAAACTTGTTCATAAGATTGCTTACACGAATTAGATGTACCTACTGCTTTCAAACCTTCGGTGTTTAAGAGTGTTTGAAGTTGGCATCAAAGCGAATCTGTGCCTTGGTTAATCCTTTGAGATTTTCCGATTAAAGAAGTTTATGTGCAAATGTTTATTGTCACTGAAGAGTCCTTAGAACACTTGACGCAGGGGCACTTTGTAAATTAATTAGTATTTTGCGAAGAAATAACCGGAAAATATGAGTGTTCTTGAGCATCGTCAAGTATATGTAAGTATGTCGCAGGATCATATTTTCCGACAGTAATTCTATGTATCTGGGTTTCGCGTTAACTCGTTCAGAGCATTTGCGTGATTGCTTTTATGATGATGGATAAAATTTTCCTAAACATTTAATAATATTAGCTTAGTTGAAAATTAATAAATTGCTTGACTGGTCATGTTATGAGATTAACTTAATCTTTTACACAGA
This sequence comes from Pyrausta despicata, assembly GCA_963921415.1. NCBI lineage: Eukaryota > Metazoa > Arthropoda > Insecta > Lepidoptera > Crambidae > Pyrausta > Pyrausta despicata. The sequence continues at coordinate 10,904,105 of OY992858.1, read as the reverse complement.
ATATCAAATTATTTTTAACGCATTCAACGTTTTAAGTTTTTCGTTTGGTCTCCCTTCAGCGTTTTGAAAGCTTAGGGAGTATTTTGGCCTTAATACTTAGTAAGAGCATCAAATTTGCGCAGGTAAGTTTTACCAAAAGGGAATTTCTGAAATTTCATCTCTTTTTTTACATATATATTTTTTTAAATACAGCGCTCCCAGTGTACACCCAGCCGTGCCCAATCCGCGGTAACTCAAAGCAACCGTTCGACAACGATAGCCAGGGTAAAACCATCAAGAGGCTTATATCTAATTGGTGAATAGTTAAACTAGTTCTGCCAGGCGTTTTGTGATTACCAAATTCAGGTTAAAGATAATATTATATTCGGTTCAAACATCAAAGCAGGTGACATCTACATTTGATATTGTGAAACTAATTTGAAATGAAATCATATTTGTATTCCAGTGGTTATCTAGTGAGAAAACCCTGTAAATTTGACGGCAGACTTTACAGGTCGTATAGCTGGAAGGGTATGCTATTTTTCATGTCATCTACGTTTGACTTTGTAAACCAATTTGAAATCAAATCATGTTTGCTGTTAGTCGCTAGCACAGTGGTTATCTAGTGAGAAGACCCTGTAAAGCTGCCGACACTAGATCCGAGCTGAAAAAGTGTGGTAGTTTTCTTCAAATAAGGAAGACGATCCTGGCTCAGATACAATACGGTAGTTGACACCACCAATCGTTGACGTACTTTTTATCAACTGTTTTTCTTCGTAGAGCTTGTATGGGAATAACACACTTTGACGTCACCGCGTGCAATGCCGACTGAGTGACTAATTATCATTTGAATTCCAATTAAAAATCGAATAATACGAACTGCAAAAAAATATTAGTGTAAAGGCATCTGAAATTATGAATTATTTTAGAGAAAATCAGTTTTTTAATATTTCTTTCATAGTGGAAACAAGCCTATTGGAAAGAATACATTGCTGCAAGCTACATGTTGTTTGTCGGCATGTCTTTAAATCACGATAATCATACTTAGGCTATCTAGAATTCCTTCCTTGTCATTCATACTCACTTCCTTAAGACGTCTCACGAACCAACCAATGTAATATTAGTGCGATAAATGCTAATATCTGTTAAGTAACATTATTTTTTTTGCATTAACAATGCCAATTGCTTTACAATGTGAAATTGAAACACGCTTACTTCCAAAGGTCGGAGGTTCGATTCCTCCGTCCGTCCGTCCGTTCGTCCGTCCGTCCGTCCGTCCGTTCGTCCGTCCGTCCGTCCGTCCGTCTGTCAAGACCGTTTTTCTCAGGAACGCGTGGAGGTATCAAATTAAAAATTCTATATGATAATTAGGTCTACTGTCCCTGGAAGTTGTAGAAAAATCAACCTTCTAAGCCAACGCAATCAAAAGATACAGCCATTTAGGCCGCAAATTTCCGCAAATTTTCGAAACTCGCACGGGAATCAAAACCTACAGGGTACTTCCCGTAAACTTAGAATCTTGAAATTTAGTACGAAGTCACGTCTTATAGTACAGATATAGGAAAAAATACGAAAACCGAAAATTTTCATTTTCATCATATAAAAAAAAATTGAAAAATATTTTTTTGCAATAAAAATACCATAACTATGATTCGATTGTCGTGATGGGTGAACTTTTACTTATATACCTACAGGTTTGTACGGAACCCTCGGTGCGCGAGTTCAACTCGCACTTGACCGGTTTTTTTTCTTTTATAATATTTTAATTTCACATTGCATATATATGATTATATTGTGCAATTTAAACGTCTTAATCGAGAAATAACAACATTTCGTCCCTATGCAGGTAAAACCGATTATCTCATGAATATGTAATTTTACAGTAGCGCAATTTGAAACTTGAACATTACAGAAAAATGTCGAAATTGAATAATCCATATAATAAAAATTATTGTTATGAAGCATAGATAATCTGTCTGTTGATACAAATAATATAAACTGAAAAAAGTGTACTTCTAATGTACAGAAAATACAAATATCTTTGAAATGGGTACGCATTTAATCGGTTTTTCTTGAATGACAAAAATATTTATAAATGGCTATCTTTTCTGCAGGAACGCACCTATCGCTATTATGAAAATTTTGATAGAATCGTTTTACAAAGGGCTACACTGTATTTACAGGCATATTCCATAAATATCAAGGAATATTGATAAAAAAAAAGTTATAGAATATTTAATTGATTTTACCTGGAGATACATGCAAATTTACATAGTGATAATAATTTATTTGCAAGCTTGTTATACTTCTGGGCATGCTAGCAATTCCAATTGCATTTAAATAATAAGTAGGCGTGCCATTATCATTACGATTCGGTATAGGAACCTAAAAGTGTCGTTTTGACAACATTATCCCATACAAAATTTGCGATACACATCAATTTAGTCCTAAACTTAATCGCAATAAAAGATGATGGTAGCCCCCAAGTTCTATAATAAATATTAGGGTTAAGTTCAAATAAAATCATAACATAGCATTATTAGTTTTATTTTGCTTCATAAAGACAATAATTGATAAGATCTTGACAAGTTATCTTGTTAGTTGCACAAAAGTATCTTTAGTTTAAGGGCGTCTTAAGGATGAATTCAGTGTGAAAATAATGTCAAGAATGTAAAAATGCAATGTGACATTCACCATAATTTAAAGTTTGTTTCTGCAACAACTTATTTAATTTCTACTCGTAAGTCTCGTCGGTGTCTTCATCAGATTTTGTAAGATCCGGTAAACGGTCCACAGTTTCACTGTCTGTGGCCAAAGACTCAAACCAGCCATGATATTCATCGGGTATAATACCCTTTTTACATAAGGTTAGTAAATCCCTTTTCTTAGCAACAGATACAGGCAGCGGGTTCTTGTATAATTGCTGCAAAGGAGGAAATCTGAATACTTCGCAAACCTCAGTTGCAGTTTTTTCTGCTTTTGGTTGTTTTGATTTGCGTCTTGTTGAATAGCCATGGTTTCCTGTTGTCGCTGCAGCTGGAGTAGTTTTAAACTGTTTTCCTGAGCACGTGACGTCTATTTGCTTAAAATTTTCAGACATGTCATAACTATAGTAAATATTAAGATCACCTTTTATGTATCTCATTCGTTTTATCTTCAGCCATTGTACTTTTTGGCCTTCTGTGTTTGTATTCCTGTTTAAAATGACAGTGTCGGCTAATTGCTTTAGATCTTTAAATTCGTCATATTTAAATTGTTTAACGTTGTATTTGTTCTTCTTTACCTTTTTAGTTCCTTTCACATAAGTTTCCTTTGATCGTGCATCTTTAAAAATATTTATCCAGTCTTGCAAACAATAGACATCGCGGTGTTTCTTCGCACTTTCGATGGCGCTGTGCATGGAGTCGACTTCCATATACGAGTGGCCGGATTCCAAAAATTTGTGTTCAATGATCTGCAAGTTCTCGTTGTTGTGGACGACCCACAATAGTAAACCTGCAATAAATTGATTTCGGTTCTGTCCCCCGCATGTATCGGAAAACAAGCTAACCTCTGTCACGTTCTCCGGAATACAGTTTGATAGGTAATGGGCCAATATGGTACCAATTTCAGCACTCTCTTTCTTGCCATTAACTTCTGTCCATACGAAGCAATATGCTTCATTTGGCAAGGCACTTTCATATACTGTGAGATTGTACACGGTTAATTTTCGGGTGTAATAGAGAAGGCCTACCTCAGTGCTGGGAATTTGTAAAATGGCTTGAAGGTCGAATGTGGCCGACAAAAAGTTGGGTTCCTTTTCTGATCTTTCTTTGTCTTTTGCCTTTTCAGTATTACACATTTTTTTCCTTTCTATATGCTCTTTGTATTGTTCATCTATCTTTGTCTTTTCTTCAGGATTTGCTTGATTATACCTAGTGCACAAGAGACACTGGTCCTTTTTAGGGACGAAAAAGCTCAAATTAAATTCTGTGGCAAAAACTCTTCTGTATGACGTCTCTGAAACGGGTGTGGAATTATTTTTCTGGCAGTATTCAACATAAAAAGAATACATTTTTCTAAGAGAAAGTCCAGCATCCAAGTATTTGCGCTTTGATTGTTTTCTTATATAGTGGCTTTCCATGGTTGGAAATGAAGCTATATGGCTTTTGATTTCTTCTACTTTTTCAGACGAGATTTTATTTGGGGGCTCTTTACGTCCACGGGGATCTTGAGTTAAAGAATAAGAGCCAAACTTATCTTTTTGCTTTATGGCATCATTTACAACAGCCGGCGAAATGCACAGTGTTGCAAAAAAACTTTGAGCAGACATATTTTCGTTCTCCTCCTATTTCAAAAAAACATTTTTTTGCAAAGGAGCGTTCCGTTGATCTTTTTCTGTCTTTTAAAAGAGTTTTCGTCGTTTTAGCTTCCACACGATTCAATATAAAAGATTTTCTTGCTACAAAATCAAGGCTCCAGTATTGTCTGCAAATAGATTCCCTTTCGCTTTCTGAAATGTTATCTTTGCATTTGTACTGGCACTTAGAACAATCCACGAGCTTAGGAACTTTTGGGTCCCTGATCTTTTTTGCAGTCATGTATGACAAACCTTCAGCTCTTCGCTTTTTGGCAATGTTAATCTTCCAATTTGTCGGATCTGATCGACGCCAACGTGAACGTGGCTTTATGACTTTCCAGCAACGTTGAACTAGTTCAAGCATAATAAGTTCAACCACTTGATGAGATTCTTTCTTATTTCCAAATAACAGTGATATACCCTTGCGCTGTTGTTCTCTTTTATTTTTTTGAGCTTGTTCAACTAGATCTGGTTTAAGTAATTCGTCTAAAGTTATTAAGTCAGAATCATCTGAGTCGCATGGAGGAGCTGAAGGCTGTTCTGGGTGGTAGGTAGGGTCGTCATCAGAAAAATCACCTCCAAAGAGTGATTCTTTGTCAGATTCAATATCTTGCTCTTGTAAAAAATCTGTAAATATCAAAAGGTTTAAAAGAAACGGCAACAATAATTCATAATTTTCTGACACTAAACAAAAAGAGAAAAGTAATTGTAATCATGTAGGTAATAAGTAGTGCTCAAACAAGACCTTCACATTTTCTGGTTTTTGGTTTTACTCGCTTATTTGTCCTAGGCTTTGGAATGTCATTTCCTGTAGGCAAATAAAATTATTAATATTATGAAATAACCATTACAGTACAACTGAATTAAAATTAGATAAAATCATATTTTGGTAAAAATTGAAGTAAATACTCAATACTCAACTTTGGCATTTTTATAGGAATTAGTTTGAAACAAGATGTTATAATATAATATCTATAACATTTATATGTTTTAAAAGAATGCTAAAAAAACAGTAGAATAAATCTTATTTTTATACTAAAACTATATTATTTACAATCTTTAAATACCAGGAAGAAATATTACCTTCAGGGTTCAGTGTTTTGGCAGGTGTTTTATCATACTTATTTCTTGTAGGTTGACTTTGCTTACTTGTACATGGATCTGGACTTTTAGTTTCTGTAATTTAACATTTTATAGTAATTTATAAGTAAAAATACAAAGATATTTTAACAACCTTAGAAAATAAATGTATGATCACCTCTTGACTTTAAGCTTCTTTTTTTCTTTATATTATTTTTGATTTGTACTTCAGCAATCATTGAGCACTCTGCAAAGAACAAAATTTAAATTAAGGTATATAAATTACAAAAATTTTAAAATCAGTGGTGAGTGCATAGTTTCCTCCTTTTATGTAGTAAATTTTTTTGACGGTTAGGAAAAAAACTAATATTTAAGTTCCTTTGAAATGATATAAATCCTACTAATAAAGTTTTAAAATACCTGAAGATGTGATAGCTTCAGATAATTTTTCATAGTTAATAATGTTGCTCTGCACACCTTGCTCCTTGCTCTTAATTTCTTGTTCTTCAGGGGCTCTGTTAGAGCATTCTGTTAAAATGTTAATTGATAATAGATATTACTATTAGATCAATTCGTAATTCTTATAGCCCTTGGATAGAAAACAGAGGGTTCGTAATAGGGTCCCGATGATACCTATGCTATACATAAACATCACGCCTTCATTCCATGAGGGGGAGGGAATCTAGATGCCACATTTGGCAGATATTGTAGAGGGTAACAAGAAGTGACAAAAGTGTCCGTTGATACACTTTGGGCATGAAACCGTTAAATAATAGAAAATGAACACCAAACATATTTTATTTCAATAAAACTTTCCCGCGACTTCATCCGCCCAGATGTCGGATTCTTCATTATACGTAAACCTTTTTCGAGATAAAAGGTAGCCTATGTCATTTTCCAAGCTCTAGTTTATCTCTGTATCAAATTTCAATAAAATCGGCTTGGTAGTTTTTGCGTGAAAGCGTAACAGACAGAGTTACTTTCGAATTTTTATATTAGTAAGAGTTGTACCAGTTAGGTATGTATTTTAGTGTAAAACTTAAACGTACCTACTTTGAATACAAAAAACTTACCTCCTCTTTCTTCAATAGTCCAAAAAGTACTGTCTGTATGTTGCTGAACAAAAGATTCGTAAGCTTGGGATATTAAAAAGTCATCATTATCCGAAATTTCCAGTTCAAAATCTCCAGTTTCTGTAATAAATAAGTGTTTTACTAAGTATTATACGCAAAAACAACTACCCAAACCATTGAAATCATGTAAGTACTCAATAATTTTGAAGTGAAATTAGACATAACCTTACCATTTTTAAATTCAGCTCCCCCTGGTTCTATAGACTCATTATTATCTTTTTTTAAACTCATTTTTTAATAAGATCACTTCATACAATTCAAACAAATTCACTTCACGGTTTTAATTAATATTTTACTCTTCTCTGACAGAAGTAAAACGCGCGCGAACCGCGAACCACGAGCGAATGCAAGAAATTGAAACAAACTAAGATGGCGGTCGCAGGCGCCACCGTGTAAGCGAGACAGACTATATACCGATAGACGGTATAAGTTGCGAAATAATGCGAGGTTAAATACAAGTAAAAGTATTTAATTGGTTTCACCTGAATCAATCCACGAAAGTATGAGAAGAAACCATTGTGGTCATAATGATTATATGCCTGTACTTACTTTTCACCGGTGACAAATATTGTGATTTTTTAATTAAGTAATCTGGTAAAACCGGTTAAATCGAAATAATATGTATTAGCAGAAAAAAATATTGAATATCGGAAATAACTTAGTCAGTAGAAAGGGCTTATGTATGTTTATTTTGTTCTATTTGTCATTTTTGTTAATACTGTTGACTTTAATTCTACCAAGTAAAATCAATTATAAAACAGAACTTGGTTTTTTGTGGAGGATGTTTTTAGTGGAACAGTATTAAATCATTGAAGTCATTTTTTAAAGATTTTTGTTTAAATATTGGAGGTTTAATCGTTTTTCACACTCTATAACTTTGCAACTAAGCGTCGTATGAGAAAATCGGTTTTACCAGAAGATGTATCTTGAAATTTTCTGTCGATTGGTGTTTTTAACTTATTTTTGCAAAAAACCTTAGATAATCGGTTTTACCTGCATAGGGACGATTTAATCGATTTAATACCAGACCTGCCTGCATTTTACGATGTTGTTTTTATTAGGTTTAATCTTATAAACAGACGTGTTGCTTGTCAATATGAATTAAACAAACGTTGCTAGTGGGATTTGTTTCTTTTTATACTAGTGTAATAAAAATAAAATAAAAAAATTGTAATAATAAATATACAACAACATCACATACATTGATCCGACTCCGTGGTAAGTTGCTTAAGCACTTGTGTTACAGATATAAGAATCAACAGTGGTATTACAAATAAACTTAATAAATACATAGGTATAACACCAAGACCAGTACAAACAGAAATGTTCATGCACACAAATGTTTGTTATACAGTGCGGGGATCGAACCCATGCTTAATATTCAACTAATTGACAATTACACCAAAGTGGTAGATGCATAAAAAGTTAGGATTTTATGAAGAAGACGTAAGATAGCTTTTAATTTAAAAAGTGGTTGTTTTTAAATGTTCAGCTTCAAATAATATCTACATCAGAAACGTTTCGTTTAACTATGGATGGATATTTAAGAGTGATCAATAACATCCTAATTACTTGTTTCGTTGGTAACACAATTTTGCAAATTTCCAACAATGCATCGTAAATTTTAACTGGTAAATTAGTGCGAATAATTCAACATTTTGTTCATATTTACACGTAACTAAAGTGTTTAGTATTCAGGATGCGATCGGTAAGTACAAATTGATATCTGTTGTAAATCGGTGGGGATACCCTGCGGGCATACCAATGCGGACACCGGGGGTGTATGGTACATATTGAATACAAACTATCTATATTCACGTATGAAACGGCGATAATTCATTTATCTATTCCGTTTAAATTTGGTTCTATGTCTAATATTTTTTGTTGCAATGGTTATTACTGAAGATAAGTATATACGAGTATGTTTAGAAATTTTCATTTCTTTTTCAAATTTAATTTTTCTATTTTCTTTCTAATTTTCTACCGATCACCATTATTAAGTACGACCAGTAAAAGTGATTCAAATAAGAAAATATCAACAGTTTTATAATAAGTGAATAGAACACTTGTCCAAATAAACAATTTCGTAAGTTATTGCACGACCAATACCATTAATATTCATTTTATTGCGTCCTATTGTAAACGACAAGACAAAAATCAAAAAAGTACTATAATAGGCGACGAACGATATTTAATCGACACAAAACATCGTTTTTTGGTCTGCAAGACACATTAATACAAACAAGGTATGCCCCAGTATCCTAAAACAGATATACCGTATCATAGCATAAAGATAAATAGCATGATGAATAACATGTCGATATTTTATATCGGTTGCTATGCTCACAGAAGCTCTATGGTAAACACTGTAGCACAACAACATATACGAAAGGTCTATTTTTCTCAAGTGAAACTCAAGTCTATGATGCGAAGCATTAGGATAATAATTGAGTGAAATATCATATCATTTTGAGGTAGGTTTACAAGCCGTTGACTTTACCACATCAGTTTTAAATCACACTGTCAGATAAAAATTCTAATAAAATTATAGTAATTGGGCGAAACGGCTCACAATATTGATTGTAAATGGGCAATTTACATACGATTACGTCTAGAGTTTAATTGTCGACTTTTTGTTGGATACCACTTAGTTATTATTTATGACTGCCGTTCTAGCGTCATTCTGTGCGTCATTATCATATACTGTGCTCAAGCATTTAGGAGAATGATAGCAATATTGTAGAGGACGGAAACACCGATATTTTATTTGATTTAAGAGTTTATAAATATTAAATGTATGCTTCTGTATCCATAACAATATATTTTTTTAATTGATGGCGTTTAACTTTATTCTTTGGTTTCGTATTACAACAGTTCTGGACTTGTTGAGAATGTCAAAAATGGTTAAATCAAGTAGGTAAGAGGTACTTAACCTTGACATTTCCTCCTGATTTTTGGTATGTCATCAAAAACCCTTAAACAGTAATAAAATAAATCGTCACATTCAACGAAATGATTATCAGATTAATCGGAACACATTGAGATTTGGAACAATAACTTAACTTTTATCACCGTGCCTCAGATACTATTCTGACGTTTCCAAATAAAACAATATATGTAAAACCTATGAAAATTCCATAAAACCAGCTTTGTCGCCTACTAGTCTTGGCATTACCATAAATGAACAATAAATTATTGTTTCGACAAATAGTTATTGGGTATCTACACGGAGGTAGATACATATCGGAGGAATTTGCAGTAATATGTCAAATAAAGTATAATTAATAGCCAGCGCCTTTGTTTCTCTTGGAGCATTAGCAATTTTAATGAAGACTTGAGTCTCGTTTCGGAGATGTGCTTTTCGATAACGTCATAAGTAAACTTCACTCAGTAGGCTGACTGACCCTTCACGTGTTCTTACTAAGCTTTGTTTGAACATTTTTCCACAGTATCTAGGAGGTATTAATTAAGTGCGATAGATAATCTTTAAATATGCCAATATCCTAGCCTTAATTGACTTGAGTTTCTCATTTGTCTTGATAGCCCTTAGGATTAATTTATAAGTATCGTTGACAAATCAAGTTACAGTGCACACACACTGCATCTTTGTTTTTATTCATCCAATTTTATTCTGGGATGGTAGGTAGGTACTCCATTCAAAATTATATTGACTTACTAGAAGTCTCTTGAATTAAAAGCATGTAGAACAAGAAAAAAAACATCAAATATATTAAAATATTTATTATCTACTTGACTTAGCTCAACTTCGCTGAAAAGACATTGAAAAAGCACAAGTTCAACTCCACTCTGGAACCTACTGTTTTCACTCCAACTGTGGTATCAAAGTGAAGTTGTTGAAACGATAAAAGTGACCGATTCATCGGTTTTGAAACCACAGCGACTTTAATAAATCTTTGTTTGTAAGTATAATCAATGTCATCGATGAATAATCAAAAGAAATATTGTAAAATATGTTTGTGGAAAGTTCAAAGTGAAATAAAAATAGGAAGGTTAAGGCTATGTAAGGTAACATACAAAATATTGTGCAATAGCGTTTCAATCAAACAAAACTATATTTCTTCACGTAAGGTCAAGTTTATTTCACTGAAATATCATTTCTCTGATACCTATATACTACTCATTCCTCTAGTTTATTTGTGACTTTGAAATGAGTAAAAATATTTTTCACGTATCACGCTCACAGACGTAAGATTTCACAAGAGAAAGACCTTTAAAATGTTTTACTATAGATTGTCCCAGGGCGTAAATTTGACACACAATATTTATCTTAGTACTAAAACTAGTCCATTGACACATTTACCCAATGCATTGTGGGTTGAGGCCATAGAAAGTGACATCGTAGCATTTTTGAGGAAATCATTTTTCTGGCTTCGTTGTTGTCATCACGGATTTCTAAATCGGCGTTTGCATCAATTTATGATGGCATTCCTTAGCGTTAATGGCCAATGTTTGTCTCGTCTCGAAATTTCTTGTTTAATCGATTTTTCTATGGTCATCCGTTTTGTAGATTTGTATCGATTGCAGAGATGATACTTGTGTTGAGCAACGATAACTCTGTTGTTGTTGTTTGTTGCTTCATCGCTCGTTATGTTTGTGTTTTTACTATGAATTAAAATGTCATGTATGTCAGAACCTATGAAATCATAGGCTAGAACCGAGAATAAATTTTCTATGAAAATGAAAATATCTTTATTCAGTCTTGGATATACAATACCACTTGTGAACGTCATATTTGAAATGGGTATTAGGAACAAGTCTCCTTATTTTTTGGGTCCTACTACCGCTTCGAGACAAAACACAGACAATTTGGCAAGTGCTGAGAAGAAACGCCGGAACAAACTCAGTAACCACTAGCTGCCATATATAAAGAAAAATACAAAAAGGTTAATCAGATTGGTGCAGGCTGAACTGACCAGACATTTTTGTCATTAAGGTAGTCTTGGACTTCATAATAACATTTTGAAATTAAAGTATTTTAACGTGTTGCTTAAATTTATCAACAGGCAGATTGTGTAGTATGCAATTCAAGAATTTAATACAGTTACAAATGAATTACTAGTTTTGGCTAATCTGTAGCCAAAACTAGTAATTAATTTGTGGAACAACAAATTTATTTTTAATTCGTGTGTTTTACGAATGAACATCGCTTTTTTTCATGCATCTAGCGAATCAAGATCGGCAAAAACATGTGTTCAAATCAAAAAGACTTAAAAATCTTACTCGGTAAGGTTCTTCGTCAAAAATATCAACATTGAATTCCCACAAACTGCGACTTTCTTTTTCCTATTGCACACTTTCTTGAGCCCTTCTTCCATAATCGACTCAATATAAATTCCTTCGAATGTTTTTATCTCATACGTTCAACTTAAGTTTATAAATGTAGCAGCAAATATATATATAGGTCTGGCAGGCTACAAAATTTAGAAAACTTTTTTTACTATAAGGAACTATCCAGACATTTGGCCACAATCTCACCTGATGCTAAGTGACGATGTGACCGTCATTTTTCTTTAAGGGTATTAATACCTGGTGTGATATTTTGGATGAAAGTTTACACAGACACAAATGAAATCTCTTATGAACTTCTTGTCTTAGAATATAGGTAACTAACGGTACAGTGTTCTAAGAACCAGCAGCCGTGTTCTATGGGTGAAATTTAATTAACATAGCCGAGTGTTAGCACGTAACCCACACGGCTCAGATCACAGACTTATCTATTGGTCAAGGTTGATTATGAATATTCAAAAGGCAGCTTCTACAAGATTCTTTTATCTAATTGTGCACAAATCGTCAGAGGTTGATCGAGATCTGAGAATTCTGGTTGTTAGTGGCTAGAAGTGGCGCAATTTTTGACAAAATTTGTCTAGCTGAGGCCGAGTATATAACAATTTCCATTAGTCATAATAATAAGTTGGTTAGGCAAGGTTAAAATGTGTTGAAAATATATGAAAATACTCTAAGTTGTAGAACAACCTCTACCGATAAGCAAAGAACAGGATTTATCCTTAAGTCAGTTCAGTATGTTAATATGTTAGCAAAATCAAATATTCGTGTTTATTGATTCAAAATTATCATGTTCACTGACTCTATCAAATATATTATTCGTACATTTGCGTAATAGTGTCACATAAAACTTATACATATAAAAATCGTCGCACAGTCATCAGAACGGTATTTTTGTCTGATTGGAATTCATGAATAAAGAAGAAAGACTAATGGTTAAGAATTATCACCTGTCAAATCAATATGAACTTTATTTACTTTTGTTATCTCTATACGAGTATACACAGTGGCGACCAAAATACGACAATCAACTTTCAATCTGTTATGCTTTCACGCCTACACTACTGAACGGATTTGGATGAAATTTGATACACATATAGAATGGTGACGACTAAGTATGTGTACCACATACAAATCTGTAGTTTAGGCGTAAAAGCTTAACAGACAGAAAGTTAATTGGCATATTGTGGTCACCCTGTATATTATATGAAAAGTGGAAATAAATGTGTTAAATGTTGGTTGGTTATTTCAGCAGTTTGTTGTTACGGGCGTGGAAAAGTTAAATTAGGGTTCATAATTTCGACTAACTGGCCGCATAATTCGGAAGGTTGTTTTCAATCTGAAAAACTCACATTACAGCAGAAACGCTAGCTCGCGTGATCAAATATGGGGCCGACTGAAACCGGGTTGCGGCCAACCATTAATCCGATTGTACGAAGCCAATGAAAACTTTATCGTGTCTAGATTTTAATAAAATCGCCCTGCGACAACCTTGAGACCCGATAAGAGATTTGTTTTCATTAATTACATGGAAATGTTTCAATATTTATCTTTCTCAAAATAAGGTTTACATTATGTTCCAAATAGTTCACTTAAAACGAGATACACAGTAACATACATAATAATAATATTATAATACTTGTGTGCATGTTTAACACTCTTTATTTTTATTTTATTTTATTTTATTTTAGAAAACCAACAATAACAATATCTTATGCTAATTTGTTAAATACTAGTTTATAAGTAAGCCAATTCTAGGTTTTCCTTAAAAAATAACAAATAGCGTAAAGCTCTGAGAACTAACAAAATCACTAAATTTGAATCAATGATATCGAATAATTTCATTCAATGATATTAGGATCATCAAAACGATAAAATTTGAAACACGAAACAACACCAGCACCCACACCAGGACGACAAGACTTCTTTTGACTGGTATTGGTGATTTATTTTAATTGCTCTTGTACATTGAAAATCTCACATGTTTCATTTATATTTCGAAAGTTAAACTTATTTATATTGCTAGTATTAGTAGATACAGTTGCATAGGAAGTGACTACAAATAAGGGCGTTTTACAGAATTCAATGAAACGATTACAAAGATGGACAACATTGTTATAATCATTCTATACAAAAACGTCGTTTCAACAGAGTTCCACGAAGCTCTATCGCACAAATTTAAATTTGCCTAGACACAGAGATACGTAAATGTTGTGTAATATGTAACTATTATTACACAGCTGAAAGTTCAACACTAGCTCCTAGGCAAATGATGGGACTAAAATCTAAGGCGTAGTCCTACGTGGGCTACGAACGCGTCAAATGCGACGCGTCGCTATGCGACCAATACTTATGTCAATTACAATTGCGCTATTTCACGTTAGAACACTGTCATAATAGACGCACATACATTTTAAATTGTCGCGTCGCACTTTTCGCGCTTTTATGATCAAATTGTGCATAGTCATCCAAATTATACGTAAGTTTATACAAAGTTTCAGCTCGATCGGACATTAGAAAATGGGTGAAGTTGGCTTAGAAGATCGGGACATATCAAAATAAAAGCTTGTAGAAAATAGGTTTACCTAATATTATTAAATACACAAATGCATGCCATCTTATGGTAGTCGGATAAAACATCGTGTCATTGATACTACTTCTACTTCCGTGCAAATATTTTGTATGGAACAGTTTGTGTTTCATTTTACTGCACGTTTGATAGCTTCAAGCAAATTTTCCATACAGCCTAAGTATTTGTTTGTTTAGTTAAACGGGCGTGCCACAGTGCTTCAGCCAAGGCCGAGGCTATAATAATCTGCGTATTACCGGAGCAGGAGGTTAGATACGTTTATCACGAACATTTGTGAGATCTATGCATTTCTATTTACGACAAACGCATTGGTTCCAACATAATGGGCCAGAAACCAAAAGGTCAATAAAAATGGTTGCTCTTCATGATATTGTTTAACTGCATGAGAACTATTAACTAAGAAAGACTGGTAGAGAAAGCCTTTGGCGTTAAGTTCATCTCTGATACAAAGTTTTGTAGTGCAATAAAGTTATAAATAATTTAAAAAAGGAGTATGTCAAGCGATCTAAGCCTGAATCTATGAATGATTCGTTTACAAACTAACTCTAAGAACTACTTCATAAGTGTAAGAACTTGATTCTTGGAACCACATCTTGATACTTGACAATATTTTGAGGTCACGCCGTGATTTTCCTATAAAAGGAAATATTTGCGATATACTCGTATTAAGGTCTTCAACACACTGCAGAAATATTTGTTTCAAAATTACTTAGAGTAAACTCTTTTTAGTGTTTTTTTGCAATATTACCAGGCATCTGATTGCTATACAGTGTAGGTACACAAAATAATAATAGAATGAGGATTACAGAATTCAAAAATCAGTACGTACATACACAATGTTCAATACGCCTCTGATTAAGATAATTAAGATTAAGATAGGTTTCAATCATTCTAATTTTAAAAAATAACTCACGTAATTCGTCGTAAAGTGTAAATGATGGATGACTGTCAACTAATTTTCATTCAAATTTGTATGAAATTATATTTTCCGTGTACATATTATATGTTGGTCGCTTTTAACTTATCAGTTTTTATTTACTAGTCAGCTCTGATGCTACTTAGCACCGAAATATTTCAGAAAGGGTACACGATACGTGTATGGGAGATTTAAAAAAATATTATTACACTTAGAAAAAATAGTTTTTTTTACGACTATTTTGCAATTATCATTTAACATACTCATACCAAATTACAGCTTTCTACCACTTATAATCTCTGAGTAAAACCGCGGACACACAGACGAACGGTCGGACGAACAGACATGGTGAAACTATGTGTTTTTGTATCCTTGTTTACTACGAAACGGAAAGGTTAAGACTATTTAGGCATAAAGGTAGACCCTAGGTAGTGTATTCATAGCCTTAGTTAGGCGAACGCATCTCCACCGCTGCGGTTTCGTTAGATATCCCCATGTAATTGTTCTGGCGTGTGGTCGCGCAATGCCATCTTAATAACCATATATTCTTGCTCTAATATGTTAAGCCTTGATGTTGTCGATCTAACTGCGTCATTGTAATCCTGTGTGATCTAAGCACTCATGTAACTAAAACTATTTTGTTACATTGTACTATTAATTAAAAAAAACTCTGTAAGCGCGTAGTCTAGTCTCGTGTCACAGGCATATATTTGCCTAAAAGGAGATTGCTGCCACTTATCATGTTATGTATCCGCTTGTTAAGGAAATAAATATTTTATATTTGTATATTTTTTAAAAGAGCTTGAGCTCAGAAATGGCAGGATTCTATGTGAGGCAGACACGGTTGCAAAAGAATTGTAAATGAAAATAGCATAGATTTAAAATAAAAAACACTTTTAAAAAATGAAATGGCAGTCCATTTTTCTTCAATTGTGTTTTAATTTCACACTATAAAGAAATTTGCATTATTAATGCTAAAAAATAAAGAATTTAAATTATTTTTAAACTTGAATCCATTCAGTTCTGATCGTTCCGAAATTTTTCGATATCGATGCCTTTTTTAATCTACTTTCGGTAATTATTTAACAAAACTGAAATCGGTGCCTTCATGTGAAATCGTTGAGAATTAGCTACCAAATGTTTACGCGGTGTCAAGCAATTCTTTCGATAAACTAGCCTGAGTAAAAACGTGTTAATTCGTGTACTTAAATACGACATTGCATCGTGTAATAAAACGAAAAAAAATATATAGACGATCAACTGGACTAATGTTATTCCCCCAATATATGTATGTGGCACACGACAAATATGTAATATGGCATTTAAATATAAATATAGTATAGGTAGGTAGATAATTAAAGTTTAAGCTTGAAATAAACCTTTTTTGTATTTAAGTCATTAATATAGGAAACATTCCATATAATGAGGATTAAAATTTTTCGCATCTTGGAATGTCGTCAAATTCCAAAAATTCTTCACTAATATCCCATACATTCTCTAAAGTGGGACTTGTAAGTAAGGGATGTTTGTATAATATGTGTTAAAGACTAATCTTTACGCAAAAGTTATCAGTATTCACCCCTGAAAAGAAAGCCGACTAATAAATAAGACTACACAATAGTCTTTGAAAGTACACGTGTAATTACACAACTGCTCATAGAATGAGATTAAGTGCCATATATGTATTTTGTTTGATCATAATATTTGCATAATAATTTAGTGATTCGACATGCGCATACGAAAACTTATTCCGAGGCGCGTGCGCACGCATTAATGACATACTCAAGATTTTACTAAATATTTGCTGAGAAAATTCCGGGCTACAAATTTTTAGGGTTCAGTACCCAAAGACTTTAAACAGAACCGACTGGCTGTATGTTTGTTTATAAGCTTGTCTGCCTGTCTATCTGTCTATAACTCTGGCTGGCTTTCTGTCTATCTGTCTGTCTGCTTGTCTATCTCTGAATTTTTAGACATGATTGGAGTACGTCACAACAAACAAACAAAAAAAATGTAATAAAGAAAATATTAGTAAGGCCGTGGGGCCTTACAATAAATTGATTTCTCTGGTTTGTAGGTACTAGATAGATAATGGTTGAAACCCTTCTTGTATATGCCCGTTTCACACTTGTCCGGTTTTTATGTCCACAGTTAACCTCAATGGGTACTTGTTTTAATTTAAAATATGTATGATTCTATGATGATATGCATCTGTGCTGATTCCGAGTTGTTTATTTGCTGGACACATTTTCATAGATTCTATACTGAGAAATTTGCGGTCGAATTATATGATGATCAACAACAAGACTTACTAGGAATATCCCCCACACTTGAAAGTAACGTGATCATATATGATTCTTAGAAGATGGTTTAAGAGCCTTTTAAATTGGCAATATATAAAATCGAATATATATTTTTATACTGTATTCACTGAAGTACTTTTAAATGCATTTAATAAATAAAGAAGATATTAAGCAATTGTTAATCAGTGTAGGAAGAAAGGGGCTCAAGCATCATTATTCCCAAATTTGCAAGCTGTGCAGCAAGTGTACATATTTGTAAAAAAAACCTACCGGTGTTTCTATAGATAATTTAGCGATATTATCAATATTGCACAACAAAAAGTAATATAAATATGTGTTTTGGGGCTAACATCTACGAGTACCTACACAATTTAAATTAATTCTGAGCCGACTTATTTCGTAATGATTTATTTATCGTCTTCTGTTTTCTCTAAATCAGGGCTTAATTATGCTAATCAATCGTAATTGAATTGCCCGATTTTGATATTTGGTCCACATTAGAACTGTCAAAAACAGGTGATTCAAATACGATTGAGCGGAATTAGTCACCTGGTCTTCAAGAACAAAAGAAAAATCATACAAAGGTTCTCGTCTCCATATTGACCCCAAAGCGCGAAGGTCACGCGGGCTCCCACTTGACCGTGTCGGCAGGTTGTGGTCGTGTGCGCAGTGTTTGAGGACTGCGCAGGACTCTATTCTGTTAGCCGATTCTGCAGTTTTACAGGGAATATCTTATATCTAAGGGTAAATAGAGTTTCATATCTCAACGACACGTGTAAAGCCCTGAAGTAACCACTAAGGTTAGTTCATTGTCATCAGAATTATAATTAGCCGCAAGGCATCCACTACTGAGCAGGGACAGGCCTTCCCACAGCTTAAGCAGCTTGTAGTCCGTTGGATCTTACCCTTTGACTTACATGAGTGACTCAACGTGACAAATGCGACAACGCGACAAACGACGAGACGCGATTGACATTGACACTAGGCGTTTAAGTATTGGTCGCGTCGCGTCGTCCGTGAGTGACTCAACGTGACAAATGCGACAACGCGACGAAACGACGAGACGCGATTGACATTGCCACTAGGCGTTTAAGTATTGGTCGCGTCGCGTCGTCATCACATCTTACAAATCATAATTCGTCGCAAGACATCCAATTCGAAGCAGAGTATAGTCGAAGCAAACTGCAGTCCGTTCGATAATTTTCGCAAAGGTCGTTAGCCCAGATTGCAGGTCTTGAATCTTGAACTTTGCTCCGTCAACGAAAGAAGAAAGAACAGACGTATTAGTTACGTTGATATTGCTTTTTCAAGGAAGCTTATAGTGACGGAATTTGAGGTAACTGTTTTCTCTGCACTTTAAAGATTGTTATTGTCTCGAAGTGTTTGTAAGTAAAATGAAAAGAGTTTTTCAAGTTCCACACCCACGCTACACTTTGTTTTATCATATCAAATCTAATAAAATACACATTGACGTAAACTTTACCGTGAATGCAGCCGTTTCAGTCACTCATGCTTGCTAAATACTGCGAGTGAACGAGGTGGCTAATGTCAGGCGGACGAAGCATTACGGCGTAGGGCCCCAGGATCAGTGCTGGGTATGCACTCAGCAAATAATGCTCGTCAAGCCCTTTTGGCTGACCTAAGGTTTGTATGTGTTAGCCTTGCTGAGTGAAATAAATATGTAGAGTTGTATCATGGTTCGAAGTCATCGGAAGATCATATCGCATATTTTATTCACGAACACAAAAGGTTTCTATCAATGGAGCAGAGTCTCCTGGAGCACCTCTCACTATGAGTGTGCCCCAGGGTTCGATATTGGGACCGTTACTGTTTCTAATATATATTAATGACCTTCCATACTTTGTCGACGGTGCTTGTGAGATAGTGTTATTTGCTGATGATACTTCACTACTTTCTAAAACTCCAAGGGGTAAAGAGTTGTTTGACGATGTAAATGGTACTCTCTCGCGAGTACTTCATTGGTTCACCGTTAACAATTTATTGCTTAACGCGACCAAAACTAAATGCATTACGTTTACAATGCCCAATGTCCGACAAGTTCCAACAAGGGTTGTTGTTAAGGATGAACAACTAGTTACTTCAAATACTGCAACTTTTTTGGGAATTACTTTGGATGATAAGCTCCAGTGGGGTCCTCATATCATGACCTTATCAAATAGACTAAGCTCCGCTGCATACGCTGTAAGAAAGATAAGGTTTCTGACTGATGTTGAAACGGCAAGACTAGTTTATTTTAGTTATTTTCACAGTATCATGTCATACGGCATCTTACTATGGGGCTCAGCTGCAGATATAGAGACAATTTTCGTATTGCAGAAACGAGCCGTGCGGGCTATTTATAAACTTAAATCAAATGAAACACTTAGAGAATTGTTTAAAGAAGTTAAAATACTTACAGTTTACTCGCAATACATTTACGAAAACCTAATTTACGTTCGAAAAAACTTACACTTATTTCCTAAAAATAGCGATTTGCATAACTTCAACACACGACAAAAAATAGGCTTGCCGTTCCACATTTTAGGCTTCATAAAGTTGGTCACTCATTTATGGGTAGATGTGTAATATTTTTTAATAAATTACCTGAAAATTTAATTTCATTGCCTTTAGATAAATTTAAAACAGTTGTAAAAGATGTATTAATGTCGAAAGGATATTATAAAATTGATGATTATTTAATGACAAAGATATATGGAAATGTTTAAATGCAAACAATTACAATTATTGTAAATCAATTTTGAAAAGAGGCAATGACAATAGTGACTGAGTTTCTTGCGCCGCTTCTTCTCAGCACTGGCCCAAACTGTCCCGAAGCGGTGGTAGGGTCAATTTATATGTTGGGACGTGTAAAAGTGCTAATTTGTTAGCCTAATTACATAAATAAATTGAATAATTCTTAAATAATCCTTAAGTGACTTTTACACTTAACCCTAAACTCTTCAGAGTTCTCTGACTCAGACTTTTTGCACATATGCCTAAATGAATCTTTAAAGAATGATCATTAAGGGCTCACAGACAGGTTTTTATTTCATTTTATTAGATTTTCTGTATGTTGTTATGAAGTAAATATTTCTAATAAATGCATACTTTATATACAATCTCTATATATATTATTTGTGTAAGAGCATTCCTTTACCACCAGCCTGTATCGCGGTGCTAGGGCCTAAAAATGTGATTGAGGTAGATAAATGAGAAGAGAATAGCCTTCTAAAGATCAAGGCGAGCACACTGGACCAAAATTCTAACATTTATTCAAACTTGAACGCGACCAAAGTCTCGGGCAGCCCCGCTAGTAGTCATAATTAAGGTGTATCTACCTACCACAGAAAACCAGCGCCATGGCTTGACGTGGCAATAATGCTGAGTGGGGACCAATTTGGTCACATTATTCCATTATATATATTTTTGTTTTTGCTAAGTTTCAGTTTTAATTTTCATTGACATTGTAATGTAATATGTGGCAAATTAATAGTTTTTCATTCTTTCTTTCTACTTTTTACAATGTTTAAACACTCGTAGCAACAGTTTACATTAGCTTGCCAAAACCATTAAACGGTCGTATTACTCGTACTAGCCCACGGTGGTCTTGACCTAATAAGCATTCGGTTTCTGTGGATATAATTACTAACTGTGCTGTTAATTTGATTAGCAGAATATGACTAATACGCGCCGTCATTTTGGGATTTGCTAAATGGTAAGGGCCCTTTGTGTTTTATTTGATAATTCGTTTTGTGATTTTAATATTTTTGCTGTAATTATAACTTAAAAGCGTACGACTAAAGTTAACTTAACAAAAAAAACCACGATGATTCTTTTAACATACCTGAGTCCGTAGGTACTATAGTCCTACTACTATTATAAAGGCGAAAGTTTGTAAGTATGGATGTATGGATGTATGGATGTATGGATGTATGGATGTATGGATGTTTGTTACTCTTTCACGTAAAAACTACTGAATGGATTTGAATGAAACTTTACCACAATATAGCTTATACAACAGAATAACATATAGGCTACAATTCATAAAGATTTTTTAAGATAAAGGCTTTCCACGCGGACGAAGTCGCGGGCGGCCACTAGTACTTAATATATTAAGAAAACCATGTATTTTGGTTGAAATCTTTTTTTATGCGTCTGTCTGTGGCATCGTAGCTCCCCAAAGGATGGAATGATTTCAAAGCGGTTTTTAAATTCGAAAAATTATTTAATCACGGTGGTGTTTGGCTATGGCTGGCCGTCAAAATCCGCCAAGCCGTTTAATCACACCAGCTGTTTTCATGACTCATTCAGGGTTTTTTTTTAAACTGAAAAGTCAGTTTTTAAGTTACTAATTTAATCATTGTTATCTGATTTTGACATCTAAGACTCTAATTGGGTTTAAATTGTGTGTTGATAAAACACGGAAATCTAACAATATAAGGTCATACTGAAAACAAGCATTTCTTCAACGGGTAATTGCTAGAAATAAGCTGATAAGACCGATTCATGTATGAATAATAGGAAAGGTAATACGTAAGGTTATTATGTTGAGATTTGATAGCAGGTCTTCATTTATTATGATGTCATTTTAGCGTTTCACTGAAATGAGATAAAACATTCAGAAATTAATGTACCGTGAATTAGTATGACGTCACTCAGGTTTTCCGTTCTCGAATACAGCTACGAAGCTACATGTCACATAAGCAATAAAAATATTTTTTTTCAACAAGCTTTTACTATCAAATACTGCATTGTTATCGAAAAAAAGACATGTATACAAAATTTCAGCTCAATCAGACACTGGGAAGTAGGTAAAATAGCTTGCAAGATTTGATTACAGACAAATCAACTGATTCAGCACATAGAACAACCGACTAGAGTTCTATCTTGTATTTACAATATACATATTTAGTAACTTAAAAAACGCTATAGGGTCGACTCTACCGCACGGCTTTTCAGACCATGACACAGCACACACACACTGGGTCATGTTAAAAACTAGACCCAATCCACATGAGTAGAAAAACGGAACAGAGACTAAGCTTCTTAAGAACGTGCAAAATTGTTACCTATTTTAGTAGGGTTGTCACAACAGGTTAAGACAAATTAAACAAAACATTTGTTAAATAGTTTTATTATAATAAATAAATAAATATTTCTCAACAAGCACACCAATTCTCTAGTCCCAAAGTAAGCTACGAGTTGTGTTATGGGTACTAGATAACTGATATACATACTTAAATACTTTTTTTTGTAAATAAATACATATTATAAATAGAAAACACCCAGACCAGTACAAACACACATGTTCATGCACACTTATGCTTGTACTGTGCGGGAATCGAACTATTAACTATCGAATTATTCAGTGTAATAGAATATTAGTTTTTCTAATAATAACTTACTTGAAAAATTAATAATCAAAATATTTACTCACCTATTGTACTCCTTGGGATAGTTGAAGTATGATATATTTTTAGTTTTTCTAGTATTATTCATACACACAGTACAATAAACAACCATTTTTAACAATGTACGTTATACAAAAATACGTTTTATATTAAAATATTCAAACTTGCAACTAACAAAACAAACAACGTGCGTCGCACAGCCCTGAGATTGTCAACTGGCTGTGCAAGCGCAAACTGGTTTTTTCCAGAATCGCTGCGTACGCGACAAGCGGCCAGTGGTCACACACACATGCCCCGCGTACTTGTAGTAGTGCAATCGATTCGCGCGGTTGTTTGAAGCTTTGTCTCTGTTCCGTTTTTCTACTCATGTGCCCAATCTTAGTGACTTCTCTCATTGCCAATATTACACAAGAGGAGCTCCGTTCCCATCGCAATGCATACGTCACTCGAAACTTTAATATCTTTAATCGAATTGGACCATAATAAGTTCATTGACACATTGATAGCTCACCATATGACTGTCAATGTCGTCACATCGCGTCTGCGCAGTTCACATTTCGTCAACTAACCTTGTTGGGTGACACAGAGTAGCAAAACGCTACCCAGAATGTTTAAATGACACCAGTAGAAACATCTTTAATCGAAGTCAATATCTGCTGTGTTTGCTGTGAATTGAATAACTCGGATTATTTTAGGTAGATTTTCTTTCAAAACATTTCACTGCTATAGTGCATTCAATAAATGTTTGTAAACAATAGCAATTGCAAAGATAGACTACGCTTATAAATTTTCTAACTGCAAGAATGTATGATTTTGAACTTTAAAATCTGACAAATCCATAGCTTTAGATACTATTATGACCTGGAATCCAATGAACGCGTAGAAACCTTTTTCAGTCGGTCGTTGTTAAATACCAAAGCCGAAGTAGGTATACTGAAATTACTTGGTCTGTGGACTAAATAATGTCCATAATGTGTAAACGTAAGTAGGAAGAAAGTTTATGCAATCGTTGTTATCTTTATTTAATTGGCGCTTTCATGAGTTAAGTGGTTTGTTTTTGTATTGCTTTCTATTATTGCGACATATACTAAACTGTTACTTTAGCGGGTACATGCTTAAATCAGTAAATACTGTTGAATAACTAAAACACTTTAAGGAATTTAAAAAAAATAAGTAAGCAGGAAAGAAGAAAGGCAGTTTAAAAAATTGTGATAAGATATTGTAAAAAGATATTGTGTTACGGAATGAAATTCTCAATCAATTATAAAGCATTATTTTAATATTTAGGCCACCTCTTTATAAACGCATCAAATATGCCATAATACTTCAAATAATTAATAATTTACTTAAGACATAATTATTGGTATCACATCGATAATTCCTATCGATGACGCATTTAGTGTAAATAGAAAGAAATTTAGATTATGATAAAAGGCGTTGTTTCGAGGGTGACATATTGTTTATACTCGTAGTAAATAGTTACAAATAAATGCACAAATTTAAGAAACATTTAATGTCATCAGCTAACAGAGCCAACGTGGAATGAAGGAATGAGATACCCAGGTGTACTAACAGCTATCAGAAAATGCGTCAGAATCAGCTAATGCCATATACCGATGACGGTAAATATTACATATCTTGACCAACACACTTTCGCTACGGTTTTACACCTAGAGACCACTGTACATAATATTTATTGTAAAACTATTTGTAAGGCCATGGTCATACTAGTGGAAGGAAATGTCATGTTATGTAACTGAATGTCAAATAACGAATTGTTAATTTTACCGTAAATATACCGAGCGGAAATATTTATTTACGTGTTGTACGTAGCCCTGAAATGTTTTAGGAAATCGCAACATCCTTAAAGCATGCTATTTAATACTAAATACAGTATTTTATCCTCAATCGTTTCCAAAATAGTGCATACAATGGATTAATATGAAATACAATTAAATAAGGTCAAAAAGGTTTTAAAAAGGGTAGGATACCCTTTTTAAAACTTTAATTGATTCTGTCATATGTCAGCGATAACAAATCCGAAATACAATTTAAAAAAAGCATTATTTCTCACACGTGTCCGACACCGCGACTCTTTGATAATATAATTTGTTTGAATGGCATACAAACGAGAAACATGTATGTTCTAACCTTAACATCTATGTTCCATTAAACAGATGCGATGTCGGTCCAAGAATTATCCGACCTACGAGTCTAACGAGACCTACCCATGTCTTTGTCTAGAGGTTAGACTTATTATTAAAGATCTCTAACCACTACGGTAACTTAAGCTTCTTGAATACATTGCACACACATACGCACACACACACACGTGCAAACATTACTTATGTCAAGAAAAGAAGATCCTGTAAAGATAAAAGAAAAGAAGACCCTCAAATTAATTATGTAATCAGATTCGAAACGGGTTATCTCCTCCGACAGATATAGAGATCAGATAACTATACTTATTTTGTCATCGGAAAGTGATAAGAATGCCGGTATATTTCAGGGCTCTATTTTTAGACCCACTATTTATAAAATGACATTTTCTAGCTAAGACTGTGCCATCACAAATTTTTCGATTAGCGAAGTAACTTTCCACAGGAAAATCGATTTACATGCCATAACTGTAATATCAAGGTGCTATATCAAGGTGCAAGCCAAATGCTATTTCGACGGTTGTCTTAGCTGGAATCAGCCCCAAAATATTCAGGTCGGATTCTTCCCGGACAGACAGTATATAAAGTTTGCCATGGTTGTTTGTCTACGCGCTGCGATGGCGCCGACCGTATGTAATTGTTCGCGCAAACATCCAAGTGTCGGGACTGATTTACTAATGTATCCAGTTTTAGCACTTACTCAAACGACTAGATTAGCAACGATAACGTTTACTCTAGTAAGGAGATTTGGACTTTAGGAGTTCAGAGTACAACCGATTCTGAAATATTTTTTGCTAGTTTTAGCTTTTTTTTAATGTTTCATATCCATGGGGAGCCACTTGAACACCTTTACAGCGATATAGCGTCATATTTTTCTTTAATGTCACAATTTTCTGTAATTTAATTTTCATAAGTCATGAAGCTCTCTAAAACAAGAGGAGCTTGCTCTGAAAAAAAAAACAATTGTTAAAGTTGATGGACCATTACTTGATTATGTTATATACACATCACACTGATTTTTTATAGTGATATAAAATTGTCCCCTATTTTAACTGCATAGACGCCACAGTCACCTTGATGTTCTGTCGTCCGTACATCGTTAATTATCTTAGCAATGCCCTATTACTATACCGTTACACATTTCTTTCTGGATTATACTATAGGAATAGGTAGCTTATACACACGTTTCTTTATAAATGGATTTATTTTATCATCATCCATAAATTGTCAATTTCCGTGAAATCAGCCGCAGCGTCATCGGTTCAGTAATGCGATTACGTATACGGCGCCTAAGCCTTATCGAAACCATTTCAAAGAATTTTTCGTTTTGAGGAAAAAAAATCGCAATTAAACAATTGACTTTAAAAGTTATGTAAAATGTGATTGTTCATTTTGAGCATTCAATGACGGCGGTTCGCGAACTGTAAGTATGGAAATATTTATTGCACGTAATATAGCGATTGATTGGTGCAAGTATTAAAGTCATCAACCTAACCGCTTCTTAATAGCTATCGCTCTCCTAATAGCTTCTTTTGTAATTTGTCAGTTATTTGAATCAATTTAAACATATAAATTTAAAAAATACCGAGTTTCCTTGTAAACTACATTCCTTCCACGGTCTCTTCATAACCTCCGAGCTAGGAAAGGCGTAAGCGAATCAATCATCCAGCCTCATTGACGTAACTCGCTTCAAAATAAAGCTAGAGTTTCCGCGTGCATGTTACGATGTCACTTTATTCAAGTCCTCTGTTGTTTGTCCGCGTTTTTAGGTGAGACCGGTTACATTGAAAAATAATTACATTGTAACGCTATTGTGAAGGCCGGAGCAATAGATCTTAGATTCATTTTTATATGAATTTTAAAATTTTGTGTCATAAATTCGTCATAGCTGCGACCCCATGCCATGTGGGTTGTACAATTCGTAATTTAAACACAATGTACAGAAATTCGATATATAGCCCATAAACACGTCTCATATATTAAAACCACCCGGACGTTGTGTGATTTATCATAAATAGTTGTAAAGATAATATGATTAAGAGGTAAATCTCTTTGAATAATGAACGTTTGCCGTATGATGATATTCGCGGACATGACAATAGCCATTGTGTGGGTTAGAAGAGTAACAAATATACCACCTCTAGTCTACATAGCTTCGTGTTCTAAAATTATCTTGCGGTATGTTTTTGCGAACGAATTATAGTGGTAACTTAATTTGAAAATGAAACAAGAAATTTTCTTATCGCCCAGTTTGATGGGTGGTTGATACGGTTAGTGTCATCGGGTTTAGGTTTTAACATGTGGGGTTTATTGTAGAGTTAAGAATTTACCTGAAGCATAAATTTTCAGAATTGTCGGTTGTCTCTCGATTGACATTGTAGTGGGTAGTAAAAGCGGGAATGAGACGTCAAGTTTTAGGCCTTCCTTTTATTAGCGTGGAACGTGGAAGGTTGTGTGGCGGCAAAGTGTTCTTTTAGACAGGTTTATTTGTATGCCTAGCGCTGACTACAGCTTTCAGTATGAGGGTTGGCTATCCACATGCCTGCTTGGCCTGACACAAAGCGATATATCGCGTAACGGCATATTGTGCTAGAACTCACTGTTAGCTGTTTACCAGAAGACAATCCTACTTAAAATATTGACGGTTGAGTAGTAAAAAAAGCGCGGTTTTATGAAAAGAAATCGATCAAATTCTTCTTGTAAACGGCATGTTCTTGAACAATTTCAACAATACATCATTTCAACCCTGGAAATCCATTACTCAATTCTGTAAAAAAAACAACAGATTAATTTGTCATCCAGTCAGACGAGACACCTTTCACCCCCGACACTCGTGCTCATAATTATGACAAATAAAGGAACTGGAACAATGCGAAAGGTCACCAATTATTGGTCACGACGAAGCGGTCACTTAGTCAAGGCGAGTCAGCCAAACAACTCAAGGAAGTCAAACAGTAACTCATCTCTACGTTTTCCGATAGTAAAACGTAGTTGCTTTAAGGTCAATAGATCAACGATGAAAATGCGCTTTTTGATTCAGGTGACTCTGACCTTGATGATGGACTCAAGTGTGTTTTGAATATAAAATATTGCTTTTATCTCCCGAAACTTATGATGTAATTAATACTGATTAGATTTATTGGTTTTTGAAATGAATGTCAAGAGTCAACCTATTAAAAAAAAACTTTCGTGACTACTTCCTACTATGGCCGGTTTCTATAATACTATCTAACTTTGACTGACAGTAAGATAACTTTCAATTTCACACTAAAAGCTGAGGTAACAGCCATTTCTATAATCTGACACTTATAAAATTTTGAATGCAATTTTTATGTAAATAAAGATTATTCTATTCTGTTCTAATACTGTAACCGACCGGTAATCTAATCTAATACTGTGTAAAATAATTAAGGACCCAGTATCAAAATTTACAGCAAGCAAAATCAAAAGGTTTTGAACATGACCTACGCATATTATCTATACTGTGTTACTCAGGGGAACGTCCTCAATCTAATCAAGAAGCGGGAAAATTGGCCTACGACCACAAGAAGTAGGAAGTTTGTGTTGCAACAGATACGTTATCATGTGGTGTCAATAATTAGGAAAAGACATGGCCGGAATTTCTTAAAAGCCAACAAAAACTATTTAGTATCATTTACATTCCGTACCTACACTAAATTAAGGCTTCTGCTTCTTTTTTAATAAACTAGTCTGTTGTATACAAAAAGAACAACCTAGAAACCTTAAGCTGAAAAAGATGATTATTTTGCTTTAAATTTCCACGAAAACGGCGCCAGCGCAGGAACCAAAATACATCCAACTGTAATCACCTGAAAAGGTAGAACGGGAAGTCGCAGGACTTACAATATCTACAACTCACGACGTGACACAGAAGATGCACTGGAATCACAACACTGACACCAACAAACACTCGACGCGTTTCGTCACTACACGTGGCATCCTCAGGAGATGGTTTCGCTTCGACAGACTACGAGCGACTTTGCAGTGCAGGATGCCACGTGTAGCGGCGAAACGCGTCGAGTGGTTGTTGGTGTCAGTGTTGTGATTCCAGTGCATCTTCTGTGTCACGTTGTGAGTTGTAGATATTGTAAGTCCTGCGACTTCCCGTTCTACCTTTTCAGGTGATTACAGTTGGATGTATTTTGGTTCCTGCGTGCCTGATTCCATCAACTAAACCTAGAAACCTCTCGAGAACGGTATTACACCACTTAAACTGTCCTCATTATAGGCTATAATTAAAAAAAACATTCTGAATTTTATAGAAGTGATCATTTGAAACTTATAAATCTGAAGTTATAGGTCATATTCATCATTGCGTAAGAAAACTTTGTAATTGTTGTGACCAGTAAACTAGCTGTCACAATAAAATAAAATAAAACTTTTGTGTTTCTGAAAAGCTTCTACTGGTAAGACCTATTACTGGCAAGGCCGTTATACATATATTATAGTCAGAAAGTAGTCGCTATCTCATTATACTACAAAATACATATATCCATACATATATCCATGATCAAATATTGCATCCACCATTCCCGGATGGTATTCCGGCAGTGCATCCTCATTCTTCAAATAGGTGGAACTCAGTCATTTTGTGATAGCGAAACGGCTAAGGAAGTGACACTTCCTAGTCAGAAGAAGTTCCTGAATATAATTAGGAATCTTCACTGTTTGAGACGTAAATGTTCACTAAATAGGTAAAAATAAAAATATTGCTTGCAGTTTGATTGGTCTCAGGGCTATCACTCATCTCGATGTATAATAATTACTGAAAATTCAAACTCCAACTAAGTGTATGTGAGCTGCATTTTTTGTATGACTTAAATGGCTTTATTTGAAACTTTTTCAATCGACCAGTACTTAAAGTAACTAGTAGAATCTAAATAGTTACGCTTGACAGGAGATAGTCTATTTTTTTTAATTAAAAAATCCTGGGTCAATATCGATGATAACAGTTCTACAAGTGATAAAAGTATTGAGTAGGCTTATTCTTAAATAGTTGACCCATTTTCGTAAACCTAAAGATTATATAAGAACATCTAACCTGCCCTAATCTATGGCTGTAATGTTACAAGGTTGTTCCATTTCAGAGTTTTCTTTGCCATTTAGAACTTTAATCAGGTAATGCCGGTATTTTCACGCCGGCTTAAAGCTTAAAGAAAGGTCTAAATGCCAAGGTTCAAAGCTACCTAGGTCACCTTTTGTGAATCTTAAGCTTTCGTGATATTAGATGAGAATTGAGCAAAACTAGGCTCAAAGAAGAAAGATTAGGGATGGGAAAAATATAAGCTACGTAAACATGTTTTTTTCAAGACATGAATGTAAATATTTTCATAATAACTTGAAGCTCATTGCAAAATTTAAGTGTTACACACTTATTCCTACGCAACATGAAGTGCCAGCAGAAATATGATCGTGTCAATTCAACAATGACATAATTTTGAGCGCGCCATCCAAACATCGTTAGACTGGTATGCAAAATGTAAATAAAAACACATTCACAAGGTATCTTAATGAGAAACTAGTGGCAAATTGACCGTATATTAACATTCTATGCACTAACGCCGTTAATATATTTGGAAAATTATTTCCTAGACTATTCAGTGGGTCATAGGCTTAAAAGTGCATCAAGTCATATCAATTATCATATCTATTCAAACACATTACAGGTGGTTTTTGTATGGACAGCTCATACTTATGGTCTAATGAGTACTCAGAACAGGCGGTTTGAATAGTAAAATTTTTAGGGCTACAAGTTTGCCATACAAGTTTGTAAATGTTGATTTCTGTCAATAATGTTTTATGTCTTAGTTAATGTGAGACCAAGGACAACTCGTAATATTAATGTTTGCGGAAAATTTTGATATTGAGTTTTGCTCATCATTGAATGTGATGAGCCACGCGCATGCTTCAATTGACAAGATTTTAGAAATCTCGATTTATTGAAGGGATTGTAATGTAGATGTGTAGATTTTTATTCGCCTATAAAATATTTTATTTCCTACACTTGCTTTGTCTGTCTTGTTATTTTTTCTTTTAAGTTTCGAAAGTAAGCATTCAAAAATATTTGTTTTCTTTCTAAATCCGGTTTTGATATGCAAAATCGTGAGATAAAAATCGTATGAAGTTTCGATTTCATCTGGCTCTAAGATATTCAAATCGATATATCGTTGCCATTGAACGTTTCACGGTTACGTCACTAGTTGCAGTCTATTGGTGTGTGGATTTCGTTGTCATTGTGATGGTAGTGCAGGAATAAATCGATTTCTTGTCCCCCCGAAGTTGTGGGTTTTCCTTCGTCGTGGTTTAAAAGGGGTTCTAAATGTCGATCCGACGGCAGGTAATTTTGAAACTAAATTTTGCATCGCTTTCATTATAAACGTATATACCAAGGTACATACATTACAAAATGCAACATACTAACCTGCTCAATACATGGTGTGATGTACACGTGCATTTCAATGAAATAATCAATCAGGGCTTGTTTTGACAAAATACCTACTTGTTGTTTTGTATTGACTTGTGTAGTTTATTGCTGACATTTAATAAGCCAAAATCGTCACCGCATTCGCTTCAATGTTAGTTCAATGAATTTTGCTTTAATCATTCGATTTGTTAGGTAACACATTTAGTGCGTTTAGTGTTCACTACTGTAAAAACAACGCGTCTTGCGCGTTTTCTTGTTGTGAGTTGCATTTGTAGTAAGAAGGTACAGTCAACCGTAAAACTAGCTAGCAATATATTTTACCTTTTGACTATAGTGTCAAGGGTCCGAACCATTTTGTTTCTGCTGCCGTCTGTATAACCACATTGACCTATTTCGATAAACCCGCGCATAGATTACGCTCGGCCATACTCAGGTGCTGCATTGACTGCAGTTCCGTGGTGGAACCTTTTTTTTACAATTGCAGCCACTAGCCGTTATTAGAATAAGCTGTAACTAACTAGTTCATCCTTCATAACTATAACTCATGCATGAACTTTGCTAAGACCTTGTTTCGTTACATCCGGTACAGTTTTTCATTAATTTGACGATAGAATACCAATTTTAGTGAGTAACGTATTCCAAGAATGTTTATTTTGTAATGTAATGTTAAACTAACAAATAATTCACAATTTGACACTGATAGTTTCCATTTCTGACAAATAACAACATTGACGTCAAAAGGGGAGACCCAGATGAGAATTTTTCTTAAAAACACGTCATCTTCTCATAAAAATGTCTAAGCTAGTGAAAACTTTGTAAGGTCGCCGACAAAGCCTTGCGTGCACACCGACCCAATGCACGCACACCAACAAAAAGTTTAGCTTATAAGTTTATAATCAAGCGACGTTTTTATCTCGTAGTCGATGCCCGCACGTCGAGTCGCGTGCATGTCGCTCGCCGAAGCCTGCGCGCGTAAAAAAACATACACCGGCGCGGGAAAATAAAATAAAAAAAAACAACCAAGCTTCGACCGTCAAAGGCGTTTGACGAAAGTGTTCCGTTTTCAAAACCGCGCGAGTGACGTTCGGAAAATTTACGAAAGTGATGTGACACATACGTGTTTTCTCAAAAGAAAAACGCTAAGTTTTTTTTTTTGTAGTGACCACAAAAGCGATTGTTTTCGGCCAGAAGCAGAAAAGTATACATTTTCAGTGTTTAGTTCTATTGAATGCGGTGTGTTTTGGAAAATTACATAAAAGTGGGCTGTTCAGTTTTGCTCAAGGAAAAGCGGCCGGCTTAATTCAGTTAGATGTATGTTCAACATAATATACAACGGGTCACACCATGACGGCAAAGTTCGGCTATGTAAGTTGTCCTCACCTTGTTAATTTTATTATTCATTGGTGTTTATTTGATTTTTTCACATAGTGGTTGGTTAGTTTTTTGACTGCAACATACCTATTTGTTTTAGGTAAATATTTTGACCTAGTTGGTCTCCTAATAAAACATATGAAAGCATTTGCTTGTTTGTGAAGCCAACAATTTATACATTCATTAGGGAGGGATGATATTGTTTCGATAATTATATGATAAAATATTAATATACCGAGTTATAAGCGTATTCACGTTGAAATTTAGACGCCGTATTAAAGATAATTTTCAGATAAGATCATTGGTTGTTAACAATTATCGATGTCAATGATTTTTTTTGATAATTGAAAGTCCTGTCGTGGCATATGGTGTTTGTGGTACTTAGATAATTTACAGACTGTGTTATGAATGGAAATTTATTAAGTACTTTAAAGATAAATGGTACCATGTCGATCGATTACGTTAATCAGGTAGCTATCATGTTGGTGTGGCTTCTTAAACGTGCTGCAAAAGGTAATAATACTTTTTCATTATTTATACCCGACTGTTTCCTGTTTCGAAATAAATTATTGAATAGATCATATTATTTGAGGTGTCAAATTATAATAATTCTTTATCGTATTTTAATGGTAGTAGAAAATTCTTAAAAGTTATTAAAAGACAAATATTTTGTAAATGTGCTCGACATTGGTTTTAAAACAGGCATAGAACTTTGTGCAAACTTACAAAAATACGACGACGACATTTTCTAACAATAATTTTAGCGTGTGTGTATACAAGTAGTTTTTGCCGCTGACAAGCGCAAACAATTTATCTTTTGTTATCGTGGAATGTAATTTAAATAAAATCCTGCTAATTTACACGTTAAAGTGTGCCCAGAAATGTTACATACACTCTAAGAAGTCAGTCTCCTATGACTTTAAAGTTTATGGGAGAGAAAAATTGTTTGGTACGATTTAAAATTGTGGTGAAAAAAAAAGATTAACATTGTGGACTTGGCCCTGCAAAGAAAGGTAGGTTTTAATTTAATTCTGTTTATTTCCCTCGAATCTGGTTAAACGAACGAACATAATTGAAAAACACACAGATTTTTCTTTCATTACTTCTTTCTAATCTTTTTAAAACAAAGAATATTTTTTTTATTCATAGATGCAAATAAAAATTATTGCTTTGCCCAACAGTTCTATATAATATTATGACATCATTTCGTACGGCAATCACATTGGATAAAGTAAATAAAATAAGTAACTTTTTATAGTTACACAATGAAACTGTAATTTATGACTCCATACGTTTTTCACGGCTGGTGTTACATTACCTACGTATGTACTACGCTTCGTCATTTACAATTACGATTGAATGCTTCCTCATAGGATTACCATATTTTTCTTTTGTATTTTAGATATTCTATCGCAATGGAGATTTTAACCTTTCATATTCTTAAATCGAGACACAAGTAGGATTCTTTGTATATCCACTTAAAATTTGGATTATTTTTCAGTGACTCAATTTGTAAGGCTTGATTATTTGTACATGGTTTCAAAAAGTGTTTTTTTTTAAGAATACAAACTACCTCTTTAACACCAGATGTACAGTGTTATTCGACAATGGCATGTAGGGTTATACGTATTCCGTTAATCGTATGATGTTTGTGTAATAACACGTATGAAAAAATATTATCATGTTGTTCGTATCGGTTTAGCTGTTTTGGATTTATTCAATGATTTATGACTGAATATTAGGATCTAATTTACATAAAAAATCGATAGCACGTTGTCTTAACTCTGAATTATGAGCGAATAAATCAGTCTTGATGTCTTAATACTTAGTAATGTGATTATTACTACCGTCCCGTACATTTCATAATATTTTCAAAGGTTAAGTTGCAAGCCGTAACTAGATACTACATAATTGTAAGTAGGTGTAAAAGCTGCCATATCACAACTTACTGTTTTTTAACCCTCGACGAAAAAAGGGTTACATAAGTTTGACCCCTTTTATGTTTGTGTGCGCTTGTGTTTATGTCTGTTGCATCGTAGCTCCTAAACGGATGGACCGATTTCAGTGAAATTTGAATGTCTCTGATAAATTTAATGAAAGTTAATGCCAATGAACTTGCTCATCATAGCTAATAAAAACAGTACATTCCGTCAACTTGTTATTATCAGTTATCTACTACTATTTCAACCAAAATGCACTAAAATATAAGTTGTTAAAAAATATAACCTCCTATTGTCTAGTATTATTATGTCATTAAGTAAATCTCATCAGCCTATATAAGTCCCACTGCTGGGCACAGGCCTCACCTCAAGTATGAAGTGGACCGAGAAATACTCCACCGCGCAGCTCAGTGCGAATTGGTGGAGGGGTGTTTGTTAGGTAAGGGACTAACCTTAGTGTTAGATGTTATTAGCCGACCTAGGGCCTCTGACCAGGCTTAACGACTAATATCGATCGACATTAAATAAATATATATTAAAAAAAAATATTACATGACTTCGTTCTATACCAAAGGCACATTCAAATAACAAAATACCATACACATAGAATATATAAAATTAATGGTTTAAGCAGTTTCATCCAAATCAGAACGAGTAAGTATAGCGATAACTGTGGTTTAGCAGTTCAGAAAAAGCTGTGTACATAATTTGTATTATTTAAAAAATAAATTCGATAAAAAAGGTTTGTTGCAGCAGACTTATGGCGTGTTTGGTTTTTTGTCGTATAGTCTAGGTAAATTGTCTTGATAATTACAATATATTAGTTTTACCCACCAGGCACCATTAGTTGGCACTGAATGACATTAGGAAACATTTTTACCAGACAAAAATCAGGATGATTAGAATACCATAGCAGTCGACATTGAGATAGCCGTCTTAGATTTACCTAACAGTGATTACTCGACCCATGACCTTACGTTTTTGTACTGCCGTCTACTGATATCTAAGTATCACACTATGTGACATGACAATATGATTACAAATGATTGACGACACAATTTTATGCGAAACTTGTTTTGTTATCGTTTTCCTATTCGGATCATTGGCACGAGGTTTACTTCATGATCTCGATAAGTTGTCCGATGAATTGTGTAACATCCCTAATCCCTCGCCCCTAATCCCTATTAACGTCAAATGATCCTTCAAAATCAAATACTCGTTATCATACGGATGGGAACTAGGATGAATGCAGCCTTGAAAGCAATCTATTGAAAAAATAATTGTAATGAAATCTAATCAATCATGAAAAATTAATTATATGCAAATAAATATGTGCAATATATTTCTCAAATAACGCAAAGTTTTAGGGTATTACGGCACGAGTAAAGATGCATTTAATAGTGTTACAGTTTAAGCTAGCGTGGCGACGTGATTTTATTCACAATAATCATATTGCTAACGACTTTCGATTTTTCAAATTGCTTACGTACAACTGATTTCTTAACAAGCCAAAAATTATCAAAAGCCAGAGTAACCTTACATGCAGTAACCCATATTTTCCTAGTCATCATCTCGGCTGTTTTAGTACAACACAAACACACTTAGATATGTTTACACTTTCCATTCCCAAGTGGTAGGAAACTATTTGATTGCAATATATAAATCTACATAATCACGTGTTAAAAGTGTTTTCGCATATTTGTTGTGTAAAGCCAGACTTGAGTGATAGTACAGTCAACTGCAAATCGACCTATGACAGAGTGACTAATTTATCAAACAATTTTCAATTTTACGATTTACATAACAGAGTATCAATTGTTATGTTCTGTGGTTGATCTATATGGGTAATGTGAACAATACGCCTCCTATTACGTGGGTAAATGGTTAGTGATAGCATTTCAATATTTATTCTACTAAGATAATATAGACAAATAACTGTGTATCCAACTAAGAACTTAAAATGCGGATTCGTTTCGATCAGGTTATAAAACCATAATAGATTGATATTGTAATTTTAAGTTAGAAAAAAAAATTTTTTTTTACCAAATCCACACTGCCTAGGTCCTCTGTCCTATCTAATCCCATGGATAGATGTCATATTCCTTGTTATGTAACCCTTATATGTTTTTGTTTCAGGTTACCACAGCTTGCCGTCTCTGCAAAGATATTGTGCCTCCTGATGGTAAGTTTTCAAGCTATCGATCTATGCCTAATGGTGGGTTTTATTATTCTATCTACCGTTGTCTAAAAGTAAGGGTGAGTATCCACTATGTCCGCGAACCTCGCGCTCTAGTGAGAGGTTCGCGAACATAGTGGACACATGGCATATGATAACTGTCAGTTTCATAAAAAAACTGAAACCTCAGATAGCTTTTCGTATGAAACTGACGGCTATGTAACTTTCAGACAGCGAGAGGAGGAGAACGTTTATAGTTCGTTTATTTCGATATAGTCACCGGTGGGATATTAAGACTGGCTAAAAGGGAATTATTAGTAAGTTTAACTTTTTTAAATTCCCTTTGATAGCACAAGGGACTCACATTAAACTTTATAACTTCATAGAAATTGCGCACTGTGCTCGTATGTTTTCGTTGATTGAGTATTGGTAGGTAGATAGGTAGTCTTTTCTCACATTCTAAAACATCTAGACTAACTCGTTAACGCAGAAAGTACATAAGTGAATACTTGAAGAAGCTAATAAAATGATTGGATGTGCAAAAAGGTCACTTAGCCGGTATAAATGGGCTATTTCAATTGCATTTGCTATGTAATTTTATTCTCATTATGCAGTACATTTGATAAGAAAACGCCTGGTTGTTAGTATTACAGTTCATACGCTTTGAAAGGGTGTAAATACTTTTTGAAAAAAATTTGGGCAACGTACGTGAAGTAAAAAAAATTACGATTGTGGAATGGAAAAAGTAATTTTAAACTAAATATAAAGCATCATTGGTAGTGTTGTTTTTTTCAAGAATTAAAATGACACTTTTAAACCTGACGAACTGCCTCATCATTACACGTAATATAAACTAAAAGTTATTCCATATTTTGTATTTTTTGCTCGAGTTCCAAATGAGGTGGTGACAGAGACAAAACAAGCTACACCAACCTTACGTGGAGTTTATAAAGAGGCCAGTCCATTTAGTCTCCATTATGTACTTTTCTTTAAAATGGTCACTTTATAAATACAGGCCCGATCTGATTAGCTTTAAATAAGCTTCTACCTTACCTAGCTCATCACCAACATGTGTTTAGCGACCGACACCTATCATTTACCGTGATTACCCTTGCTAGGTACTAGTACAGACGGCATCACGTCAAGTTAATCACTGCGGCAACTTATGCTTATGGAATAGTGGTGATTTTCTTACGAAATTGGGTGGCCTGATGTGCCGTCGTCTGTACACTACAAGGCACGATGAAGTAATTTACCTGATTGAATGTGGCTATTACAAATTTACAATTAAGGATTATTTTACCTTATTCTTATTATTATTTTACCTCTTATCTTTTTCGATCCCCGCACAGTACAAGCATATGTGTGCATGAACATGTGTGTTTGTACTGGTCTGGGTGTTTTCTATGTATAATATGTATTTATTTACAAAAAAAAAGTATTTAAGTATGTTTATCCGTTTTCTAGTACCCATAACACAAGCCTCGTAGCTTAATTTGGGACTAGAGAATTGGTGTGATTGTTGTGAAATATTTATTTATTTATTTTTATTTATTCTAAGCTTAGTCGGGCGGGCTTAAGCGAAAAAAAATCTAAATCTTTTCTTTGCTTTTATTACTACCATATACTTAATCCATACCATACCATTAATCAAAGAAAATTATGTAATTTTTAGATTTTGAACTGTAAGAATTCTGATCTTAAAACAAAGTTTCATTTTATGTGAATAAAAACTGCTAAAATAAAAAACTACATTTTAGGGTTACAATAGTTGTCCTAGTTGCCTAATCAAGTTAATTATGTATTTATTTTTAACTTTATTGCACCGCGACGCGACATAACTAGCGGACTTAATGCCAAAAGGCATTATCTACCAGTCAACCGCGTGGAAACGCAGAAAAATAATTAGTGGCGGAAACAAAAGTTATCTATCATTCTCATTGTTTTCGAAACTAAGTAAGAAATAAACGGCGAAAAACATAATGTTTTGGTTGCATACCTTATGGCCTTAACCCCACTCAGCCAATCAAATGTTTGCCGAAAAAATCAACAGTGGGTCGATATCGCACAAACGCGTTTTATGGAAAAATAAGCACATTCCATGCATTTAGATCTTATTGTGTGTGATCGAAAACTACATTATCAGAACAGGAAAGAAGAGGTCAAAAATGCGGACAAACGAGAAACATTTTATTTGATACGCGTAAAAGAATTTTGAGAAACAGACAAAAATCAGCAAAGTTAGAATCGTTTATTCAATACAATATCTTCTAAGAAACAGTAAATAATAACTTTTGTTATGTGGGAACCATACTTTAATAGATACAGCTTCGATAGACTTAAGCCGGATCCACACGTTGGACGAATAGTTTTGCCAAATAATAAAGTAGAAAACGGCGCCAATCAACGTTGACTTCGTCGACGCCATCAAATTTACTTAGAGCTACTCATTGGACGATAGGTTTTGGGCCAACTGTTCGTCCAACGTATAGATCCGGGGTTAGTCATAGACAAACATGTCTGAAACACGTATAACACCCGCGCAGCACCACTGAAAACGTTTATGTAAAATTTCCAACGGTTGTTATCTGTGTTGCGTGTGGCCGAACGGATTAGTTCAGTACAACAAGGTAAACTGCAGATAACCCTCTAGTGCTACACACTAAGCTGTATCAACGTGGATCAAAACTTTGCAACTATCATTGTTTAGATTAGTTATCGCAAAGCCATAAATATGTATTTACCTACTTAGGTAATAACATTTATTTAGGTCCTTAGATTGATTTATTTAGATCGTAGGCTCAGTCTTTGCCTCGTTGGACTTAGTCTTGGGTCAAGAGCATACGTATCCTAAATAAAATAAAATAAAAGATATAATAGTTTCAACGCTTCTAACTTAAAAGAAGCAAATACTAATTAAATTGTCGTTAAGACGGAATACTTTAAATATGTACTTTAATTTTACCTGATTTATTTGTCACTTAATTTTTTGAAATAATAAGGCCTACCTATTTATATCACGTAGAAAAATACCTACGTTTGCATCAACGAGCCTCTAAGCTAATAAACCGATTTTCATGAATACTTATAATCGACTCTGTTTATGAAAATTAAATTCATGCAGAAGTCGTCTTAATTGTTTGTCTAATGAAAAATGTGCAAAATGATTACTTATTTATTACTCAAATTATATAAAAGCTCATACGGAGAAGGCTAACGGGTTATTGCGTTATAATGCAGTCAGAGAGGATCCTATCTTAGGAATCTAATGCTTTCACAAACAAATTGTCACCGATAACAGTTCACACACGAAAATCGATTGATCACCGAAATGTTATATGTTCATACAGTGTAAAGATTTCCGATACACTTGTGTTGAATAGTCTCAGATGGATGTAATCGGGCGTTAACAACTTGGGTCGCGTGATAAACCAATCGCAACATGGACACTGACCTCCGATAAATCGCACGGTGAACTAGTAATTTGGAGATAACTACTAAAATGTTATTAAGATTATTGCATAATGTCCATCCCTACCTTACTCAATTGTCCAATTAAAACAATTTGTGTGAACTTTGAACTTTTTAATGTCCAATAAGCCTTATCTTGATTTTACTAAAACTGAATATCAAGTTTGATGGTGCATTAAGGCAAGACCGATGTGGATGAAAAATAATTTCAAAGGTAGTTTGCTATACGGATTTCGGATATGGTTTTAAAATGTATGCTAATTATTTTGATGTAAATTTGCACGAAGCAGTCTTTATCTATTTATCATGATTGAAATTAATTTGTTCTTAGTAAATGCTACTGATTCTCGTTTTGCATAATTATTTCATTAACATTATAATTAGTCTCAACAAAATCATCCAAAGTTCAATTTCTAGAACTAATTGAGATAAATATGCTGGTGTTTATTTACAAACAGTTGTAAATATAATTAAAATCACATGCAGTAAAGACGACGTGACTAGTCATATAAAATCTGCATAAAATTTACTACCTTGTGTGCTACGGGACTTAACGCCTTTATGCATATTTCTGTAACTCTATTTACATAATTATCAACAATATTTTAAACATACGATCGTTGGGTTTATAGTTTATTTTGACGTGTTATAATTGCGTTGATTAGTTGAACGTGTTTCCCGATATTTCATAACGTTTGTCGTGTTCAAAGTTTTATGTTCTTCAAGCAAATTAAGGGTAGCATTCCACATTAAAAGTTAAATCCAGGTATTGTTTACAAAAAGTCGACGTGAAACGCAATATGGCTGAATAGTGACCGCGACGCGGTAGCCTATGCTTTCCCACTCGAATATGACACCACGCCATTAGTTACAGAAGGTCTTATCCTAACGTATGCCCAGAAAGAAAAACAAACTTTGGTAGACAATAATATAGGATATAAAATTGAGTGTGCACCAAAGAACAAACCCCTGCTCGACGGATTACCTTAGTACGGTTGACCCATTAAAACGATCGATTATTTCCTCATTGTGTTGGTCGCAACGGTCGACTCTAGTAATAATAACAAATGCTAAGATTGTGAAAGTGTTTCTCTTGACGTCTCGATGACCGTTGAATAATCATATGTAAATTAACATACAATTTATTAATACGGCAATCGGTGCCGGGTTTCAAATTTTCTAATTAGCACCTGGGAACGTTTCGGATCTGTCGCTTCACTTAATTGAAGTTCAAAGGGTGGTTCGTTTGAGGGTTAACTAGTAAATATTCAGTGGTTCAGTTCGTGAAGTTCAGAAGGTCGACGAGATAGGCGGTAGATCAATATCTGCGTAATGAAGTGTTGGTATACAACTGGCGCCATTAAAAGCTGGTGAAAGCACAGTAACAGTATAAGGAAACTAATTTAAGCCAATCAACACTAGCCGCTAGTGTGATAGGATTTCACTGATACAGACCACCAAGGAGTGCGGTGGTCGTGACTATTTAAGCACACACACACAATTTTATATATCGAGTATATGACAGTCTAATGGTAAACGAATTCCATAATTTTCTTAATGCTATGTATGTATATATTAAGCTGCTTAGTTAAC
Organism: Pyrausta despicata; assembly: GCA_963921415.1. Classification (NCBI taxonomy): domain Eukaryota; kingdom Metazoa; phylum Arthropoda; class Insecta; order Lepidoptera; family Crambidae; genus Pyrausta; species Pyrausta despicata. The sequence continues at coordinate 10,861,895 of OY992858.1, read as the reverse complement.
TTTACACAACTTAGCACAAACTCTAGAAGCACGCGGTCCAGGGGAATCGGAGGTCAGTTCAGACAAAATCAGGTGTAACACATTTCATGATCTAAACGAAATAATAGCAAACCATATTTTTATTACGTTTTCAAATCCTCTTGACTGTGACATGCTAAAAATTGGGCATCGGAATTGACGCATGCGGTTTCCTCGGCTTTGTGTCGTGCGGGCTTCAGAACGTAAGTACGTTATGTCATTCTGACGGCATCAGGCTAGAATCAGCACTAGTGAGTAACCCTGGCACAAATCAGAGTTTTACAGCCGGCTGCATTATCGCCTTTGATTTAGCATGACCATTAGTACGCTTGTACTACGTTTAGATAGGCCTATACGTGGCAATGGAAGCATTAGTCTCGCTGCATTTGTACACACGCCCATCGTTAGGTTTCAGTTATGTCCTACGAGTAATTTCTGCTTAGCCCAAAGGTATGACTGGTAGAGTATGTCCTATGGCGTTAATTCCACCTTAGCACAAAGTTCTGGTGTCCAATAAATAAATAATTTGTTTCTTTAGTTTTATGAAGAAATGTAGTTACTTAAATATAACTTATTGCCGCTACAGGAACTTGAAGATCGTATTTTGTACGATGCATTTTTATTAATTAAGGCAATATTTATAAACCATACAATTATGATCTATGATTCTTGTTATAGGCAAGCGTATTTTTACATTGACTAGTTTAAGCAATGTAATGTATAAGAGCCCATAAAGTTTCCCCACAAAGAAATTGTATTGTGCTAAGCACAGGCATTGCAGTCTGTTGAGACACTTTAGTGAGTCTTAATTGTCTCACATTGCTCGCTTCTGATCGCCGCGCTTCAATCACTGACAGTCGCGAGACACGGAGACAGTATATCACAGGTGCGGCCTGATTCTAAAGCCTTATGATCCTAAAACTATTAATGTTTGTTCCAGGTGGTAATCTGCGGTGCCGTGCCATCGATGGTCCGTTCAGTGCGCCTCTACAACCAGTGCTCCCACCGCTACGTCAACGTGTTCCCAAACGGTACCGTCATGGCTCACTCCGATGGAAACGACCAGCGTAAGTACCTTTCCAAACTATCTACTAACTTATCACCTTTAACATCTGAGTATCTACTACCGACTCACCAGAATTCGTCTCACACTTCGAAGGACTCAGGAGCCGCGTGGCTGAACTCCTTAACGTTTCGGTTTAATTTTCGGTTGTAGCCAGCGCGTTCGCTTGCACGGTCATTCCTATATTGTAAGAGTGACAGGGATGGATACATTGAAAATACGGCTTAGAGAGTACGTCCCAGTCTGGACTAGGGTTCTTATTGTTACTTCTAGGATGATCTTCTTCTTATCTGTGGACGATCGCGCTGGATGCAGGCCGCTTCCAAATGATCACTGCATTCAATCCTATGTTTAAGATACTTCCCTTCCTTCAAAATTTTCAGGATCGCATTGGATACTGACGAATAACAATCGTTTACTTTGAGAACTTTGGCTTGACCATTAGTCTTTCAGCTACTCTTTTCTACTGCAGGCTCGTTCGTTCCAAGATCTAAGAGGTCATTAAGAGCTATTAACTGGTGTGGTTAACTAGTTCCAAAAAATAGAAAATCCTTATTTATCATCATCATGTGGGTGATGAAACACAATTGAAAGTGTATCTTACAATCGCTTCATACTTTCTCTTATACTTTTTTATACCTCGAAACCGACAATATCTTTTAATTCTCAATAAAATAATCAGTTAGCATTCCTTTGATAACGTTTCGCAATTAGCATTGTTTGGCTCAAGGTTTCGCATTACACAGCTTAGCTAAATGATAAGTATCCTGAAGAAATATTATATGTGATCATGTTATCCGGGATGTAGCACTTGATTTATTTTATAGTTGACTAAACTTTTAATTTACTTTTTACTAGCTATTGTTTTAGTAACAAGACTTGTTAGGTAACTCAAACATTTGTACTCACGATTTTATTTATGTGGTATCATAATACCAGCATTGTCGTTTATTATGAGGCATATCTGTTTCTGTTTTCAAGCCAAGAATTTCAACTTGTCGAATTGCAGTTTTTTTGAACCTAATAAGTACAGTTATTTGTTTTTCTAAGATTTCTTAACTTCTATGAGTTTTAAAACTGTCTTATCTTCACAGAAGCATTTTCACAAAGGCGATTGGCTAAAGCCTAGACGTGAGAACAGAGAAACTATAGTAATATGTCAATACTTGAGAGGTCAACGTCCAGTCGCAACAGGTACAGGTACTGCCCTTGCGATGTAGTAGGAGTGAAATGATGGAATGCCACGCGTTTGCGCATGACGAAGTTTGAATATGGGAATGGAAGCAAAAGTAAGAAAAGGCGAAAAAAAAACGATTAGCGTATCGAAATATTTTAGCGCATTATATTTGATATTTTGTACCACTACACTATACTTGTTTTTGGGCATTAGATTATCACCATACCATACATATAGAGGTAATAAAGCTGAAGAAGGAAAAAAGTCAGTACCCGGGAGGTATTTCTTTTACAAAAAAATCGCTTATAACTTAGAATCAAGTACAGAACGATTTCCACTACTTTTTAGAATTTTAGTCTGTTTGTTTGTTTATCTGTTTGTCTACTTATCTTGTACTCGCATCACCCAAAAACGGCTAAATGGATTTAAATGAAAACTTTACCAAACTGTCAAGAAAAATTCCGGCCAAGTTATAAATACAATTTATTTTGAAGATCTGAATATCTGAGGTGGACCTACAACAGCCTGGCTTAACTATAAGAGTTATGAATATGACCCTGAAATTACTTACGTAAAAAAGGGTGGCCGTAATATCCGGTGTTTTGTACGAGTTCTCCAAATTACTAGGTGGTCGAAGACGATGACACATTCACTTATTTAGGCACTAGTACGTTCTTATTAAGTTTGTGACTAAATTCATTTTTCGACAAGTATCGGCGATTTTTACATTACTGTGTCTGAATTCTTTTGGTTTTTAAGCAAAATTCCGCTTCCCACAGGTAATTGATTCTCAACACAACTCAATCAAGCTCGTAATTATGTCTCGTCTACTGATAGTGTTGAGTGCATTATTGAATGTCGTAAAGCATGTCTCGGTGTTGAAAAAAGTTAAAACTGTGGCCGACGGCAAAAAATGCAAAAAGCACTTTCCGCGTCTCCGCGATAAATCTAGCTCTGTTTCTTCGTTTTGCGACAAGACTTCCCAATTAACTCGTCACTCGACTAGTTTTTCTTTTTATCGACGAAAGCATTCGCGAATATGTAATACATTATTTCTCTTGCATTACTTAATATTTGCCGTAAGCGTGTGCAAGTTTTAGCACGGTCGCTTGTTTACATAAAACATGCTTTCACCTTTTATTTCGTCTGCGCATTTGTGGTTTGCTTAAGAATTATCGCAGATTCTTAAAGGTTCAAAGACCATTTCTTGTACACATGGATCATTGACAAGCCTTTGTTTTGGAGAGGCAATATCAGTGTTTTAAGAATCTTTTCTTTTTTCTTTTTGTTTTACTTTTCTATCTATACTAAACAGATACCTGTTGATATACATCGAGATTCCAAACTTTATCATTTTTAAGCTACCATCGCTATTTCTTGATTTATATCTTATCGTTTCATCGTCTCATAAGTTAATCAAAATGTTGTAATTTTACAAGAATTCCCTTCTATTGCATTTTCAGCTACCTTCATATTGACTGAGCTTAGCTTAGGTACGTAACAATACTTGTACCAATAATGTTCCATAATACTGGTTGGTATAATCTGATGCTTATCTTTATGAAACTGCGGGTGGCGTACAAAGAGTACAGACCTACTCGAAAACTGCTTATAGAAAATAGTTTATTATAATTTGATGACTACTGAATTATGCAGGTTTATTGATTACCATTCTACATCAAAAACGTCGTCAATACTTTGCCATTGATTTCGCACTTTGGACTTTATATTAAGAAGATTACAATCTCAATTATATCAGCAATTTGTCGCAAAGTTTAATGTGCGGACGTGAGCAATGTCTTGAAGTTCACGTTACAATTAACACACCAGCAAAACCACTAGGATCTTCAGCTCTAAATCCAGTTCATAAAGAATATAATTCTCTAGCCTTAAGTGGTCTACTGTACCTGCATGATGTGACCCAATAAAGGCGACAGTTTCATATCAGCATTTGGACACGTAATTAAAATAGATGACATATTATGACCTACGATGACGGTTTATTGCATCAACCTATTACTATGTTGAAGCGTGCGATATCACTTGTAAATAAAGAGTAAAGATTGATGAAGAAAGAAATCAACATGATGAATCTACAATTTGCCGATGTGAATAGCATAATTTAGTTCAAATAAAACACATTTTTAAATGTTGGCAACCAAACATACCAGCTTAGAAATCAAATCCATTATTCGATTAGCTTTAAAATTGGTAATTAGGGATTTAACATTCATAACTTAAATTTCTCAAACAAGCCCAACGTCTAAATACCATTTACAAATGATTTAGACCCAAAAGTGCTCACATTGACCAACATCCCACTTTCTATAAATAAATCAGCTAAGACCGGGGTGCGATTAATCGAATAAGAACAATAATCACGTGAGAATAAACATTTATTTGTAGCCGACTAAAAAAAAAATTAATCACTTGACCTGTGTTAGCATACGCGTTAGTTGTGAAGCAATAAAAGAAACAACACGGCCAATATTAAATTTAACGATTTAATATTGCATCGCCACTATCACCTGATCTCTGTTGTTTAGATTTTCAAAGACAGTACCAAATAAATGGCAGGTCTTCTTAAATTTGTGAGTTGCCATCGTCTTTGGGCAGTGCACCGCCTACCGATGAATACTGCGTGAAATATGTGACGCGTTTTAATTAAAATTAGATTTAAAAGCGCTGATAACCGAATTTAATTACAACAAGTTAGAAATATGACTGGCCGAATAACGGTAGTATTGCAGGCGGCGGAGATAAAAAGAAAACTTAAGAACGGAACCTCTAGTTATAATTTTCACAACTCTTAACATTTCAGAAAAAAAAAACATTTTGTATATTCTTTTTTTAAAGAGCTTCTTAAATTATTATTGACGAGATGATCAAAATGGTGGTTCGAAGTTATATCGCAAACTCTTAAGTGGTTGTTTTTTGCGGCATTTCATCGAAATCCCGTCTGTTGGGAGGAAAATTATATGAAATCAATCGACATGGGCGGTACGGCGCCTCCAAATTGAGTTGTTATAAAATATAATAATAAAGATCTCAAAAGCTTCCCGTTCGCAAAAAAAAAAAACGGTACGCCACACGCATTCACCCTCATTAGGGTCCTATAATTTAATAATAACGGAATTGTATAATCGGTGTGCGTTCGGATAATCGGTTCAGAGTTAAGGCTGGGTGCTCTAGTTTTGGACTATAAAAGTACTTTTTTACGTACAAAAGAAGAGAGACATGGTATTTAATGGAGAAGGGTAAATTTTTGAGCATCATGGAATATTTTTATCAACGAAAAGTAAACATGAAATATGTTGTTGTATAATCATCTTTACTTTTTTTAAATCAAACTTTTTTTAGAAAATGTTCATCCCGCCCTTAAAATTCAAGCTATTTTTTATTTGAATCTACTTCAGTCGATCGTTTTTGTCTTGAGTTTGACGTATCAAAAAGGTTGATTTGTTTTCGTAGCAAAAATAACATTCTGTTATCTTGAGTTTTATTATAAAATCTACGCTATTGTGCTTGTGTTATTTTTTGTCATATTATAAAGTAATTTGAGACTGTGTTATAATGATCGAATTTGTAAGAAAGTAAGTTTCTTATACAACAGTTTAATCCTGCTTTTTCTCAGTATCCACTGTGTGGTTGACCCTACGATAAGTGATGTTAATTTCAATAAAATCCGACCTTTATCCGATAACATTACTAGTTTATACCTGCCATGGTACGATTACTACAACGAGTTGTTACTAACACACAGACAAGTGTAATTAATGTGGAGGTTTTATCATTTTTCGACACTTTTTATCATCCTCCAAACGATTTGGTGGATTATGTACGTAAATTGGAAAAATTTCATTGGGCGGTAATCTTGTAATAACTTTTTTTACCATACCTAAAATGTTAATACGTAGGTACTTAATAATAATTATTTACTTATATTCAAATAATTATTTGTTTGCATATATAAATGACAAACGTTTTAAATGTCTTCTATTATATAGCTAAGTCCATCTACCTTAGATGGCCTCTTAGCACGAAGTACTTATTTTTACCTAGAAAAAACTGCCCTTTCATAATATTATTAGTAAATAAATTCGATACAAATTGAGCGAAATAATATCAGCAAAGACCTCTAATCAAACAGATACGCTTATCGTAAATTTTATTACTGTCCTCAAACATCTGTTCACACCGCTAGTTGTTAACAAAGTTATAAATTAGGTATTAAAGCACAACCAATTATTTTCTCTTTATCGCCTTAGAGAGTTTCAGAGATCGTGATCAATTTGACGACCGTTTGGTGCAGTGGTCTACATATCGGACTCCTAAAACCAAGGGTTGCGGGTTCGATCCCCGCACCTTACAAGCATATGTGTGCATGAACATGTGTGTTTGTACTGGTCTGGGTGTTTTCTATGTAAAATATGTATTTATTTACAAAAAAAAAGTATTTAAGTATATTTATCCGTTGTCTAGTACCCATAACACAAGCCTCGTAGCTCAATTTGGGACTAGAGAATGGGTGTGATTGTTGTGATATATTTATTTTATTAAAAATTAAATAAATTTTACTTCAGATCAAAATAACTTAATCCAAAGTGTCTTCCTCACAATAGGTTCTTAAACTAGCGACTACGGTCTTAGGTATCTGAACCAAAGCCTATTCAAGCAAAACACATATGCTTTTAATTTTACAGCAAGCAAACCCACAGCACGGCACTAGTTTATCTGCATGGGTGGTCCTCGCCGTAGTGGCAATGTCGCGAATGTAAAAAATTAACCGGTCAGCACTGTAAACAGTATTACAAAGTAATGGATTGTTTCGTCTTCATTTGACACCGTTTTTGTGGAAACAATAATGTTTTATTCGATTTCATGCTAATGAATGCGACAGAAAAGTTGAGGTTGTAAGTATTTACTTAACTTTCCTCAAATTTGGAATTATTGTACGGTTGTGTTGTGTAGTTTGTCTAAAGTAGTCCGCTTGGAAGCGCTATTTGGTTCTAGAATCTAAAAACCGTCAATGAGGGCCCTGTTCACATACTCACATTCAAATCAAATGATTGGCTTAATCTGTTGAATCTTAGATTTTTTAAGAGTCGGTGGACTTAGCACCAAACTAACTCTTCCTTGTTCAATGAAATGGGATGGTGACACCACCCAAGTGTGTAATTTTGCACTTAAACTTTGGTAGACATACGAAAAAACCCGCGAATTAAATTCGTTATAACATCGTTCTTTGCTCCAATACACATTTCGTTTATTCAAAGAGCTCTTTTATTTATGGTACAGCAATCACCTTACAATTGATTTCTATTCACGTCACCAAATCACCTGACCTCCAACAAATGTCATTGCAGGCATTATATTTTAGTAGCCACTTCTTTCCACAGACCTACTTTTTGGTGCTTCTGTATTCGGTATAACCACTTATCACAGTCTATTGCTTTCTTGGTGTCAGCTATCGCTAATCGAATTAGTTTGAACCAATTCCGATTCTGATAAAATTCTTTATCGACATGATAATATTAGTAAACATCAAGTTTTGTGGATCTTGGCAAGAAGTAATAAAGACCGTTTTCGTTCGATAAGAACAAATAGTGACATGAATAAGTGTGTCACGACGTATTTTTCCTAGTGTTAGACATTTTAGATTGAGTTTTGAAGGCATTGCAACTTCACTTGATTGACAGAAATGCAACAAGTAGGAACATATTTAGATTGAAATCTTAATTTCTACCATTTGTATAACATTTAAAGAAAGGACTAAAATATTTTAGGCAGCTGCTAATGCGGATGCATCGTCGCTTAGAAAAAAAAAACTTCAGTCCACGAAGATGGTGATTTATTTCACTGTAGACAAGTTCAGAAATTGTATACAAATCATATCTCGTATTGGTGTCATTGCCAACATTTGCGGTCGCAACTAACCGGGCTAGACGGTAACTCGATAATGATTCGATAAATCGAGACACGCAATGTATCGATACATTGCGTCGATTTTCCATTGAGAAGACTTCAACTTATGGTTTCTGTATTCAATAAACTAAACGGTAATGTGATGCCAAATTACTTATAAGTACCTATCTATCTATGCGGTTCTCAACTAACAAAAGAATCTACTGAACCACGTGATTTTTGAAGTAAGAACATTACACCAAAAATTTTAAAAAATCGAATTGTAGAATAGAGACATGAGCTGTGTTTGTTTTTATTCAATTAGTACCTACCTTATAGACTTCTCAGCTAACAAAGGTAGAACCCTTGAAAAAAGCACCGCGTGCTTTTTGAAGTTAAAACAAGAAATTGAAAAATCTAATTATTAATTATTTTCGTCACAGATCCGCCTAAAACATTCCAATTCTAGGATGTTTTTGGCGGATCAGTGGCGAAAATAATTATATCATCCAGCCCCTGCGATTCATTCATTTCTTTTAGCCTCTTTTATTCTCCATAAATAGGAATCTAAATATTTTAGGCCCTTCTACTAGACCAAATGTAAAGTTGGGCCTCGGATATTGAATGTAAGAATTATCAATAATATCGTAATTCGATAATGGAGGCCACGATAAATAATTGTAGGTCACTTGGTTACAAGCAGATAGATGAATAGACTGAATGAAAGCAAAACTTGTAATAAATTACTACGATAAAAATTTAACAGTTTTAAAGTAACAACTAACTTTCCAGTAAAAAAAATCACGAACAAGCCAGGAAAACGAGTGGTAAGCTTCGAGGGCTCGACGGATTTTGACCAGCCATAGCTAAAAACCACCGTGATTAAAAGATCTTTTGAATAAAAGAAACCGCACTGAAATCGGTCTATCCGTTCGGGAGCTAGACACTTCAAAAACACATACACAACACATATACATACACAAAACACATATACACACAAACAGACACAGAATTCAAACTTATAACACTCCTCTTTTTCGTCGGGGGTTAAAAATAACATTTTTAGACAAAATGTTAGGAAAATAGCGATAAATATGAAATTGTTTGCTACGCTACCCCAGTCATCCAAGATTTCCTTCTGCCTATCCTTCAGCTTATTTTTCAGAGGCGGAAACCTTGTGTGCCTTAAAAGGTAAAAATAGACTCACTAAAAACTTCATAAATCATAGTATTTCAATAGTTTCAGCTATTCTGATTAGCTGTTCCATCGTGTCCGCGATTAAGATAGCCCGCTGAGTGCGGCGACTGTGGTAATCCTCTGTGTGCCGTCGTCGGGAAGTTTATCCTGGTCGGGTTTGTGTCCATTACGCTATTGCCAAAAGGTTAAATTTTATCAACGTGTTTTAAAAAAATCGAAGGACGAATCCTTGATATTAAACGTACTGGAATAGGATGGAATGTTCGATGCCGACCCGGGTCCCGGCAGCAGGGGTGGGGTGAACCCAAAAATGCTGGCTTGGCTACTACTAATACAAAGACCATGCGTAAACTTGCCTATATTGCATTATTTCTCCGTTAGAACATACGAATAAATATCGTGCGATGATGGAGACCGACACTCAAGCTACCAAGGAAGCAGCAATCTCGAGATTCCCGTACCTACCGCAGCGCCATCGCGCGGGATTTGTAAGGATTACGCGCTCATCCGCGTCGCCGGCTGTTTGTCGCTCTGTGACGCCTCACTTGCACGTAGGGTTGGCGATTTGTCCAGTAAAAAACGCGTTCAGGTCAGGCCAGAGAGAGTTTATTAAAAATAAACAGTAATAGACCAACCGCACCAAATAGTATTTAAGTCTATGGTATGACTTACGCTCGACCAGATAAATATAGTGAACGCGGTATACAAATCAACTTGTTTTTTAATAAGTCTCTGCATGATTTTACCTAGGTTTTGTAAAATATAGGTATCTAATAACTTTTTGAGTTCCGAAAGAAATATTTCAATTTTCAGAATGCAGATTTAGCTTATCTTGGTTTGCTAGATGGCGTCGAAATAAGTTCAGCAAACATGAAAGCTACGTTTTAGGCTGCGTTTCCACCAGAGATGTGAGAGGCTGCGTAGCAAGGGATGTGTTTGTAAGAACCAATAGAATCGCTTCATTTACCCCGCTGAATTTGAATCTCTGGTAGAATCGGTGCCTTAACGTCAGAAAGTTAGAAAAATAGTAAGAAAAGTAAGAATAGTTAATATGTTGGTCTGGTAATGTTTATAGCTTTTATCCCTAACGTTGAATTTTGTTAATGTATGCTTAAATTAAAAACAGTATTTTTTTATCGACAGTTACTTTCAAATAAACGTACGAATATCTAGCTTAAAAACAGAGGAAATAAAGAAGTGCGTTAAATGAATAAAATACATCATCGAAAATCATAAGAAGTAGCCTGGTAGCCTTATTGATTTATAGGAAAATAAAAACTATCGGCTAAGATTTATTTCTACACTACCAAAGCTTTCATTTCTGAAATTAGGTCAACCTTCAGGAAGCATCATGTGACAACCCTAGCATACACTTACATGCTGATTGCACTTTATCTTAACGACCGAATGTGGATTAGGTGGAAATAAAAGCTGTTAGTAAATATAGGTGCATCGGGTGTTGGACCAACAGACGGCGTAACTTATGGCCGTTGTATCTAATCGTTTATAAGTAACGTTAATAGAAAAATAAATGGAAATTTGTTTAAGCCCATTTCTTTTGACATCGCACGCATTCTGTTAAGGTCACGGCAATTTCAGTTACTTATTTATTAGTAATATTGTGACCATCTGTTGGGATAAATCTGTTTTTATTTCAATTAAATATTGCTTTGGTTTCTTTCACTGTCACATAGGACTGAGACTACTTACTTATGGGTGTGGTTAGAGACAATACGAGTACGATAAGCTTTTGGTTCCGGTTAATATCTGCAGATATTTATTAGTCGTTAAGCTGGTCAGAGGCGGCTTAATAACATCTGACTGAAGTTGGTCACTTACCCTACAAACCATCTCTCCACCAATCCGCACAGAGCCCGCGTGGAAGAGTATAACTCGTAATCGTACTCGTAACTCATACACACACACATGAGGCTGATAAGATGATTGCAAAAAAAAACAAAAACAAATATTGTTTTTAAACAAAAAAAATTGTTACAAATGATAACCTAATAATAAAAACCCACCAACACTTAATAGGTACTTATTTACTCTTTCTATAACAAGTCGGACATATTAAAATGTTACATATATGTATATTAATATAAAATAAATAAAAATTTTCATGATACTGTAACATCAACAAAATGAAGTGTGCACGTGCTGTTCAAGCGAAATTCACTAATCTCTAATTACACAAGTTTCTTCTAAGATTTAAGTAGTTTTATGATGTTATCAGTAGCGATGACGCCAATTACGTTAAACCATGGTAGATACGTAAAGTTATGGAGCGGCGGCCACCGTTTTCCAAACTTTAACATACTCTAAGATCCGAACTCAAATCGACCTTCACCGAGCTGATATTAGAATGAAACATATTTAATAATGAAAAGCGAATCGTGAGGACTGTCGACTAATTGGCAAACTTATTCTACGTGTGAAATCTATTGCGACTTACTTTATTTTCTAAATTGTACTAACATATGAGATAAGCTATTGTTACTAACACTCCGGATCTTGTTGTCTGAATAATAAATGTTTTTATTTATTATTAAATTTTGTATATTGGATAATATATTTAAAAAGGTTTGCTAAAAAATCCTAGACAGACAATTTTTTGCCTAACGACAATAGATAAATTTCTTACACCTAACGTTACAGTTGATAAATAATTTATATAATTATATTTATAAAATCTTGGCTTTAATACGAATTTGTGAACTGAGTTCACAAATTCGTATTTCGTGAGGCTCGAGAATGAGATAAATATTATAAAATGTATAAAGATACAAATGGATACCCGTATTCTGTTTATTGCAAGGAATTAGTTGAAATGTTGGGAACCACTTTCGTAGTTGATTTAGTTTGCAAGGTTACACTGATAACGGTTCTAGTAGACTTTGTGTCTTTTCATGAATGTTTTGAGTACGTAAATATACACTCGTTAAAAAAACAGATAAATTAATAATAATATGATACTTTGCTATTTCGACAACATGGAAAATACCGATACCAAAAACGAACTTGTTTTCCAATAATCATCCATCTGTGATTGTACCTTGGTTGGTAAAGGATACCTACCTACTACAAGTCAGGTGGGAGACACGGCTTACATTATTTCACGGGTAGGTTATTCTTTCGATTTAAAAAAAATATGACGTAGATATTATAAATACGTCAGGATGTTGGTCGCTATGCAACTTTTTATTACAAGACGTATTGAAGAAGCAATTTCAAGTAAGGAGTTTCTAACTTCCATAAAACGGTCATAAAACTAACTGACCATTGTGGAAATTCTTGTCCACTAACGTAATTTGCTTTTAATGTCTGCGACTATGTTTACATATCATTCTGTCGTGTCAAAATTCCAATAAAAAATTTAAGGCGTACACATTTTGAAGTTACCAAAGAAATTAGCACTATCCTAGCTGTAATGTAAGTGTTGAGACCAGATTGGATGTGTTTATGGCTATGATGTCAGAAGAAAAACAACGACGTCAGAGGAAATAGCTGTTGTGTGGTGTATACTACAACTATTTTCTGATAATAGTATCGGAGTTGAAGATAACAGTTGATTCCGAAACTAAAGGTTGTTTGCTAATGACAAAATCAAAGGTTGATTTAGTAAAATTGCAACTACAATGTTCAGTCATTTAATGTTTTTAGGTTTCATAGAATTACAATAAAAATATTTAATCGGATTGACATTCCTAAATGTTCATAATAGCACAAAGACGGAAATATTAGGTTTAAATTGTAAAATTGCCTAATGATAATTAGAAGTGTATGTTTTACAATGTATTATATACGCATTACTTTAAGCTTTTTGATAAACAAGCTAATAATATCTTGGTAAACCCCAAGATATTTTAAATTATCAAATAGAAGATGCTATCGCCAAAATTAAATTTAAAGTTAGTATATCTATCTATGATATAAACAATTTAGGTATGACGCGTTAATTTTATTAAAAAAAATATTTGTAAATTTAGTAGCCATGATAAATTATTTTGGGAAAATAACTTGAAAATTACAGGTTGTATTTCATACAAAAGGGAAGGGAAGGAATATTTTTATTGGTAACATTAATTTAGTGGTAACGTAAATAACTATTAGACAAAGTGTCTTATAAAGAGAACTGAAATCAAAATACATTTCTATACTTGTTCGTAAAGAGTGAAACGAATCTCCTAGTGACATGACTGAATCACACGAAACAATTATCCAGAGATCTTTATAGACAAAGCCTCTATCGCGTATCCAAGCAGGCTTTGTACAAATGTTGAAATGAAAATTATGGCAGCTCGTGCGTAGATTACACCGATGGAGCTACTATCAGTGGCGATAATCGGCCAGTGACCCCGCATTGGCTGGTCACTCAAACGCTGCAGCCGTACTAATATGACGAACTTGAATTTTGCCGCAACGGCGCTGTGGGGGGCACGAATAACTATAGTAACGAATTTGTAGCGATTACTATTTGTTAACTTGTCAATTTGTATAGGAAACTGACAGTTTCTGTCGTTTTGAGGATACGAATACGTTACGAAAATGTTTGTGCTCACCCCTCTGATTTCTTTTCCAATCACACTTACCTATAACTACAACTCCTGTTTAGCTAGTATCTGCACTTGTTCAGCTTGGCCGAATGGTCTAACTCATCTTCTCCTAAAACCTAGATTGTCCCGGGAGAACTATAAACTCGGTGCGATCTGTGATGAAATTAATCAAAAGCCGTTTTTATTATTGGTTGTTAGTGTGTCATTAACGTTGACTCTCTTTTTTTATTGTAAATTATCATACTTTGTGTATAGTTTTTTTTATTTATACTTGCCTAGCGCATATTGCTCGTTAAATATTGTACCTGGCATTGATTATTTTTCGACAGAAAAAAATATGTAACTAACAAACAATAATTAAAAAAAAAACCTGTCTAACAATTAAATTATGAATTCCGGTCTCAAGCCAAAATGCCACTGCCTGTATAAGTGTCGGTGGTAAGTTACTTTTGAATGGCGCTACCTTTAACTTTGTGATTTACAGGAGGTTATGAATCTCAATCCACTAAAAACCGAAGACCGGGTTATTAGTAAGAGTTTTATTACAACATTTTATATGTTTATGGTTCCATTTAACTAGTTTTCATAGCTATGTAAAGTAGCAAGAGTTTGTGGGTGGTGTCAGAAAGAATTGCGTTGCTGTTTCAAATTGAGGAATTATGAATAAGGTACAATGAAACATTCTGTTACTCAAACATTTACAATTAATGAATTTGTTTAAATTAAACTATTGAAATAAAGTGAAACCAGTTAGTTTATTCTGAGATTATCTTGAAACCCCTTAATTAACACTGGAATGCAAAAAAAGTAAACTTTTTTTGGACTTGAAGTGCAAAGTGTTAAGCCATTCGCGTCATAAAGTACAATGTCACACAAAAGTGAAATGTCGGCATCTCAAAGGGAGATGTTTGTGTTTCGTCGAGATTATGTTGTCTTTACAAAATTAGCCTTCGCCTATTACGGCGTTGGGCAATGTTGGCACTTGGACAGTTTCGAAACATATTTCGAAGTTTACGCAAGAGCTGTGGGGTCCTGAAGAAAGTTCAAACAAAAACTCTTATAAGGTTGTTTGTGTGAGACTGTACCGTATAAATAAATTAACACAATGGTTTCTCGTAATGCCTATGTGGATAGATTATATTACTTTGTCTTATTGAGGTTGAATCGAATTGAAGGATTACTTAAAAACTATTCGACGATTATCCTCCACTGAAATATCAATGTCGATTTAAAAGCATTATAATAAAGACAGATAAAATGCGTTTATTTCTCAATTTATAAGAGGGGGGGGGGGGGGGATTTAATTACCTCACTTATCATAGTTGTATGTGTTTTTGTTATAGAAAACGGTTGTCGTGATATATTTTTAAGTTGTTAAGTTAACGATGTTTTAATATGAAGCCTTAAATACGACGTTTTTACTAAAACTGTATCATCGTCGGTTATTTGAAATTAAAAAGAGTAGTTTGCGATCACAGAGTAAGCACTGCGATAAAAGGAGATAACAAGTTACGTAAATAATAATTGCACTATAAAACTAAACTGATAAAATTAAGTAAACAACATTTCGTGTTTCGGTTGTTATAACGAAATTAAGTGTTTATCATTTGATGTTTTTCAAAGGTTTAATGATAGCATGTAACAATGTGTTGCTCAACATAGGGCAAAATAATACAAGTCATCGTTTTAGGACTATGTGCCTACCTAATTTGTTTTGATAGTAATTATAATCATATCTAGAATGCAAAGTCCACCAAAATGATTTGAAGCCTTTTTAACGTATTTGTGCTCATTAATTCAATCAATATTTACAATAGGTGTAATTTTTCATATTCTTTGATTCTCACATAAAAAATAAAGTGGGTAATTTTAAATGAATGGAATAATTAATTGAAGGTGTGAAAAAATCAACGTGTCTGATTACGTTGATTTTTTCACACCCAATAACCAATTTGTTCCTGAATCAACCTAAGTATTTCTCAATTACCAACACATGTTGTAATGAATCCCTTCCTTTAATTTCCTATCGTAACACTAAATCTTGTATTACCATCACTTTCACCATGTTCGTAGATTCGAATTTATAAGGAATTTATGTTCTTAGTGCAGCGAGCATCAAGGAAGAAGCTTTTTATTTCACCTAATGTTAATTGAAATGACATGACATGGTGTCACAGAACATAATTTTTACAACCCCACAAACTCAATACCGAACTTTGTGGTCGTGTGTTAAAGTAGAAATTGTAGTGGACATGGTCGTTATATTAATTCTTTTTATTCGAGGCTCAGCGCTTTCGGTCATCGGATTCCATATTCGAACTTTCCACTTTTACGTTTCCTATCGGTTATATATACGGTTGGTTTACATGTTGTCAAATCTCTAAAAGAATTTAAGTAACTAAAAAGGTACGATCAGAATATTGTATTTAAAATACTATATATTACAATCATTACTGTCTTTCTTTGACTGAAAGTTAGATAATTGTCAGTTTCATTACTAAAGGCATCTACGGTTACATAAGTTTTTATAAAAATGATGAGAATAAATCAAAGATTCATTCTCAAGCTGAAAACAGCCAAAGGTAGATAGAATATTAAAACTGGTCGTTAAAGGTTTCTATCCTATCCTCCAGTTTCGAATTACCAGAGTACGTATTTAACTTCTTCTAAGCTAATTTGCCATAGTTAAAACGTTTATTCCATGTGTAAACCCTATCTTACTTGTCATGTATTGAATGTCTACCCTGTAGCTATACGTTAATATTTATAGATATTTTATATTCCGTACTTTATTAGTCTTCAAATATCATTAACGATTACTTTGTCGCGTCTGTCTTTTCCTCCGCTCTTGAAATTACTTTAAGGTCCAAATTAGTTGAACCTATTAAGGTTTTCCACTCCGGCGCATCGGAAATTGAATTTATTACGTGTTCTCGGCGTGTGGTTGATTCAATATGCTCGTGCCCACTTTTAAAACCAATGGAAATTCCTCGAATATTTACATTACACTTAATGGTACTTACCCTTATGAGTTAATTAATTCGAATGGGCTTGAGGTCGAAGAAAGTAGAATTTTGATTTTGTGTTTTTCATTAAATATTGTGTTAAGTTAGCGGCATTTCGGAGGTTTGAAAATATCGAAATTTTTGATCACTATCATTAGTTTTTTCTCTTGTCTCAGCTATCCTTGATTGTCAGCGATAGAACCTATAAACTCCGTGAAAGGTGTTGTTTTGTTCAGTAAGAAGTTATTTCTCTATCTATCCCCTGATGATACTGGCTCAATTTTTTTAATGATGTCAATGAAATGAGGTCTAAACCTAAGAATTTTCTACAGATCCGAGTAGTGTATCCAGTGTGTTACACATACCACTTTGATATATGTATTCCGAAAACTTAGTTCCGACCTATGAATCTCTGTTGAGTAAGGGAATGGCTCTCTTCTAGTGACAGTTACTTTGCCGAATTAGGACAAGATTCATGATTATGATTGTGTTAGTAATGAATGTTTTTGTTTCTATTATATGCCAATGTTGTACTAGTTCATAAAATGTTTCTATGTTTGTTACAGCGAATCTCACCATCAGCACCCGCGGCTTCAGCCTCGAGCTGCTCATCCACTCCCCCGTGCGGGACATGTACCTTTGCTTCAACCGGTCCCGACTGGTCGGCAGACGACTGGTGAGTATTACATGTCAATAGAGAAAAAAAGTTTTTATTAATATAAAAATACTAGCGGACCAGGCAGACGTTGGCCTGCCCACTGCTTTCGCAATTTTTTAAATATACTAACTTACCGTTTGAACCTTCCCTGAACTTACATGAATAATTAAAAATCAAAATTATTCAAATCGGTTCAGCCGTTCGCGAGGTTTAGCGAGACTAACGAACAGCAACACATTTTTATATATATGATGATTATTAATTCGTTTATTTAGGATAACTTGATACATTCGTTAGTAGAAAATATCTTATAACGAGGTAAGTAAACAGCAAAGATAGTTTAATTAATTTAGTTATACAATAAATTGCCCTTGGCTTTATTAGGGCGGAGATCCAATGCCTAATAGAGCGCTGTCCTACCTCCCCGCTAATACTCTAATGCTTAATCAATTTGTAAAATGACGATATTAGCTGTTGTAGTCCAGTCGAGCTCCGTTGACATTACTTGTCACATTAAGCCAAAGGACATCACATCCTATGTCAAGTATGCTTGATTCGCTAAACCTCAAACCTCAAACAGTCTAAGTGTTTTAAAGATTTGTACGGACTTTTTGCACTAAATTCTCGTAGTCTGAATCCGGATATCGAAACTACTAACTATGCACTACTCGTACAAAAGTTTCAAATTCTGTAAGAATTGACATCATTACTTATAATTACCCATAACACGTAGAATCTATCAAAGTACAAATATCACTTTGCCCTTCTGAATTTATTTCACATCAAGTTAATAGATTCAAAACATTCTGAAGTTAATCTCGCGCTAAACGATAAAATGTCTGCCAATGCCGTGCTTTAGAGGCTTTAAGTAAATAGCTTCTAATGCGAGGACAGGTATAGTTTACGATCGGCATTATCTTCTAACAGAAGTAGTTGGCGTAAATGTCTTTCGATTCAGTTAATGATTAATGGAAACCGAGCAATTTACTGAATCAACTGGTTAATTTTAAACAATGTTTGACAATGCATTACACTGATCTAGTTTTAAAAGCAAATTGTAAAGATAAATCGATGCTATACTTTAAAAAAAATAATTAATTAAGATTGACTTAATTGCATTTGATTGTCCACAGACACGATTCCAAGCGGAGAGACAGCCCAACTGCCTCTTCAAAGAGGAGTTTGTGGACGGCTACAACAGATACCGCTTGACGAAGAACGAAGACCGCTACATAGGGTTCAACCGGCGAGGCTTGCAGCTGCGCCGCGGCAAGAGCCGCCTCTCCGAGCGGTTCCACAAATGCCTGTCCTTCATGAAGGTCGCCCACGACTTCGACATAAACAGGCACAACAACGTTCTCGCAGGGGACCGCCCGCAGCGTAGGCATAGGGCGCCCTCGCCCAACGCCATCAAACCGCCCTGTCACGGCATCCGTCACCACCACGGCAGGTACCAGAGGCGGAGAAACTGCGACGGAACGTAGACCTTCACCCCCAAACCTTAGCAGCTTCCCGCTTAAACGCTTCGCGCGTTCCGTTGCCAGCTGTTGGACATTGTGAGTGGACAGAGTATTAGTCAACTATCGCAGTATTATTACAGTGACGAGGACTGGATAGCGTTAGGTTAGCTCGGTGGCCGCGGTATCATGAATGGTAGCTGAAGCGGACGAGCAAACATTTGAATGAGGAGAAAAAGCCGCCCCGGGACGTCGTCCGGAGCTGTGAAATTCCTTAAGGTCGTGTAACATCGTGGCGCTCGTTTGCTCTGCCTGCGGCCGGACTCGTGCTCTAAAAGGAAAAAAGGTTTCTGTAGAATGAGCAAATAGTAGTCTATGGTCACGAGTTCGACAGACCACCGCTGGACGAGCGTTTGATGGACGAGGCGACGCCGATCACCTTCCGGCAGACTCGAATGGTACGGCTGGCTTGCCTAAAGTGTAGCAAAAAATGCCTTTACGTCAATTCTCAGTGTGTTATTATTTAAAACGCTTTACTCTTAAATTAAGTACGGATCGTGTTATGCTTGTAAATATTATAAAAGAAAACTAATTGTATTTACTTATTTATCAAAAAAAGTTAATCGGAAAATTTGTAAACGTAGATGTTAGTTGTAAAGTTGTATTAAAATGTTTTGTATTTAATTAATGGGTATATAATCCGACCAACCGCTCTCTTTTGATTAGCAACAGTTTGTAACCTAGATTTCATTATTTCACGTACTGAAAAGCGAATTCAATTAACGTTCATTAATATTGTTCTGTTTTTATATTGATTGTATGGTTTGAGCGTTTTGTAAATATTATTTTAAGGTCTAGTATGGGAGTCATTGAATCTCTTTATGTCATTAGTCTGAATTCTTGCTTTCATCCGATGCCTTGAGATTCCTGTATTCTTTTAACCCTTGAGTCGATGCAGTGATGTTGCGAAGGCGTGTTTGTTTGTATGCATTCCTAAATAATAGTACATGTTAATCTTCTATGTATCGAGATCTGTGCCATAGAGTTGTGGCGGAACAACCAGAGTTCGCATTGTAACTACTAGAAAGATAAGTATATGTCTGTAAACTATGGGTAGATAAAAGATGTTTAACTTAAGGAAATAATTGAATAAATTTTCGTATTAAAATGTTTTCCCTAAGGGAAGGTGGTTTGAAAGCTCCATATTGATTTCGCAATGCTTAGCTTGCAATTTGCATTAAATATTTCAAAAATTTTAAAAACAAAAACTTCTCTTACTCTTTGGCAATGATAAATTGACACCATTTTCCCTTTCCAAAAGTATTCCGATATTGTAGTAAATTATATTATGTAATATATACTTTTTCTGTCATCTATATGCAAAATAAGACCCAGTACTGAACAGTATGCTGACTTATGCAATGTTATTCTTCGAAGTATTATTTTTATATTTTGATAAAACAATTGAATTGATTTAACTGCTGTAATTTTTACGTCAACATGAAAACGGATGCCATACATTCCTTCAATATTCCATTTATTTATTTTTTATTCCTGGATTCAAGTCGATGACACCACATTCCACATTGTAAAACAATTACAAAATATGCGCTTAAATACATAATAAATTTGTTAAATAGTGTGACACTGTCTTTATATAACCGTGTCTTATTATAAGTTATCAGATGCTGAACGAAATCGTATAATTGCTAAGAAAAATTACGAAATTAAATATTTAACTCGCTGTTCATAGTTTTATTTGTGTAAAATATTTATCAGTCTTCGGATACCTGTATTATAAAATGATTGCGCCAGAAGAAAGTTGGGGCGCTGTAGACTTGTACTTTCAATCGTCTTGGTATCAGAGGATTTTACTAAACATTTACTTGTTTATGAATATTTAACAGCCCCACACTCTATAACCTTACCAAACCTCGCCACGCTCAAAGCTAATAAAACACTAAGAGGTATTCAAGAGTGTTTGCTCCCTAGTAGCGGGCACAAAAAAGGGTTAAATTTCCAATGATCGGGCGGAAGAGTGAAGTAACGTTTAGAGCAAACAGGGTAAGTGGGGCTAACTTGGACGACAACGCCGCGTGCGCACCCATATTAGCACCTTGCGCGTCCTGTGTAAAAAGAGATATAACATATTCTAGTTTTGAAGGTTTACATGTTTTAAAAACACGGGTATTTAGTTTCTAAATTTTAATCCTCAAGCGGCAGGAAAATTTCAGTAAAAGTCAAGTTATCAGAAATCGACAAATTAGAAAATTAAGTAAAATAATCTAATTAGGTAGTAAGTGCGTTGAATCAAGTTATAATAACATGGTGATAGTAAGTAATGTTAAAGTGTAGCAGTGGTAAGTAGCTAAACGTTATCATAACTTTTTACAGCCGTAAAAACAATTACGTTGTTGTATCGGATAAACTTTTGATACAAGTGACATATCGCACTTATAAACGTCAGTTAAAAAGACGAAATTAATAAATATACATAGTACCTAATCAGTTCGATAATTGCATTATGCTAATTTTACAGACGTAGCTTTATAGAAAAATGAGATTGTATCATACAAGCTCGAGTTTTTTTTCAATCAGTTTGTTAGTAAAACTAAGGAAGTCAACAAAGTCTAACCTAAACATGTTTTTTTTACCAGTCAGTTTTAGATTACGGCACAAACTAATTAATAGTGGTATTATGTATTAATAATACCTACCGCGGCGACTGATAATTTTCATAACTGATTCGATGGAAAATGGATCTTACCTTATTTTTATTTTCTACTGCGTTTTGACAGCATTATTCAAAGTTAAAAAAAAAAGTTAGGCTACGGTTAAAGTGATTTGGTAACAAGACCATCCTCTACACAATAAGTTGTGGCCAAAAAACAAAGAAGAAGTAATTCGGGATAGTAACAGACGGCATAAAGTAAGTACCTAAGCAAGCATCCTTTACCTAAGTAAGTATTTGTTTGTTGTTTAACACAATGTAAATGCGCCATTGACCTCTTATTACATCTCGAATTTCAATTTGAGTACTACTTATTGTCGTAGGTAGTGACTCGAATTAATTAAACAAGTCACCTAAATTAAGTAAACATCCGTCACGTGGCGAACACGTTATTAGTATTCATTTTTAAGATCTTAATCTTGAAAATATAAAAATAATTAAAATGTGACATAACAATAATAAACATGAGCGTGTGTACAAAATAAATGACGGATTTGATGTTGACTGTTACTTATTCATTTGAAAACGTTTTATCCTAGATTTTTTTTATTTCATTTGCTTGCGAACACGTGCATTAACTCAACTACCGTCAAAATAAATCGACGAATTAAAAAATCATGAAACCAAAATCAACGGAACGCGACTTTAGAAACTAATCCCCCCCCCCCTCTTCTGCCTATTATACCGACTAAGGCAGAGTACGCACGGTCACACGTCAAGCTAACCTCTGCGGTATCTTATACTTACTTAATAAGGGTGATATTGCAATGAAAATGAGTAGCTTGATATAGAGCTGTGTGTACACACTCTATTTGTACACACTAAGGTACACTTATGTAAGTGCTAACTAGTGGCCGTACTGAACACCGGTGCACGATGCACCGCAGGTGTTTCGGGCCGAGGAATGTCCACAAATATTGGGTAAGAACACTAATTTTAATACGCATGTGATTATAATTCCGTTAATTAGACATGGAAATGTTGTTACAAGCTTCGGGTACAATTTTGAAACTCTAGAAAATGAATGGGTATACAAAATTGTTACTTAACAGTTTTAACTTTAACCCATATTTTAAGTGAGTGCATCACTTTCAATATAACAAGTGACTTAAGTTCTATTTTGTCTTTGTTTTGATCGTTTAGTAGAAGTATGACATGCACAGATCGGAGAGAGTATCTCAAAGTGCCATTTGATTGCGAACCGTTAAAGCGAACAGCACGTTTGTAAGAGATCTGTAAATATCAATATCTCACTTAATTTGTAATGGATCTTGATTCAAAGCTTTGTTGATTTGGCTGTGTAAAAAAAATCTTATGAAATCAGGTCGAAGCTATAACGACATGGAATCGGGACCTCACATTAGGCCTTGCTACACGACATGAAATGTAAGAAAAAATGGCATTGATATTATAAAGCATTCTAAAGCTCTGTCACCAATATCATCAACAATTGACGACCGCTTGGTGCAGTGGTCCACAGGTCGGACTTCTAAAACCAAGGGTCGCGGGTTCGATCCCCGCACAGTACAAACATTTGTGTGCATGAACATGTGTGTTTGTACTGGTCTGGGTGTTTTCTATGTATGATATGTATTTATTTACAAAAAAAAGTATTTAAGTATGTTTATCCGTTGTCTAGTACCCATAACACAAGCCTCGTAGCTTAATTTGGGACTAGAGAATTGGTGTGATTGTTGTGAAATATTTATTTATTTATTTTAATTGGATGTTGATGATGTTGGTGAAGAAGAAAATTGACAAGTGCACACCTAAGAAGTTGTCTGTGACTAAGAATAAAACTGACTCCTATTCAATCAATGAAAGGTAAGCATTTCTTTACTTGCGACATTTATCACCACTCGTCTAGTCTAGACTAGTCTTTAAAGATGAAGTATGCGCATTAGCGATTACAAGATTTTCCCCAACCTAATTGTAAGTAAGTCCAATATTTTGTTCTGTCTATCTGATAAATTGTGGTTTGAATTATGGGAACCTGTAAAAGGGACGTAGCCACGAATTTTCTTTTCTTTAAACTGTATAACTTTTGTAGAATAACCAGCAAAATCGTGGGCACATTTATACTATAAAGAGGTACTCAACGTTTCTGTGTACCTAAGTGTATGTTTATGGGTAGTCTCCAAAAAGAATGAAGATTTTAAGCATTAGCACCAACAAATGCTACCTTTTCCGTGCGTGATTTATTTTATTTTGAGTAACAGAAATCGGGACAAATATGATGTGTATAAAGTCGCGGGGAACTGCTAGTTGAAATATCGGACAACGGCAGACAACACGTGAGCGCATCGGAACGTGATCGAACCATAATGAATGCTCACTCGAAACACGCCAATATACACAATTTCCATTTCCATTTTCCTATCGATAACTCGTGTAGTTTATTACTTATAGCTACTTGAAACCCGATACCATTGGTATGTGGTATTAGCAAATTGTAAAATAATATTTTGGAAACACAAAATCTATGGCGTGAATAAAGTAGTAATATTAATAATATATCTATGCTTTTTATTATGTAGTAGAATAGACCTACCGCGGCGTTATTGTGATTTTTAGCTCGACATGTAAATGTAAGGACAAGGTCGGATGACATTAGTAAGTTTGTACAATCGTAATTTATTCAAAATACGCCATAATGCTAAAACTAATCAACTAATAGCGCCGTAAAAATAATTTATACGCCGTAAAGTATGACGTACAGCGAAGTATTGCTATATTTTAATTATCCTTGTTGATAGTCGCTGCATAGTTAAAAAATGTATGATATGTTTCCTTACGATGACCTACTCGCACTCTTAAAAGTCATAAATGTCATTTTTTTTTTAAATACAATGTTTGAGCACTCATTAGATTCGTATACAAGAAAAATTGTGGCATAATTAACCTAATTCTAGATTTTTTGACATTTATGACTTTAAAAAACTAGATGTGCGTTCTATTGAAATGCTTTCCCTTCCTTGACTAGTGTTCTTTTAAAACCTACAGAATAACCCTCTTAAATCATACAACTAGTGATTTAGTGTATCTTTTTTGTACTTAAACCTAATAACATACCGGCAAAAATCTAACCCTTCGTTTTTCTTCGCCGTGGTCGGATGAAAAGAATGTTCATTCTTGAAAGTCCGTTGAATGGGTCCAAAAACGGGTCCAAACGTTAATCGATGCACGCTTCCAGCTAGCTAGTTGCCCGACGCGCTAACCATCCGACCAAACATTGGCTAAGCCGCGATGCAGCCATGAATTGACCACCTTCTGAATCCATTAGCATTGCGTGTTGAACTTCGTCAATCAAGTTTTTAAAATTACTTAAATGCCTACCTACCTACCTATAGTATATGAATAGGTACATAATAAATTTGTTTTCTGTACCTATGTACTACAATTGTGATTCATATTTATCTCTTTCAAATGTATATACAGTGGCCAGCACATCAGGCTATCCATTTTTGTTGCCAAATCGCCATTATCACAAGCGCATAAGATTCCGCAGTTTTTACCATGACAATAGGGAATATTCATGTTCTTCTTTTTTGTCTTAAATTAATAGTTTACTATTTTATAACATAGAAAAAAATATTAATGGGCTTCAAAATACTCTAGATATTTAAAAAAATGAAATTTCAAACTTTAAAAAAATTTAAGCAGTTCAAACGCCGCCATTTTGCGCGCGCTTTGCGTGACGTCACATGACACGTCCAGTGGGTGTTTACCTTAGTATTTACTGTGGACATTTCAGTTACTTCGTAATTTTTACAATACAATGTCGTGTCAGATGACGTCACATTTCGTTCGACCGATGGTGGCGCGTTTTGGAATTTTGAATTTCGCTCCCTTATTTTGCACTTTTTGAATATTATTTTAGGTGTTTAAATAATAAGTAAATAAAAAAAATCTTTTCATTATAATATTACGATAATAAGTATTCGGGAAAAAAATATTTTAGGCCATTTCAAATTTTATGCATATTCCCCATTGGCCACTGTTAATTTTAATCGAATTTGGAAGCCGACTAACTCAACAAATGCTTCATCACTAAATCTATAAAACAGCAAATGCAACAGTAGCTATTTTCATTTTAGGATTGAAGAAATATGTTTTCTTTTACCTATCAAATGTGTCGTGTGGTTCTAAAGTGTTCCATTCCATAATTTTTTACCAGAGACACCCAATAAATGGTAGGTACTGGTCAGTAAAATCCTAAAGCATAGATCCAAAAACGCTGATCGATGTACGATGCGTCCGACTAGTTTGACCAAGTGCTGATTGTTTGACCAAACACAGGTCCGGTTATCCTGCCTTATAACCCGACGTTAAGTAGTTAACTGCATTGAGAATACCCCAGCATCGCTAAGTCAAGTTCATAAGTTGACTAGAATCAACTTTAGTTGTGATTAGTCTTAGTTTTGGAAAAAAGGTGACGGGAGACTCTCAAGAGAACAGGCACACTTTTTAAAAGATATTGGCAGATAAATTAAGCTTATATTTACCTTAATATCACTGACGATTAAAAACTTACAAAGTTCAAAATAAGTAGGTACAAAAGTAATCCTTGTTGCTAAGAAAGATGTCATTGAGTCAGTGAAAAATACGATTATTATTTATCCTTTGGACATAAGCCCTCTCCAGGCGTTTACGGTGATACTGGAGGACTCGGTAAATAAGTGGGGTAAAATTTAAGGGGAATGAAGTGCTTTAACAAAAGTCATAATATGTATAGATGCATGGGCAGACTTTCAGTAAGAATTGAAATAAATACAATGTTCACTTTTTTCTGAAAAATGGATAGTCTTCCACCAAGCACATTTTTAGAATCCTTCTCCGAGCTCAATTCAATGATGTACCCATTTGTTACTAGCAACATAAATTTATTATTTTTAAATGTTAATTTAAACTTTTTAGTAGGGTAATACTGTTTCCAGCCTATTGTGTCTCTCTCTCTAAAATAAAATTGTGGTGTGTGTATGCGCTGCAAATACTTCAATATTACGTACAAGGTCAGTATTTTACAGGCTCTTCTTCAGCGAATCCAGAATCTGCTGCAGTAATACAATCTCCCTCGGCTTGCTACACTATTAAAGAACTCAGCATTATCGTAATACAATCTTACAATAAGTACGAGTATAAGCCATCCTTAGTCATCTTTTGTTGTTTCTTAAAAAAATTAAACATTGTCCCTCTATTTTTACCCTTTCCACACAATCAAATACACTTCACCACAAATGATTAGTTCAAAGTGGCCGCATATTGAATTCTGACAAAACTGAATCGACGTCATAACAACAAAAGGGCTATTCTTCGTCTATTATTACATCTTGCCCCAGTATAATTTTCGGATTCCACCTCTGAGGCCTTTTCAAACACGAGCCATTCAACCCTTCCACTTGGGCTTGACAAAAAATACTCAACTTTGTAAATATTGGACGTCCAGTGTCTAGACGGTTGGTCCAAATTATGAGAGTAAGCGTGTTGGTGTAAATTGACAAATTCAAGAAGTTGCATCACGTGCTATTATGATTTGGCGCAAATGTTTTAGAGTTAGGAAGCTAAAGGGAAGCGCTACTACGGACCGGGTGTTATAGTCGGGGACCAAGGACTGATAGACATCATCTTGATTTGATTGATTATTCTGGATCGAAATCTTATATATTGCGGTTCATGTGCGGTAGTAGGCCGGTACTAGGCCATCAGCGCCATCTCGCTGTGGTGCTTGCCATTGTTAGGCATGCGCTTGTGATGGCGAATGGTAGAGGTCGCCACAATGACAAAAAACAGACTTTGATTAGTCCTGGTGAAATGATGCCGCGACAATACGAGTACCTACTTGCTATTATCTCTCTGTTATCTAACCTATTTTAAAGGTAAGTTACATTTAAAAAAAATGATGTTTATTGTTGCCCTACCTTATGCCTTACCCTACTCCCCAGTCCATATTGTACAGGCCCTTGGCCCTTTTAACGCCACTCTCGTGTTTGGCCGAAGGTATTACTAGTCCATTAGCTTCGGTTGCGGATATGTCCTTACTTGAAATGACCCGTTAAAATTGACATTCGCTTTGACACCTGTGCTCTACTTTTAAATAATACGATGCCTGTATTACAGTAGATTTTGTATCAAGATGATCAAGATCAATCAAATATTTTTTTTGTGACGAGAGAATGAATAAATTAGCTAGTGGACCAGGCAGACGTTGTCCCGCCTGTTTTTTTATTTTTTTATTTCTAACCTTTCAAACCTTCCCTGGATTTCACGAATATTTCGAGACTAAAATTATTCCAATCGGTTCAGCCGTTAATTTTTATTTATTAATAATTATTGAATTGAATATGAAGCATTATGAGGGCATTTAGATGACCAAATACTTTTTGTTGTAGCATGTAATTTTTACATGAGTTTATCTAATACTCTCAAATTTATTCTTAGTGTACACTATCCTTGTGACCAAGCAAAAGCTTTACATGATAATTGTCATCGTTAGATCGAATTCTATCTAATGCATCTGTCTAAATTATTACGTTGATTGTTAAAAAATACGACTATAGGGAAGCAAAGTCCTCTTATCCTCAAAATCAAGATAACTATCATCTACAATGACTGTTATCACATTTTTTTAAACCTGCCTTAGCATTTTTTTATCGTTGTTGTCAAGCTAGTTTCATTTTCTCAAACTTTAATAAATCACAAATTTAACAAATAAGTATGAAATATGATGAACACTAACCTCCCGTGGTCATTTAATTAGCTTGTTAAGCGGTAAGATAAAGACTAGCTTTTAACAAGGCGATATGTCTGGCTAACGAGTATGAACATGTTAGTAAAATTCAGTTATAATCATTCGTTTACTGCTTTGTATCTGCTTAATGCAAGCATGCACTCTAAAGCCTAATTTATAGAAATAAATCATTTGTTAAAATATGAAGAAAATATTTCAACCGAGTACTTTACAAAACAAACTTTGTTAATTTACACAACAAAATTAAATAACTTAGTAGTACTTATGTAAGTCATGAGGACACGATTATCCTAAATAATAAAGAAATTATTTCAGGTGGCTCTGAGATCTAATTAATTTAATTTTTTAATAAATATTTTACACATCTACCTTGGTTTAACAAAAAAAATATTTTTCCATATTTTCTCTGAACTGTGAAACCACCTACCTAATGGAACTCATAGCGTACGTACATAAATATGCTGGTACTCAAGCCGGTATTGGTGTGCAGACGCATTGATATTAAAGAAAAAAATATCAGTTGCTTTAAATTTAAACAATGCTAACTAAGATTATAGATTTACTGTTTAGCACTTATATAGTGATGTATGCTAATTTAAATATAATATCATTCCTTTACAAAGGTATTTTCCTATAGGTTCCTGTGCCCTGCTTGGTGTATACATGTCGTGTAAAAAATTGAAGGTTGATACTCTACCACGGTAAGATAATATTACCGTGACTCTACTGTGTATTTGCGATGAATATATGAATGAATGAATGAAAGAGGTAGGTATTGTTCGCCATGATTAAGGCGCCATTTCTGCGAAATCTATCGGGAATTACTCATATCACTTCCTTATTGCCTTGATTATGTTCCTATTATGTGCATTACACAATTTCTATTGTTTTGTTATTGTGACACATGGACTTTGATTTTCACCTTCATTAACTTTGTTTATCTGTCTTGTGCAAAATGGTAGATTTTAAATTGAATATTTTGACACAAATAAAACAAAACCAAACCACTATTTCTCAAAATAAACACTTAATTTAACACGTTAACTGAGTGACATGTCTTATTATTCGCAATATTAGATTTATAATTGATCAAAAATTCATGAAAAGTATATTTATTGAAGAGTGTTTTTATTTTCAAAAAGTATAAACACTATCCTGGCCCCTATATACTTAGTACAACTTCAATTGGTCATACGTAAGGTCGAACTACCTATCTTTAACTGTTCTTTACCATAAGTCACCTGTAAAGCTTCGCTTTTATTCAACGGTTCTTTTTTTCATACAACCGTATCGCCGTTCTCATCAGCCAGTAGTAACTTTTTTCGCTATCTTATTTTTTTTTAATTCTAGAGAATCCTCGTTACTTTTCTGCAAATCTACGACTAAAGCTCTTTGAAACCAGCTCGTTCCATAATTAATGGAACATGCATCTACTTTATGCCTCTCCCAAGACTGAGCGCCAGTTCTTATGGTGTAGTTTTATTTGTCTATCCCCATTACACTTTTGACAAAAGACTCAAGTGTTTGGCGTCTAGAGAGGCGGGCAAACGGGCTGGACAAATACTGGACGTTCCCACGCGTGGACTGACCTGGTGTGACCCGACACTGATTTTTGGGGATGGGAGATATGGGCATTCAGGTTTGAAGCGATATAGATCTTTGCATATCTACTTAGTTGGTCGTTGGAGTAATTCATTTGCACAATGCAAATGCCTTAGATTCTTAAATACGTTAATAATGGTTTAAGAAATGTTTGCTACTCAAGGGTTATCAGAGAAACAATAGAGATAATTAAATTCCATTGACTTCAATGGCAATTTTATATCATTACTAGCTGACCCGGCAAACGTTGTTTTGCCATATAAATGTAAAGTGTGGACTACCCTTATCACTAAGGGGTATAAAAATAGATGTTGGCCGATTCTCAGACCTTACTCATTATGCTCACAAAATTTCATGAGAATCGGTCAAGCCGTTTCGGAGGAGTATGGGAACAAACATTGTGACACGAGAATTTTATATATATAGAGATTTCATCATAGGACTTATGTATGTATGTAACTTGATTTGTATATGAAGGAAATGAAGTATATGCCATGAAGAGTATTAAGTTTAATAAAAAATAGAAGAAGAGACAACAAAACCGATACAGATAACCGAGATAGTAAAATAAGACCTTGAAGGAACAAAAAGTCCAGTCCAAGGTCGTCAAAAACACTGAGATCTTTTAATATTATTAAGTAAAACATAGGCGGACAGCTGTCCTATTCAACGCAGTCAATAACCCAAAACTATTCGCGTGTGATAAATTCAAATTCCGAAGTCATCATTAGTTCTACCAATGGTTATGAATAAACATAAGTGAACCAAGGCCGTTAAAAATACCAGAACACCGGCAGCACTTCACAACAATCAAATCATAATCACAGATAAATGTACCGGTCAATCGTATATTCGATAACGCTGAAGAGCAGTCGTTGAAAACAAACTTATCTTGATGAGACATTTGAGCGCAGACATGCCATTAATAATCCGATATAAATAATAACATCATTACTTAAACGTGGACCACCCAAAATCTACACCTCTGTTGTAAGTAGGGAAGCTTGTCCGGAAAGTATTCGACCTTAAGATTTTACTTCGAAACAGTTGTACTCGCACTTACAACCAAATTTTGTAAGTAATTATGATACACGAGCTATTTTGAAAAATGCGATCTGTAAATTTAGGTAATTAGCTTACCAGAAATATTAAGCGAGATGAAAAAAATAATTTATTTTACAAAGTAGTAAAGAAAGTAACATTGCTGGCCCTACGATTTTTTCTCGAACTATCCTTCCAAGCGACCAAAAGAAAATTTAATTTTTAATTAACCTTTACTATGCTAGTTAGATAACGCTTCGTCTTGCTCTTGTTTGGTTGAAATTGTTTAGAAAGTAATTTTAGATACTAGTTTTATTTTCTTATCATCACGTAAAGGTCGGATACTTTTCGTCCAAACACTGTACTGTCCGATCGTAAACTTATAAGATAAGAATGAAAATGACGGGAAATGAGAGACGAAAAGTTGAGCGTCGCCGGCGAAGCCTCGTAATTGTAAGACCGAGACCAATTTGCATACGATATGAGGCGCTAATGGGTGTAAAATACGTTTTTTTACAAAATATTTTGTGCATAAGCTTGCACAATCTTTATTAACATAGATAACTTACTAAGATGTAGAACATTTTAAACGCGTATTCTGCCTATCACGAAATCAGTTCGGCGGTCAAAGAAGAATGCATATATTTAATATTTAGACATCGTTTTTTGATTTTACTAATTTGATGTGTTAAACAAGGCTATTTTTTTAAAATTTACGTACCAGATTGATAGTAGGTATTAGGGCACCAAGCAAAATTCAATTTGCAGACAACAAGTAGCTACCGCACAAAAAAATCTGTGTACATCTTCTTATATATAAAAATGAATTGCTGTTCGTTAGTCTCGCTAAAACTCGAGAATGGCTGAACCGATTTGAATAATTTTAGTCTTGAAATATTCGTGGAAGTCCAGGGAAGGTTTAAAAGATCTAAAATTTAAAAATAAAGCAACGGGCAGGACAAAGTCTGTCGGGTCAACTAGTATACAATAAAACACGTACGACTAATTAACTTAAAACTAAAAGTTGAAACAGTAGCGCCAGGCAGAAAACGTCTCACATTTTGTTGTGGCAGTATCAGTAAGCATGTCATGCTCAATACGTGAAACTTAAGACGACTGTGTAAACAACATTTATGAGTAATCAAGTTAACGTTTTTAGTGAATTGTACTCGTATATAGCTGATTTTATTGTTGTTATTTTAGTAGCTTTGTTATGTAATAGGCATTTATTTATGTTTGGAATGCTGTTTTCACCAGAAAAAGGAAATCATAAGTTGGATTAGAAAATGCTGTTATAAACTGGGACGTTAGGTGCTATTTGAATTGTACAGAATTATGTTATTTGAACTTATCGGTTATCTTATCTTATTGCAACTTGGACAATCATCATGACCCTTCTGCATTATTAATATTCTTTGACACTAACTGTACTCAGAGGCGCTACTAAAATATGCATCGACAGTTTCGGTAGGCGTTCCGATATATAATGAGCATATTTAGCGTGCATTATTTAAAAATAATTTATTGGATGAATCTTAAGCTGAATCCATACGTGTGCCTGTAATTATCTACTATTACACACTATTATTCGAAGTATAAAATGACGCGGGTTAAATGCACATAGTTTTTTACTTATTGCATAGCTTAGAGTCTATTGCGACTGTTGTAATAGCTTATTTTATGAAAAAATACGTAGATTTTTCATTAATCGTTTCATTGCGTATAATTTTAGATGAAAGAAAAAATATTTTTTGACAATTTGATTTAATAATTAAGCATTAAAAAGCTCGTTTACAAACTTCGTTATTAATAACATAACTTAGAAATTCAAATACATAGCAATTAAATAAGTATAAGTTACCTTACTACATAAGAACATACATTTTATTCTGAGGCAAAACGCCGTGTTTTGAAAAGTTAAAACAATAAGTAGGAATCCTTTCTACACTTTTGACTGTGAGTTGGTAATTAGCAACCAATTACATCTTCACGCTTTACACGTAACTCATGGAACAGGATCTGGTAGAACTAAGTTAAATAACAAACTAAGTTAAATACCTAAGTACACGTTAAGTCGGTATGATCAATGGGTAGAAACCATAAGGAGCTACTGATGGTCCGAATACATTAATACTGACGGCTCAAAGGCAGCGCTGCTTTCTAAGAAAATAAATATGTATAAATAAATATACAACAACATCATTGATCTGACTCCGTGGTAAGTAGCTTAAGCACTTGTGTTACAGATATCAGAATCAAGAGTGGTATTACAAATAAACTTAAATACATACATTGTTATATGTATTTATTTAAGTTTATTTGCCCAGACCAGTACAAACAGATAAGTCCATGCACAAAAATGTTGGTACAGTGCGGGGATCGAACCCGCGACCTCTTGGTTAATAGTCAACTTCTGACCATTACACCAAAGTGGTCGTCAAAAAATTAAAGAAGATGTTCAGCAACGGTGCGGTTGAGGAAAAGGAACTTTGCGTGGTCTTGTATTCGAGTCAATAAAAAAATATAAGCATACATAAATAATTAGGACAATTGGACTTCTGAATGATGTAACACACATCACATAGAACGAAAATGCAGACATCATCCAAATACTTAGTAGGAAGATAAGGAAGGTAATTTACTTTAATAGTATGTTTAAAACTTACAGTTTTTTAGACCTTCGCTCTAGCTTGCACACTTGCCTTTATGTTCGGTGGTAAAACTACGGTTATTGATTAACTTAAAGATGTAATCGTTCAATTGGACACGGCACTTACAGCGCCGCCGGCGCCGAAAATGAAGGACGCCTAACATTTTGCGTTTTAAATTCTTTACATGCGTAGATATATTTATTAAAAACAAAATTGGTAAGTAATGATGTACAAACTAATCGGTTCTAGAGAAATTAGTCAGTTGCGTAAAGTTTTTACATTTCCATGAGCGATTTTCGCTGTTGGTAGAAACAAGGGACTTGTTTATTATATTTTGTAGGGACCTATTTTTTTGTGGTTCGCACTACTAAGTTATTAGCGAATAATGAAGACAGACAGTAAATCCAATTTTTATCAAGGACTCAAATAGATACATGCATTTAAAAGACTGCATTTTTATCCTTGAAAACCCAGCTGGCTTTACATTAGCCTAGCTACCCGTGAAAAGGAACGATTTATTTATTTATTGAATAGCAAAAAGTTGTACAAAAGGTACGATTGCGCTTATACGAACCGTAAAAATACTTGGAGAGATTTAACTTGCATATTTCCGCTATATCATTATTAATTTTAGGCACACCTTCGGTTACATAATCTCATAATAAAATTTATCGTTTATCGTTTACTTCCATCGCGTGATTCTTTTTGCATCACGGATAAGTGATAAGATCAAAAGAGAGCGTATCTTATCAAACAAATGCAAGTTTAATACTGTTACGAGCCCCGATGCAAAACAGTTCGTCTAGGACGAAAAACGTGTACAAAGATTTTTCTAACTTAATTATTTTTGTCCAGTTACGTTAACAGAAAAAATATTCTACCATCTCATGTTCGGTTACTTATGCACTATTCATTGTTGAAGCAATAAACTATTCCAAAGCAATTAACTAATTTAAGTTGAGCAAATCGTAAGCAATCTATCATTGAGTTAAATATTTTTTTCCCTTTATAAAATTTATTTTTAAAAATTTAAGTTTGTAAAAGTAATTCTTCAGTCATTTTGAAAAGTGAGATAGTATAAATTCTGAAAAATTCTGTTAATTTCTTCAGTTTTCAAGTAAAAATGGGTCGTGGCAAACCAGTGGGAGAAGAACTTCGAAAGCGAATAGTTTGTGGGATTGAGGCGGGCAAATCAAGTTACCAAATCTCAAAAGACTTGACACTGCCCAGATCTACAGTGCAATCTATCATTCAGCACTATAAAAAGAATGGAAATACTTTTTGCTTGAAGAAAACTGGCCGTCCCCGTATCACCAGTAAAGCAGAAAACAGAATTTTCAAGAAAATTGACAAAAAAGAGAGGCATGGAGAGACATGATTGACAAAGATGTTTCAGTTGATACCTGCAAAAGAGTGTTAAAAAGAATGGGCTACGGATTTTACACAGCTAAGCAAAAACCACTATTGACTGCCTAACAGAAGAAAAAGAGATTGAAGTTTGCTCGTGATCACTTAAATTGGACTTCTGATCAGTGGCGTAGTATCATATGGAGTGACGAGTCTAAATTTGAAGTCAAAGTCGGCGATGAAAGAAAAAGTGGTTCGAAATAAACATGAAGCATTTCGTACTGATTGCATTAAACGAAAAGTTAAGTTTCCAGCATGATCTGGGGCTGCATATCTGCGCAAGGTGTTGGTGGGATGCAGTTTGTGGATGGTTCCATCAATGCAACAAGATATCAAAATATTTTGAATACATACTGCAAGGACAACAAAGACATGGCTGCTGTCAAAAAACACCCCAACCATCGAGTGGCCATCTAACAGCCCGGACTTATCGCCGATTGAGACCCTATGGTGGAAAATGAAGAAAGTCCTTCGCAAAAATCCATCAAGATCGAAGAGCGACTTGAAGGCTAAATTCTTGGCTGTGTGGGAGTCAATTACGACCGACGAGTGTGCAGCGTTGGTTGCGACCATGCCTCTTCGCATTAAAGCTGTAGGTAATTGAAAGCAAAGGCGACATAACTAAGTGGTAGACGAACTATTTTGCGTGAGAGCCAGTGATAGACGAATACTTTTGCGACATGTGTTTCAGTATATGTATTTATTTATTTATGTTATGTAAGGACATGAAAGATTTTGAGATACGTTAAAATAAACTTTGAAATGTTACTCAAATTGTGGTTTACTGTCTCCTTAACTTTTTTAGTTACTTTACCCAAATTCACTTCACATTATTTCACTTATTTTTCATACTAGACGAACTATTTTGCATAGGGGCTCGTATAAACAGCTCAATTATAACTTAAAGGACTGAATGCAGGCATATGAATTGAATATATTGTGTGGATATGAAATTTGAATTTGAATGTACAAAATGCTCGGTGCGGTAGGCATACATTTCAGTCAAATAAGGTTTAACTGAAATTTATGTGTGTCCCACAAGTAAGGTAAAATTTAGCTTATACTATATTTTTTCAAATCATTTTGAAGCAAAATATTTTAAAGCCCATGTTTAGTTGTCGACTTCTTACTGCTGTTTAAGATGATAAATTCCGATTGCAAATTCATTATTTTTGCATGATAGCTTATCATATCAGAAACAACATATCAGCTTTTATCAAATGTTAGAAACAAAACTTAATAAGGTATCCAACCAATTCTGTCTGAACATCAATCAAAAACTTTATTTCGTGTTAGGATCATCCACCATCTAGAACCAGTTAATCTCATGACGCTGATAGAAACAGCTACCTTTTTTCTATTACTTATGTAATTGTTATTCTGAATCTCACACGATTAACATACAATATACCAACAAGTCTGATGGCGCCAGTGACACCCACGCAAATACATAAATATACGAGGACTTTGTCAAAAATATACTAAATCCGTTTATGCTTCTATATTATAGAGGATTTATGAGGTTCGTCGGTGTGATAGATTTGTATTGACAGTAGGTATTGGTTTGTAAATTAAACCTATAATTAATTGTTTATGAAGATAAATTTGTAAGGACGTGTTTACCTACGCTTTTAAAAATGTGTAAAACGTTTTGTAAAACTCACACAAAAACTAGTCTATTAATTTATACCGTATGGGATTAAAAATGATAATCACTATGAGATACAATTTTTAAATCTTCTTTTATTATTATTTTGATCTGAAACAAACATGATACTACTTTAATATTTAAGTATATTTTATATCATGCTTATTTTTTTTTTTGTTTAGGAATTGCTTTAATAATATGAGTATAAATGGTTTGTTAAATTGGTGTCTTTACTTGTCCTGCTTAACAAAACATGTCACTGTATGTTAAAAATAACGCAATACGTAAATAAAAATATTAACCATGAAAAAAAATATACTTACGCACATATAAAATTTCAGATAATACAATGAGTTTTAAAAAAGTGACCATACTTTTTTTACAACGTTGTGTTTAAAAAGTGATGACACTTTGTTTCAGCAAGTATGTGATACGCTAAGAACGCAAGCTTACCTACAAACCAAAAAGTGAATTGATTCGCTACAGTGTGACTACAGTCTTTAGAAGGCTTGCTAATTCGTGTTATTTATTTATATTATTCGTGTAAAAAAAAGTGTTTTGTAGAGAGATTTATTACCTCGCTATATTTTGATTGTGCCAATCTATCCGTCTTATATTGTGAATCCGGGTTTTAGGCTCCTATTAATTTTAAATGATTGTTATAACATTGTCTCGGCACATGGGAATTTACAATGTTTATTATTAATAGTGTTATTTTAATTCGCACCAGGATGCTAATATAGAAGTACAATGTTCATAAATGAGGCAATAATAAAATATCCAACATTTTAATAGCGTCTTTATAACGTCTTTTTTTTATTTTTTTTTTTATTCACTTAGGTATAATATATCCTGTCTTGAAGAATAACGTTACTTTTAGGTAGGTTTGAATTCTTAATGTTTATTGATGAATTCAAAGAAGTGAAATTGTAAGCTAATCTTTGCTTGTCTTTATCTTATAAACCATTCATATACAAATCATTCTAATCGTGGGTTTAGTATCATCTATAGGAGTTTAAAATTTAATACTAGTTATGTATACTATTTACAGATAATTTAAAGCTGAAAAAGAGAATTATTTTGCTTTTAATTTCCACTAAACGACGCCAGCGCAGGAACCCAAATAGGTATATCCAACTGTAACCACTTGTAAAAACTAGAGCAGGAAGTCAATAGCAGGACTTACAATACAACTCACAACGTGACACAGAAAATGCACCTGGAAACACAACACCGACACCAACAAGACACTCCTGATTCCATCAACTACAATTTTTCTAACTTCTCGGTATATATCATTATCTTTGATCTCAGTAGCCAGTATCACCAAAGGTTTCGTGCATACAAAAAATGAGCCTTATTCTAGTTCGCACACGTAATCACGCGTGTTAAAGTAACCATCTGCCAATAAATCTAGGATAAAGAATAACCCTCCCTGTTATTAGGTCGGTTACCCACCATTTATGAAATCACTTTTCATTTATCGAAACATGCGAAACTGCGATTTAATGTTTAATGATAGGGCGTGTGTGTGAAAATTGTATTGTAATTGATATCACATCCGCCATACCGGTGTTAAGAAATGACCAATTATATAGGAATTATTGCACATGAAAGGCTCAGGACACACCTGCGGTGTACTGTTGGTGCTGCTCGTTGGTGATATGGCAAAGTTTCTGCCTTACATCCGAAAGGTCCTCGGTTCAAATCCCAGGTCGAGCCAAAATTGTTTCTGAGATTTTCTGTCATGAATTTCTCAAAAACAGCTCGGAGTCGGGAAGTTGGCGGTGTTAGACCCCCGTGACTCGGAAAGCACGTTAAGCCGTTGGTCCCGCGCCTGATCTCTCTCCGGTCATGTCGGATTGCCGTCTCACAGTGAGTGCACCTGTGTATTGCGCTCACTTGTGTACTCCTCGTAGTTGGCTGATCTCTGTTGAGATTGGCCGCCGTGGTCGAAATCGGCCAGGAGGACTATTATAATGTTGCCGCGACTCGCGTCTGTCAGCGATTTGGCAGCGGTGATTGGTTGATGCGATGTCAGTCCCGAGTCGCGGCGACAGTATGCTACACGTGTGCGCTGGTTATAAATTAGATAAGAGTTAACAATAAGCTAAGTCCGTATATACACAAAGTTATTACAAAACCAATTACTTAGTTATGACCATTTGTCAAAGTATTGCAAAATATTAATATCCATTTTGAAACTAAAAAGTCCCGTTTATATTCGCGAAAATAATTAATAGTGAAATAACAATTAAAATGAATAAATGCAAATGAACGATGTCAATTAATTAGTAAACTTCTAATGACACATTGTCTATTTAGCTCTTACATCATACTGAGTAAGTATCTATCTGCTATGTACTAATAATAATAATATGTGTTACAAATATTCCCTTATAATATTTGACATGCATTCGTGTTTATTTTGCAACAATCTACTTATTTTACTTTGTAAAGGAGGTTCGATTGAAAATACGGCAGTAAAATACCTACATGTGACTGAAACTTCACTTTAAGGAAAAAAAACTTATTGAACTATAAAATATGGTAAGGAACCCACTCTAGTAAGTTCGAATTGCGATTGGTTGATTTTATTGACTCTCCATACAGTATGGAGCATACCGTAGATAACTACGTAGATAATTACATAAGCATTATGTAAAAATATACTTTGGAATGTAGTGCGTAATTTCGCCGTACCTGTCAGAAGCCGAAATAGCTCAGTTGGGAGAGCGTTAGACTGAAGATCTAAAGGTCCCCGGTTCAATCCCGGGTTTCGGCAGATTTCTTTTTTTAAACAATTAGTGTCTTTTTTATTTTACTTGTTTATTGTGAGATATTCGCATGTAACAAATAGCATGACATCGAATGTAGTAAATTTACTGAACTTTCTGTTCTTCTTAAAACTATTTGTGTACTGTTAATGTAAGTAATGGAATAAAGAGTATTTAATATTAAAATAAGGTTTAACACTGTATATACCAATAATAATATTATTTCTCTGATATTTATGATGACAGAAAGTGCATTTTAAAAGCAAAGTGCACTAAGGCGTTATTGGACCTTGTATCGATACAATAATTTAACTCGGTGTGGCGATACAGGGTAAAAAAAGGCAAAATGTTCAATGTTGTGGGAACTGGGAACACACAGAGTGAGGCATAAACACCCACTGACGCTACCTTTGGGAGTTAGAACTGACTGGTTGATATTCTTGTTGCTGACGTTCCATTCGACCCTGATTGATCTGAGGGGCGTTTAGAAAACGCTGAGAATCACTTTTTCTACTAAATGTATACTTGCAAATTTCTTAATATTTTTCTATTTTTTTATGAACGAAATTTTATGTATGACTGGTAACGAATGCCTAATGGTGTAATGTCCACCTTTTGTGCAATTTTTATTGTGAATAAATAATTTAAGATTTCGGTCCCAATTTACTATCAGGTAACAATTTTTTTTAAATAGCATTTCTATATTCCTAATTTATTTTCTTAAATTCCTTAATAATAAACCATGGCAAATATTTTTGCCTGGCTATTAGGTGACATTCTAACAAAAATAATTATGTACATACTTTTAAAATCCGGGAAAAATGGTACTACACTACACACTTGTAAAACGTGCATCTTTTTAGTTTTAACAAGGTTTTTTTTTAAATGACGACTATATCAAATTGGTCATCATCTGTTCATTGTAATGTATGATCTAATGCAATGCCCATAACAAGAGTAACAAAATAAAACGAAGAATCAAAGTTCGTTTTTCATAGCCTCATTTAGCTAACCGGCGATTTTCATCACCGATCATAGGGATAAAATGTTAATCGGCCTATTATACTGATGTTACCTACGCCCTATCATTAAATTACCGAAGCGCCTTTAAACTTTGACGGCCATCTTTTATAGTTCAGTTTGGTTTTCTTTTCCATGAGTTCGATGAAGTTTGTAATTTAAAAAAAGGCTGTTGCCTAAGATGGATATCAAAAGTATGGAATTTTGACTGTTAAACTTTAGTCTATATACTAGTGAATATTATTTAAAGCCAGAGAGGTTGACTTGCCCAGAAAATAATCTAGTTCTTTACATAAAAAAGAAGCAGCTTTTAGTTTTCTTGAAGTTGCTAGCTAGCCAGCACTAGCTGCTGATTAAACTGAAAAACTAGCTTCATGGTATCAACGACTTTTTGAGGTAAGAGTGTACATAGTACACATCCGAATTTTCATTTTTTTATCCCCTGTATTAACAATATCCAACCAACATAAAACGTGTGCCTCTTTTAGGTAATGTCTTTGCCCTGTCATTCACTTTGAATTGGCCGGCTTTTTTCAAACAAGGGATAATCACTGCCTGTAACGGCGCCCAATATAACTACAAAATATTCTTAAATTTGGTAACAGGCCCTTTGTGTGTGTTACTCTAATAAAAGCTGGCAATACTCGGCAGCAACTGCAGTGAACAGTTGCAGTGGCTAGAAAAATAGATTGTTTCAAATATTAAGTAAGAACTGTGAAATACAAAGGGCATATTTACAAAGGGCCTAATACGACGTGACGACCACTTTGGTGTGATGGTCAAGAAGTTGACTATTAACCAAGTGGTCGCGGGTTCAATCCCGGCACTGTACAAACATTTGTATGCATAAACATGTATGTTTATACTGGTCTGGGTGTAATATGTATTTATTTAAGTTTATTTGTAATACCACTGTTGATTCTGATATCTGTAACACAAGTGCTTAAGGTACTGACCACGGAGTCAGATCAATTGTATAAGTATATTTATTTTTAAATAAATTTTAAAAAAATACTGGATATACTTACAAATGGCAAGCCACCCACGGGACCGGAGCATATCAGTTTAAATTCAATTTAACCCTTCGATTAAGACGATTCACTTTAAACAACTTACATAACCCTCCGGCACTTAAAGTAGAATCGGTAGGGTTGTCTACTTCAATCTTTCAATTCAACCATGCTGGGACCTATGGGACTTATGACGACACCGAAAACTTTGTTAATTCGTCTTAAGTACATTAAAACACTAGGTACGTAAAATAATAATATATAACATTCTTGCGTTCACACTTTCATTGCATACCTACATTTTAAATTTGACCGTGTTTGTTTGAAAAGAATATAATAGTAATTTGTGTGTGTAAATTTTTGTGATTGAACTAATAAGCGTGTAAGTGCATGTTTGTAATAAAAATAATCATAATAGTTGTAAAACATTGTATTTGTGAACAATGTGTGAAGAACGGTGGCGTCATCACTTTTTCTGGCTTTGCGATTTAACCGTTTGCTACTAAGTACTTTGATATAAATTTAAGTCTTATTAAGTAAATAGGTACCTTTAATGCTTAATGTTTTTACATAGTAATTTATTTACGTGTTGTTAAGAAGAAGCAGCACTCCCCGTTACGAGTTGATATACTCAAAAGGGAGAACCAACCTAACACTTTGTGAAAACTTAAATGTAACACTAAAGGTTTTTGTACTAGTATTTGACAAATATTTATTTTCTTTCAATGATACAAATAGTATTTGTATCATTGAAAGAAAATAAAACTTTTGCGTAACATTGCTTTGACAGTCAGTGATGTAAATATGAATTTATTTTGACCGCCTAACTAAACTATCAAATGCTCGGATTAAATCACTATTGTACTGTAATGTACTGTATTGTACATATTGTAATGTAAAGTACTTAAGTACTAGAGTAAACTTTCTCTAATTTATAAAAATTAGACAACCCTAAAAGCCTCCGCCAGAATTCCCCGTAAGGCTTTTGGTCACTACCCTTAGCGATCAATTTGGGATAAAAGAGCCGCAGGTAGCCATTAATTGACTATTAAACACGTATCGGCACAAAAAGGCATAAAAGTTTAAAAACAATGAATTTCACGAAAGTTGATAACTCAATTTTGAGAGGTTGTTAAAGAAGAACATGAATGGTATGGAGAAGTAAGATAAATATTCTATTCACGTTGTCGACAACAGTAACAGTATTTTAACATTTTGTTAAGTACGTTTATTTATATAATAGAGTTCATTACTAATTTGCCTACACATAATATCTAATCCAATGTCATCTTTAGACGTGGACAAACTGAAATAGCAAGAATTAATTAATTGATATAATTAATAAATATAAGATATTATCATAATTTAACATCATTATT
Organism: Pyrausta despicata; assembly: GCA_963921415.1. NCBI lineage: Eukaryota > Metazoa > Arthropoda > Insecta > Lepidoptera > Crambidae > Pyrausta > Pyrausta despicata. Next base: position 10,818,845 of record OY992858.1, on the reverse strand, counting down.
GGATCATCTAAGCTTTTAAAACATAGTTTAATTGCTAGACTATTTAAATAAAGCTAATTAGTTTGAGTTTTCTAACGAATGCTCGACTCCATTGCTTCCTTGTTCAGTGGCGGTGTCTTTGAAAAGAACGCAAGATGAATATTGATAGTGACAAGAATAATATTAATACCAAAAAGAATTCCGCTGTGAATCAGGCACAAATTAACAATTAATCAGATTTTGCTCCGGGCCAAAGAAAAATGTGTTCAAAATTGAAGGCTATCACAGTTAAGTGACGGTTTAGTAAAATTAGCGGTACCTTAAAATATATTAACTTAGGTATACTAAACCAGAAGTAAGATATTCCTTGATACCCGTTTCTGACAGACCAAACCAAGGCAAGGGGCGCCCCCTCTGTGACAACCGAAATATTGATTTTGACATTGAACTCTGTACCTATTTATTTCGTGGAAACGACGAAATAGAATCTCTGTCTCAAGATAATTTAAAAACGCAGTAGTCAATTACAACTATCATTAATATTGATCAAGTTAGCTGAACGGTCTATTTTTTCAACATAATTAACAACTGTTGCTAATCAACACAGCCCCTAATGACTGGCTATAAATCCGTAGTTTAACAGTTAATAGGATGGGGCGGTAACTAAAAGGGGTATCATTGGGCTATTTTGGTCGGGCACACTCACCGGTTTTAAGGCGACGTCATTTGTTATGCATTAGAAGTTAGTAGAATAATAAATAATTTATTTGTTAATTTTTCAACTCTGCCTAAGCTATTGATGCGTAGCATTTAGTCTCCCTGTTTTCAATAGGTACAAAAATTTAATAATTTTGTGCTTTTTATTGCTTGAGAATTTTCTAAATTAAGTAAAAATAAATAAAAATTTATTTAATCTCAATTCTCTTTGTTACGATTTATCCCATTTTTTGTCCAGATATTTATGAAATAGAAAAAGAAAACTGCCCATAGCGTCAAATAAGTATTTAAATTTGGTTAAGTAAGTCTTTATATGATCTTAACTTATGATCAAACGGACAAACGACTTCCATTTAAATGATCTTAAAACTAGGAAATTAAGTTAGCTGGCATCGTTTTAACAATGTGATTTATTTACAACCCCTCCTTTGTCCTACAGGGTGCACCAAGCGGCATATCAAAGGACCTTAATCGTAAGTAGATGCCGAGTTGTGTGTGTTTTAAAGTGTAATGATGACGAAGCAAATCTTCGAAGGTGTTTTATTTTATTTTTATTTAAGCTTTATTCCACAACAAAACTATATACAAAAGGTGGACTTAACGCTGTACGGCATTCTCTACCACTCATACCTTTGGGCTAAGCAGAAATGATTAGTTGGCGGTGCGACAAAATAAAGAGAAAACACAAAAATAATAATACCATGAGATTAAATATTTCATTCTAAATGTAAAATATACAATAAATTTATATAAAAATACATATTTATAAATACATGTTTTGTAATATACATAATATGTGAGTCTTTTTGTTTTAAGGTGGAGATAACAAACCCGATTGGTTCAGTTTGGTAACATAGGTACTAGTTTTAAGGATTAAATGATTTAAGAACCTACTACACTTAAGAACCTACTAAACTCGATACATAAGTACATACATATTATTGCTTTAGCAAAGCTTAGTAATAAGGCAACTGGACTTCCTAAATCACCAGCTCATTTAAGAACCAATTTACGATATTTTTTTATTAAGAATTAATTAACACTATTATTCCATTAAGGAACAATAATTTTCTTTAACTACCAAAACCTTGGCCCGGTTAATGAATGCTTCTGCTAAGGCCGTTTATAGGAAATCATTATTTTCATATTATGGGTACACATATAAGTAGATGTTTTAGTTCAGTAGGTAGCTTGATAGGTAAGCAATTAGAATACTATCGGCTCTGCAGGAAGGTCAAGAAGGACCAAGAAATTTAAGATCAAAAATCAAAAAAATTATTAAATTCTTGCCACTTTTTAATAATATTGCCTCAATATTATTATGTAAAAATGTCTCTTTTCTATCGTATTCGTATGAGCAATTAATACTCTTTAGAAATACTATTTATTTTATTTTGTTAAGTTCACACTTCACACTGCAAGTTTACGTATGCGGACGAATATTAGTCATATTGCACAAAAACCATTTCCATTTTGTGGTATAATGAATGGTTTAGATGTTTCGATGAGTTTCAATAATGCCTACATACAGGGTGGTCCGAACTGTGACACTAAAAATGGTGGGCCGATTTTGATGAAACTTGGCTTTTGGGACTGATTTGTCAAAAAAAGAACTATTAAAAGTGTAAAAAAATCCAATATGGCGGATTTTTTTTTGTGTGTTGGCCGATTTCGATGAAACTTGATTTCTGGAACTATGTATTTTGCAAAACAACTGTACAATGTTCAGAAGCTGACGGGGAACTAGTGTTGGGTTGAATAAAAATTGGACCCAAAGTTAAAGGTAACATTGGGAATGACCAGCTGTGACCTGGTGGCCTTAACCCTATGTTCCGTCACAGGAGACTTTTGTGCACGCGTGAAGGAATTCGCAACAATGCGCCATCATAGCCAAGGGTTACTGGACTTCAGGTAATACAGTATAGATAGGCACGCAGTAACATGAATTTAGTCAATAATTTTTTTTTGGATGTGTTTAATATGAGCAAATGTTTCCCTTAACGTATTGTAAAAATACAAATTAATCTATGTTTTTGGTAAACCAACAGAACATTAAATAAAAAAGTTTGTCGTGCTTGTGCTTTTTTATTGCATAATTCACGCAGCACATCAGGCTATAATTTTTGTTACAAAATAGCCCGTATCACAAGCTACTAAGATACTAGCTGACCCGGCAAACGTTCTTTTGCCATATAAATTATTGTGGAAAATCACTAAGGGATATGAATAATAGATGTTGGCCGATTCTCAGACCTACAAATATGCTCACAAAATTTCATAAGAATCAGTCAAGCCGTTTCGGCGGAATACGGGAACGGACATTGTGACACGAAATTTTTATATAGGTATATGTATACAGGGTGAAAAAAAACCTTAACGAAGCCGTGAACCACGCGTTCAGAACATCAAACCAAATGGTATGAAAAAGAAATTTTGTCTGGGAAACAACTTTTATTTTTTGACATCAAAAAAAATAATTTTCACTTCTCATGCTCGAAAAAGTACTACTTTATGCAGGATCTAGGCGACATAAAGTTGAATTTTATGCACTTGTGCATAAAAGTAGCTTTTTAAATGTGTCTACACTAAGGCAGTGACCATTTAGCCCATACAGCCAAAAACAATTAATTGTACATGGATAAAACTTGCTAATTTATAATATTTCCTTCCCTATTTGCATTTTTGATTTATAATAAGATAATACGAAAAAGAAACTAAATATCAAAACGTGTTTACCGCAAAAAAAAAACATTATTCCAAAATAATTTAAGAATAGGCTGTATATTTTTTTTCTTTGCCCGAAAATTATGCAGGAAAATTAAAAAAAGTAAAGTAGCGGGAAAGAAGCCGTGAACTTTTCGTATTGAATTTTCTCAAATTATTGTTTTATTTTCTCGCAATCGAAGTGAAAAGCAGAGTTTACAACTCGTGCACAAATCATTTTTATCCTCGACTTCATCATCTGCCCTCGCCCTGCGGGCTCGGGCATATAACGATCTCGGATAAAAATGACTTGCTTTATGCACTCGTTGTAAAATCTACTATTTATTCTAGCCCGCAATGTACAGCGCGCACGCGAAAAAGTCACCGCGAGGCGTGTTTCTTTACGCCGCCGCGACGCGGTTCGGTTCCAGTGTGCGCTGTTCATTGCGGAGTGTGCCATTTAGAGGCTTTTTATGAAAGAACTAGTGAAAATTTGTATCATGTTTCTTTGGAAAAAAGTTCAGTTATAACGGACAGAAGTCATTTCTGTAACAATCATCAATTTTTTTTTCAAACTTTAACCATCAATATCTCAGTAACCGATAACTTCCCAGGCATGGTGTAAAGGAAGAAAATGATCGTAACAATTGGTAGAATATGTGGTATTCGGCTTCGTTAAGGTTTTTTTTACACCCTGTATAGAGAAGATACTGCAGTGTTTACCGTGACGTCCTGGCCACCGCACCTACAATAATAAACCTCCAAATTGGAATTGTTGACTATAAATTCTGCGATTTGTAAAAAACCCACCCATAGCTAATACGATAAATGCTCCTTCTATTTTCTAACATCATCACAAAAGAATCTAAAATGCTGGCGCCAACGGTCGACCTTGTTAAAAATCGAAGATAGTTATTTTATTTTATTGTAAATCGTTGGCGTAAATAATTACAAACGTTGAACGTTAATAAATTGTCTTTTATTGTGGGGAAACTAAACACCGATTGACATTTTTCAAGTTTTGTTATGTTTGTGCTTTAGTTATTAAGAAATTTAAACTTTACAGATTAAATAAAAGAAACAAACTATAAAAAAATCTAAACGTAACATTCCTGTTCCTATTAGTAGGTACTTTTTTATTTATGTTGCAAAGCGCCATCTAATAGAATTCAGAGATACTAGTTACTCTTAGTACAATATAAGCAACGCTCTATAGACAGACTAGTAAAGTTAAGCAAACAGGCTAGATGGCGCTACGGCATTATAGCGCCATCTCTGCCACAATTTATGAACTACCGTCTAGAAACAGTTGGTAAAAATTCGCTTGTGTCTTGTAATGAATGCGATAGATGTCACTAGCCTTGTGAAGTAAATAATGAAAATTGTGAAATGAAGTTTTCTTGTAAATACTTATGAATGTTTGTGTATATTTCTTGTAGTAAATAAATTATATAATTTAGTGCCAGAAAATAGTGTTGTCGCCTTAAAGAAAATAAACTACTTACAACCTATCATTTCGGTAGTTGAAAAAGTTTTTGCATATAATATTGTATATAATATGTATAATTTATATAATGTTATATAATATTGTTTTATTTTTGCTTATGAAACAAAAATGAAATTAAGTGTAAATTTGTTTCCTTAATTTTTTTTTTGGTTTATCTGTTTTTATACTGTTAGGCTAGTTGTATTATAATATCTTAGTTTATTATCTTTATTCAAATAAATCTCTTATATACACATAAACAAAAGTGTAAATTTTAAAAATGCAAAAAGCTTGCCCCGGGTGAGGATCGAACTCACGACCTTAAGATTATGAGACTTACGCGCTGCCTACTGCGCTACCGAGGCCTAGCGACTTGGCATGAAATTGATATACACTTACATAGTTGCATATTGTTAATCTTCAAGGATTTCGCGTTGGCCGTTCGTGTGCCGTCGATACGTTGGTTGGTTTGGTTACAGCACCCACAGAGTGCGTACGTCATGTGAATATGTATTGTAAAAATCAATGAAATAATTACCTACCAGCATGTACAATTTTTTGTAAATATTCATGGAGGACAATGAAGTAGATTCCACTTAAATTTTGATGAAATTATTAGTCTGCTAGCTTTTTAAAGCATGCTGCATCATTAAAAAAATTACCATGATACGGCATTTTTAGCAATTAAGAGCTGCCTTCTAAATAATAATAAACCTGAAATATGAGTTAAATAAATAATGAGTTTTATTTACAAGTTTTAATTTCTGCGCGGTGGGTTTTACACATCTCCAATTGGCTAGACGACACCACCAATCGTTGACATACTTTTTATTATCTGTCAAAACGGTCTGCCTACATAGATTTCGTATGGGAATAAATGATTGTGACGTCACGGTCATGTGTCAGAAATCGGAGTCAATTGACCGAATATTTATTGCGTTTTGTGTGTTTAAAAATTGGTTTCTACAGCTTTTTTGAAATATATTAGTTGTATTAACTTCATAGGGGCTATGTTTTTTAAACACCATGTTCTTGACAATATTTAATATAGGTGTCATCATCCCAATTCCCAACGTTGCTTGGCCCTGCCGTCATTGAACTGGTATGTGACTGGTATGTGATATTGATAGTATGTGGACGCTACACGACCAAAACGGGCCAACGTGTGGCGCCGGCCTTAAGCTACACTACAACAAAGGATTTATTTAAACGATCGATAAATCTGACCAACTTCGATTTGAAAGGTATTTCATCTACTTTTTGTAGGACCAACGATTTCCTCTATTGACTTCAGTAGTCGTTTTTTTTCCTCCAGTAAAATCAATGACCGTTGTCAGATGAAGGCGACCATCGTTAGAGACACGGAGCTGATGCAGCCAAAATTAAATTGCCGTAAGTACGTATTTCACGCTAGATTCTTCGACTGACTGATAGGATCTGTCGTGATGATCTATCCTATTATCGTTAAGAGGACGTACGTAAATATCCCATACACATCGCATACTATATCACCCGAAATATATAATTATAATTTTATGTCATGTGATAAAAACAACGGCATCATTGGGAAACGATATTTTACACTGAATGTAATGTGACTGAATGGTAGTTAACGGGTGAGATATGTATTATTTTTACTCAAAGTCGCAATGTGAAAATAGTTGCTATCTGGAGTTTAAAATTGTAAGTAGGTACCTATATGTTTTGACATTTACCCTTACACCCTTTTACACCCACTTACATACTTAGTATGTGAAATTAATACTTATATGATAGCAAAATAGATTACATCCCGTATAACTTTCATAAAGTCGACATCCACGAGGGTAGGAAATCTAATGAAAATAATATTACAAGTCGCTACGTCCGTCTGTCCACGTCTGTCCCTTGGTTATTGCGGAATAGATCTGGAACAAAACCGTGGAGATGACATTGCACATTGATATTTATGTGCAAGAGCATTACAATAAATATTAGTTTACACACAGAAGTACACAGATAAGAACAGCAGCAATTATTACTTGTCATAAAATATATTTTCTTACTATGACAAAGGTCAGTATAACAAGTAGGTACTTTATCTTCTTCTTCTTCTTTATGGATTTGGCAACCGCGAATTCGTTTCGCCACAACATGAGTAATTATGTTCAACATGAGTATTATTCATTCACGCACTCATTTATATTACTTTCAGAATGATTGCTTTATTCGCTCCGAAGGAGAAACTAAATGCTCTAAATCTCGGGCGGTCGCTTCGCTTGCGCCCTTGTGTAGCATTTTGTGTTTCCCAAAGAAAAATATCATGCACTGATTTATTTTACTTTTTAAAGATCGCTTCGCTCGCGCAATATCACTATTGGATGTTCTGTGGGAATTCTAAACCACAAAAACTTTTTTGATAGTCTGATAGTCATATCCTGAATGTTTTGCTCACAAAGACATGAATTGTGCGAGATTTTCAAAAGTCTTCAAAAAAAGAATGAGCATTGAGCACAAAACCATACATCTAATTCCGAAGCATACTTCGTCAGACCAAGTTTGTTTAGGGAAATGTGAAAAAAATGGTCTGGAAAAGACAGAGATTTTATTAAATTGCTACAGACACACATTGAAAGGGAGAATTTTAAAAAAAGTGTACAAAATGTCAAATTTTTTTGAGAAATTAGTAAATTTTGACCCTTCATAAGGTCCCCCAAAAATGTATACGGGGCCCCGCCAAGGACACTACGCCCACTGTAAAAAGGTAAGGAATCGGATATATTGCATTATGAAGAATTAAAGGAACGGATCAAGGGTGTAAAAAAGAATCAGTCAAATTACAAAAACTTACTTACAATTGTTTTGTTTAGATTTCTCCGCTTCGTTGTGCGGGTCAAAGCAAAACCAATTAATTTAAGAAATTAAACCGATCAATAAAGCACTAACTGGGTAAAATACTTCAATTGTATTTTTTTTTCAGAAACAAGGTGACTCTACTGCATCACTGTGCGTCCATCAGATCTAGATTATATTTTGAGTTGTCCACTAAGTTTTGATAGAGTTAAACGATACTACAGAGGATATCTTCGGTTTATACCTGTTCCTCTATTAGTAATATCGTATCGATAAAATAATATTTACAACTGCCAATAATTAACTCGTCCCAATAAATTGTTTTCACCGTACCGGTTCTGCACTATTTTATGAAATATGAGCAATGTGACCCTAAATTGGCTACGATCTACATGAAGCAACCGCAGATGATTCTGGTTCCTATGTGTTTGTATAAAAAATATGTAGCTAGCGACAAGGATTGCGCGACGTCATTCATGCGAATACTCGTACAAAAGACAGAAGTGTCGCGACGAAATACGTCTGCTAAAACACGTTGAACGATAAATATTTTCCCAAAATGCCAATCAATTTGTACCTTTCGCAACACCCTTCCACTCGTCAACTGTAAGCCTTTTCAGTCGCAACTTTGCAACTTTTCTTAATCGACACCTAAAATGTCATTATATCGGTCCAAATTCTCCCCGGCGTGATAAATTTTGGCTCGTTTTGGTGAGTTTTACCCCATCGTTGTGAATATTTAAAAAGTCGTTGGAAAGGTTTAATTGGGCAATCCTGTAAGGATTAAATTATCAAGACACCTAGTAACGCGGCTTCGAACTTAATGAATTCAACATGAATTAACCGCGGTGTAATCGCGGCTTTCCGTTTGTGCTGACTTAGGGACTGGAAACTTGTTAAATACAGCAGATATAGAATTGCTGTTAGGAACATATTATCTCAGTATATCGCTAGCTGAAAGTCATAGCTACTTAACAATAGTTTATGTTGCAAAAACACAACGAGAAAGATGTAAAAACAGTGAGTAGGCTTTTACTGCATCTTTAACAAGCAATACTGAACTTGAACTAGGTAAGTATCTTGACGACATGTCGTCTGTTACAATCATCGTCTATACTGCAATTCATAAAGGGAGAACAACCAGTGTACAGTGTACCAATACCTTATTCCGTGCCTCGGAAAGCACGTTAAGCCGTTGATCCTGCGCCTGATCTCTCTCCTGTCATGTCGGATTGCCGTCTCACCGAACTTTGAGAGTGATGGAACAGTGATTGCACCTGTGTATTGCGTTCACACTTGTGCACTAAAATATCTCCTGCGCAGTTGGCTGATCACTGTTGAGATTGGCCGCTGTGGTCGAAATCGGCCAGGAGGACTATACTATATACCTTATTGTCGAATTCAATACCTATATATGCATTTAATACCAAGCACAGTTAGGTAGTCGAGTTTGAACGAGCACTTTCCAACAAAGACCTTTTTAATTCACAACCTTCCGATTCTTAGCGACCGTAAAATGTTTACTTTAACCAACGAGGGGGACATTTCAACTTTATTTTTTAGCTTCTCTTGTGCCTTAATTTTTTACGGAACATCTCCCGAGACCGATCCGCGATTTGAGTTTCCAAGTTTTTTCGAGTTTGTTAAAAGGACTCTTTACAATGGGTTACATAAAAGTGGAAAATGTCTTGAATAATTTTACGAGCCCCTTCATGGAGATAAAAGCAAAGTAGAACCATGATGTGCTTATTGAATTAATTTAAATATTTAAGCAAGTTTATTTACGTGTTGTTTGTTACGTTACTCACTTTTAAGTTTGAAAAATTTTCGTTTCTAATCGGGAGACCGCCCTTAGTATTCTACACAATTACCCACTTTAGAAACACGTAGAAAATTTTGTAGATGACATTAAACTTTATTAATATTAAAGACCGTAATGTCAACCGGCAGTGTCATAATTGACTATGTTCTAGGCCAGGGGCCGGCAGACTTACCAATCAGATGAGCCAAATATCCAGTTTGTAGATTTTCCCATACTTTCAAAGAGCCGCCGGCCATGCACGACGGGGTAACAGAGTGCGAGCGCGCAAGTTGACTATGAATTCATTTGTTTTATATTGTCTAGGTCTTTTTTTTGCGGCTCGCGAGCCGCGGTCTGCTGACCCCTGTTCTAGGCGATCAAAAAAACACTTACATCGTTCCAACGAACACAAAAATTGTTTATCCCCAAACTAAGCGTTAACTTGTGCTATTATGCCTAGGATAACGGATAGAAATACTAAAACACATTAACCCATGACTCAGGTAAATGCTCGTGTACATCACACACACATTTACCTCTAGCAGGATACGAACCCGTAACAGTCGGATTTATACTTTTTTTGTTTTCCATTTTCGTACCACTAATTTTATTTACTGTACGTCTAAAGGTACAAAGTGAATAGAGACTATCATGCCTAAGCATAAAATATGCGCACAATATTTCGCGTTCACATTAAAATTTATCACGAAAGGCGACTTTACGGAAGCCAGGTGATAAAATAAAATGACACTTGTTTACTATAGACCCGGGAATATTACTCAACAAGACATTATATTTTTTCTACCCAATTTTCAACCTTATTTGTGAAGGGGTAGAGAAAAACACACGTTAGGTACTAGTCAGAAATTGAATGGTATGGGGCGTGTGAGACCCGTTTTATTTATGGTAGAAAATGGCTTTTGGATTGCTACGGAATAAACGGCAGACGCGCGGTGGTAACTCAAATTTAAGTTTTGTTTATCTGTTTTTGAAACCCCCGAATGTGCCTTTCCTGAATTAATTTATGCTTACTTTTTTAGAAAGCAAAAAACTTAATTGATTTTGAAGATTGTTAGAGACATTTACATAAGCCAGTTTCAATTTTAACGTCATGCGATTCCTGAATATATCTGCAGGTTTCTATGTGCACGTATTTTAATTAGTGAAAAAATAAGTAAGTTGGTAAAAGTTGAAAGTTAGTAAAAGTTTCCAAATATCACCTTGGCCAAAGAATTTACAGTCAACTCGTATCTCTCAACCTAGACATTCCAGAGAATAAGCCCTGAAACAAATTGCGAGTAGCTCATAAACAGAAACTATTCCATGTAAATAAACAATACATAACCTCAGATTTTAGTACCGGACCCGCGTAAAGGGGTGTGCACACTGGACGCCGTAAACTGGCTGGATTACTTTTATGCCCTTGCGCACATAATAGCGCATAAAACTCGCGTGAAAAACACTAGTTACGATCTTATGGCTGCGCCGGATGAGCGCCGGACTGGTACCGTCGGAGAATAAAGAGAATAAAGCCAGAGAGTAATTATTTTAAGTTTGTATGTTTATAAATTCCTCTTAGTACGTAAATAACTTGAGATACATTGTTTGTTTTTTATTTTTGTGCACCGCCTGTATTTTCTCTCCTTGGACCTATTTGTTGACTGGTAGAGAATGCCTTCGGCATTAAGTCCACCATTGTACATGCCATGATTGTGGCTTCTAGACGTCTTGTCTTAAGCGGTGCCCAAGGTGAGCGACAGAACGCGGCACGTGGCGATGCACGCGATGCGACAAAATGCGATCAATAGAAAATTGGATTGCGTCCGGTCACAGATTGCATATCGCGACTACGCCATACGTATAACAGGCCATTGTAATATATATATGACCGGATGCGTAAATATCAAATACTTAGTCGTTCGTTATTATTTGATATTTGCGCGTCGAGTCGCGAGGTAGCGCGTCGCGTTGTCGCATTTGTCGTTCACCTAGGAACAACGCGTAAGAAATAAATATTCTTTAGATTTAAACTGATGCTACCGCATCCGTCAAAATCGTAAATCTTTTTATTTTAAAGTGCGTGATACCCGTGGTATTATATCGCAGAGTACCTATATCATGACGTGATGTCGTCCATTAATCAATGCTTATTAAGAAATTATATTGACAAAGTAACTATTTTACTCGAATTTAGATCTGTCTTTGTCGTTTTAAGCGAGTTTAAAAAAAAAAAATATTTTGTTTTTTTTGCAAACAGTACAGTAATTCCTAATTCTGGCTAAGCAATAGGGGTGAAGTAGCTCTTATAAAAATGTCAGGGTAAGATTTAGGTACCCATGTGTATTGGGATGCGGAAAATAATACAACATTACATGATTCTACTAATTTTTTGGATTTAGTATTTCTTGTTGTAAAAGTCGTAAAAAATAAAGGTTTAGACCACTTTTTCAATAGGAACTTTTATGGTAATAATTTCAATCACAAGCTTACATCTCAGATTAGCATTTGATGGAACCTCACCCATAATAGCAGAAAATATGACCTAGGTCAGAACTAAATTTCAAAAGAAACTTTTATTTATATGTGGCATTCAATCATTTAACATCATCGACCAGTTTTTGAATTAGATTCTTTGACAAACTTCTATCAGTAAAATCCAAAATGCTTTAACAATTTACTTGTTTCCTTTCAAAATTAATTAATCAATTTGAGTCATCGAGAATAAAAATAAGGTTTTTAATCACTTTTTGGTAATAGAACTATTTTTTTTATTCCTTGAAATAACAGTTATGTAGTCAGTGTCAGTCAACCTCATAAAGGAATGATTGTTGATTCTTGATAAAAAATAAAAATAATCTATGGTCAATCAAATTATTATGAAGTAGACATTAAGATCTTGTGAATAAGATGTATGCAAGCAATTGTGATCCTTAAGGTGGTAACCACTTTCTGTTGGCCACCGTACACCTCTGAAGCGAATGACGTTATAAATATAGGTGTTCCGTAATGCCGTTACAATAACGTTATTACCCGCACGGCAATGTTACAAAAGGCGTCTACTTTACGGCTACTATAAACGTGTACCGTCAGTCACAAAGAGTTTACACCTCATCAAACATTTAGGAATTAATCGCGACCCGACCGGGAAAGCCATATCGCTCACCGTAAAAAGTTTGTTGTTGTACTTGTAACTATGAAAATTATATCAGAGGGGATTGTCTAGAGGTGGAAGAGGATGGGGCTAAGAAACAAAAGACACTAAAAAGCAAAACAAATGATGACTGAAAATAAAATAGATGCTTTTACCTGTTATTTAACATTTTTTATAGTTACACTTAAAACTATTTTTACTTAAAATTATTATTATTTTGACATGGTACTAATGTGTTCCACCTTATAGTTGATGTGCGTGCCCAGTAGTGGGACGTGTATAGGCTGATGCCATGAAATGAGGTGTGAAGACACACATATTATTCATTTTAATTTTTTTGTAAAAGAAATGTTTCATTCCGTACAATCCATGTGTTTCCGTAGGTACATACACAGTATTTATAAATTTTAAGATTACATACCATCTTGGTTTAATAGCAAAATGGCGATCCTTCAAACAAAAAAAGAATTTTTCATTTAAAAAGTTCTATTTTTAAAATTAATTCCAACTGGCCAATGTCCGAGGATCCCGTCCGTGGCAGCACAATACTGGCTACATATCCTTCAAGCCACCCCCAAGGAGTGTCATCTCGAATATAATATATTGCGTCGGCTGGACCCGGCCCTCCCTTAGGAGGCCCTGTTAATTACCAAGTACAAGTCGCAGTCGCCCTGGGGTATACCTTTTAATGTTTTGTTTATATGTATTTAACTAATATTTTAATGCGGGAAAATAGTGGGATGAACAGTTTTGAGATTGCTAAACTCTAATTCATATTACTCGAATGGAATCGAACACATGCGTTTACTGCTTGTTTTATTTCTACATTTGAGTTTCAATCCCTAAAGATTTAATCCTAAAATACTTATAGAGTGCAATCGCTAGCAGAGTTATACGGGCACCGAAATTTGATGAAAATTCGAAATGTCAGGCAAATAAAATTTTCATATGGCAATAATGAATAGCCATTGTCATTGTCGATGTCAGTCGATGTATTGCTATGTCGTGAAAAGTCATTGATTTATTTCACTTAATATTTTTGTCATGATTGTAGAATATTTTGAAGAAAACTATACATTATCGTGTTGTAGTCATCGTAAGAAATGTGTTTCATGAACTGTAAACGTGAAAACTCGAATTGTTGTGTCTTAGTCGAGACAGTGGGTAGTACTCTGGATAGTGTTCGATATCATTCTCCCCATTTAGTGGTACCAAAAAAATTTGATACTTACTTCACAAAAAAAAGTGGTGCATGAGATTTTCGTAATTTATATTTCATGAAAGCAAATGTTTATTCAGAGTGACCGAAGTTTATATTATAAATTAAAGAATTAAGGTGTGTTTGTAACTGCTTAAGGGTATGACTTTAATGAAAAGACAGAATAGCATACAAAAACATTTCGAATAAAGTGAGAAAACTTATCTTATGATGAATGGAATTAAAAAGTGTTTTTCTCCTTTTTAGGTACTTGTAATTTTAACATAATTATGTTCTACTTAAGGTTATTTTTTGCAAATTTTGATGTAAAATGCAATAAAGACAAGAGTCATGTAAGCCTAAGCAAACAGGAAAACTAAATTTTCCTAAACTATGTAATATACTTTTCCTAAGAAAACTGATATCGTTTTCTTACCCTGTTAATAATTCAAAATATCAAAGTCATTTATTCCAATTTCCCCAGTGTTACGATACAACAATTCAAATTACGCTGATTTTCATGAGATTCCGGTGATCGTATAGTAAGCAAAGTTTGGCTAGTTAAATCTTTGAAAGTCGTACGACGACGAACTGGCCGAAAATAATGAAGGTTGCAACCTCTGCGTACCAATTTCGTGAATTTTGTTTTTCTTTTTTAACGTTTCCCGCCAAGATGTTTCGAACTTAAAACCGCTGGGGATATTTGACGTCGCTACGGTTCGAAAATTAAATTTAATTCCCCTACATTTTTCCGCCCTCGAAATTATTGTCGGCTGTAAGGACTTTTCCTGCGTGTTATTTAATTTCGGGAGGGTCATTGTGACCATCGTTTATTTTATTCGAAATGAAATATAGGAAAATTAGATCCCGGTATCCTATTCTGGATATACTCGTTAGTTAATGCTTTGTTTGATTGTCATAAAGAAATCATAAGTATATAAAGGTAAGGATTACTTAATTTTAGCTTTTATTCCGTATTTTTAAAGTCTTTGCCATGCATAAATAACTTGATTAGTGTAAGGTAACGTAACTGATATAACACAGCTTGTCAATAAATGAGATTTATTTATTCAACTTAATGGATCAAGTATGAACATTTTTGTCTGTTTTCTTGTTCTTAATATTAAATCACAAGTCGTAAGAAGGACATTTCACTTGCACCCCAGAGCAGCCCGCGCCGGGCGCGTTTCATAGCTCGTAATATTTTATTAGATAACCGAATAAACTCGTGAACGTTTGCAATTTTGCATGGAAACGGCCCGTGACATTTTTGAGCAGGTTTGGGGAATTTTATTCGTAAATTGTTAATCAACAAAAGTTTTGAATTCTAAAAAAAATTGATTCGGTACTTCAGGAGGTATGTTGATTGGTTTAATTTAGTGTCTACAAGTGTCTCTTGCTCAATTAATAGTTACTGACATTAATTAAGCTCTCAGGCATGCATAGAAATGAGACGACGCTAAAATGAGTTAGATTGTTAATAAATATACCAACTCCTTCTTGACAGTTGAAGAAAACAAAACACTCTCGTCGGTTTCCACCCATAAAATAAGTCAATCATCATTTACACCGAAATCTGGCCCATAAAGACGAGCCTCCACTTCACCGTAAAACATAACGCGATCCTACACACGCACGCTATTAATATTCATAATACAATTTAACGCAGCGAGGTTAATTCACCTAAATATGTAAATTATCATGAGCCGACCACCGTTAATTCAGAGATGTCAGTTTATAAATATTTGCAGCTCGCTCTCTCTTACACGGATAAGTGGAGTGTAGTAGAGATGGGTGTATTGTGTGTATTATGAATAAGGTGGTAGGGAAAATTTTAACGGCGCCTATGAGGGTTGTGAACGCTGAAATAACTTTCAAATATTGTCGCTAGGTGGACGGAAAGTTTGTCTCCTAAGGGAGGTTGTTTGGCGGGTCGAGCTCGTCTCTCTGTTTATAAATGAAACGCATATCATTTTAAAACATCGTACATTGTACGCTACTCTTTACATATAAGGATACCGGACGAGTACTCAAATTTAGATACATATCTTCTAGTTAGGTACTCAATTATCTTTTTAAGCATAGATCTAATGATTACGCCACCACCACCACGCTATTCTTTGTCTTACATCGCCCTTGCTTCATGTTCTGTACAATCGCTATTTACTTTTTACTTAAAAATAATAATTGAAGTACTGTCCTCAGTATATGCTTTTGAAAAGCTCTCTATCTCAATCTGTGAAAATTAAATATGGCCAATTTTTAAGACCTTTAATATTTTATTTTGGTTTATTCTAGTACACATACTGTACACACACCGTAACACACGTCACGTCATTTGGCGAACAAAGTTGAGGTTATTATAATGATTCGTCCGAACTCCGGACCGCGCGAGTTTCGGCCAACTTCGCGAGTGTGTTCCCCGCCGTAATGACACATGGACACATTAGTGTGGCAAACTAAAGCCGTTCTTGTACTGGCTAATGCAGTTAGCATGTAAGGTGACTTCAGAGATAGTTTGTAAGTAATATACCAGGGTAAGGTGTTTTAAGGGAGCAATCGAGGGAGTTATGAAAATTTTGGTGAAAAATTGTGAGTACTGTGAGTAGTAAAAATTGTGAGTAGGTATTGACTTAATTAGCACTTAAGTAGTCAATTATGAATTATGTTTAATTAGAAATAATTAAAACCGTTTTTCATAATGCGATGTGTTATTTCAGCCTTGTCACTTTAAGTATGGAATAGGTAAATAAGTACCTTCCAACTATTTTTTTTTAAACTTAATGAAAAATGCGAAAGGTAGCATTTTATATAAATTAAAGCACCTACACCAATCAAAAATCCTAACAAACGGTCGTTTCTCGTCTAAACGTAGTTAATCCAGCAAATTGCGAATCGCGAGTCCATAAAACATAATTAAAAATTCAATTCGGAAAAAAGGAGCGCGAAAACAAAAAATGGCGCGAGAAATCCGCGTCATCAATCCGAGGAATTATTTCATTTGCGTATTAAAATTCTCGTTTTGTCGGTCCGTGAATTATTCCTCGTCGTGTTAATTACTCGCTCCTGGTTTACTGTACCCTAGCGATTTAGGAGGCAAAGGTTTAGATACAGAAGGCTCGTTCGACGTTTTCTGCCTACCGAGAGTATGTTTCTGCCTACCTCAAAATGACATAAAATTTTTAAACTGGAAAAAAATGTAGATAGCAATGTTTATTTATATATAATATAATGTAAATATAATATAATATGTGTATATAACTTTGATTATACTATCAAAAGTAAGAAATAGTAAATAAAACTAGGTACTTTTGATCTAGGGAAGAATGCTTTTTTCCTCGCAAATAGTAAGATCGTAATCGGAATTTCATTCCAGAACACTAAATAACATTATCTCAAAAAACGTTACATTTAAGAAAGAGAAAGAAGAAATAGCATACCAACTTAAGCTAAAAATATTTTTGCAACCACCAATTTGGTTATTCTGGCTTTCTGACCAGGATAGGCCTAATTGTCACCCCTCAATTAGGTGGGCTCCCTAAAATTAGTAAAAGCCACGTGTCTAGACTTTTCAGCTTTTAGCACAGAACCAATTTAGATGTTTAAAAACGACTGAAAATGTTTCAATAAGGTCTTGTTCTGAAAACGGTATCTTAATAGTAACAGACACACGGATTAAATGGCGTTAATATTTTTTGAAAAGCGTCTTATATCAAAAGTTTCTGTGGTCATACAACTTTTTATAACCTTTTTTTATAGATAAAAAAACGGAGCTTATTGCAAATTGCAATTTTGATCAGTCAGTTGGAAATTACCAACTTAAACCATACCTCCGAAGTCTTAGTTTGCTAACCGCCTATAAAAGTCGTAGATCGAGCATCTCAAATCGATATGGCATCGTTACACGTACTTACACGTCCTATCCTAACTAGGTGTAAGGCTATGTGCACACGTCACGCCCTAACCTCGACACGCGCGAACGAGCGCGTTTGACGGTTTAATTGGACACATGCCGTGTGTAACTCGCTTAACTCGATCACGTTTATGTCACGCAGTTTTGGGACACTTACCAGTTTATTGGTTGTTAAGTTTACTTTAAGTTCAGAATTACAATTTCAATTGATTAATTGAGATTTTAGACACAAGTATAACCACAAAACTCTTGTGTGACTTTAGTTGTAATAACTATGATTGGCTTTATTTAAATGTAAACAGTTACTATGTTATTTTTTTAAAAGTTACGGATGCGTTTTACCAATTATCTAAGAATTTGATCTTGGCTTTGATTTGGTTTAAACTGATTACCTAACTCCTATCTTTTTTAAACCTAATCTATTACTAACAAAGTATTTGGAAAACGCAATAAATACATACTGATAACATCTAAAGATACTTAGAGGTAGATAGAAGATAATGTAGAATTGAAATTAGCTTGAGATTGAAATTAAGAAAGACATTTAAAAAAAAACATCACGTACTGCTACGCCTTACCTTACTTTGAGGCAAGATAAGGCGCGGAAACAAGGCGAAATAAAAGTGTCCCACACAACGGCGAGCGTAACGGTCGAATTGTAAACAGCGAGCGCGCGTTTAGTTTGCAATATTCTTGCCACGGTGGAAATGGAAAAAGGGAGCGAAGAGTAGCTTTAAAAGTAGAGGCTTTCTCAGTTTCTTTTTTACGAAAGATGTTTCAAAAAGTAGATTCGGTTGGTTGCAGAATTGTAATGCGAGTAGAATTTTCAGTTTTATGTCTGTTTATCATTTAATTAAATGAATAGCAGCGTAACTGATACAAGCACATACGATATTTTTCATTGGATAAGCTTTTTAAAAATGCTTAAACTGTCAAATACAAACAATTACAATATTTTATGACCTATCATACATCTCTTATATATAAAAATGAATTGCTGTTCGTTAGTCTCGCTAAAACTCGACAACGGCTGAATTGATTTCAATAGTTTTGGTCTTGAGATATTCGTGGAAGTCCAGGGAAGGTTTAAAAGATCTAAAATTAAAAAAAAAGCAACGGGCAGGACATCGTCTGTGGGGTCCGCTAGTATTCATGTAAAAATAAACTTTTTAGTGCGTATTTCTAATTCACACCGATTTAATGCGGATCTATTAACTTCAAATTAGAAATGTCAGGTGCCGGTATGCTTTACTACTGATTTCTCTGAACCTACCTACTACTCTGCACATAGAGGTAGCAAAACACGATATCGGAAACGCTGATGTGTGTAAGTCGGCGGGAATTAGACGTTACGACTGCTGGGAATTGCCTGGACGCGTACCTGCGGATTAGTGTAACGACCCCTTTATTTTTACATAGAGTAATGATAGTGGGTGAAACGGTATTGTAGACGGTTATATTTCTCCGCTGACGTTGAAGGGATTAAGAGAAAACATAGAAATCTTTATTATTTTAATACAAAACGTATAGTGCCCGCTTAGTTGTCGTACGTAGTCCTAAATAGTAGTAGATTAGGTATTTTAGGAACCATTTAAACCATTTATTTTGAGGATCGCTTGGTGCAATGGTCCACAGGTCGGACTTCTAAAACCAAGGGTCGCGGGTTCGATCCCCGCACAGTACAATCATAAGTGTGCATGAACATATGTGTTTGTACTGGTCTGGGTGTTTTCTATGTATAATATGTATTTATTTACAAAAAAAAGTATTTAAGTATGTTTATACGTTGTCTAGTACCCATACCACAAGCCTCGTAGCTTAATTTGGGACTAGAGAATTGGTGTGTTTGTTGTGAAATATTTATTTTATTTTTATTTATTTATCGTTACTTTTTAAGTACTTAGGGCTCGTTCAAATATACTTACAGGATCCGTTTTAACGCATCACAGTACTTATTCGATATGCTGTATTAGGTGTGAACGCTCATACCAGTACATAAATGTGCATTTTATTGCTGTAAAAATCCTCAGATACAAGTAAAAGCATTCGTATATAATTTGTTTACTTACCAGGTTGTGGAGCATGATTATGAGCTGTCATATTGTTTTTCAATACGTGGTTAGAATCACAGATCACACTGCTACAAGTACTACGACACTTTGCATCGGTATATATTTTTTTTCACAATACCAGTAGTGCACACTTTTATCGTTCACTTAATAAAGTGAACGATAAAAGTAGTTTGAAGAATACTTCACCATTTTGTAACTGTTTATAACTAAACATTGCTTATTGTTATGCGCTGTAGCTAATTTAATTTCGTCCGTTTTTGTAATAAACACCAAGACTGACGACAAAATGACTCAAAAACATTTTTTAACAAACTCATGAGGGTAGTACGTAAAATCTTGCTTAACGCCAAGCTACAACTACCAAATTTTTGTAGGTATGAACTACCGACAACTATGTTACTGAATAGGAATTTATAATTTTTCAACTATTTTTTGTTACTTTTAAATCAAGCAATTTTCAAAAACCAAATTGCGATTAAAAACTTTGTTAAAATACTGTGTTTTATATTTGTATCTGGCTCGGGTCGGGTAGTCGATGCAGCGTACCATAGATACGGTGTAGTGTCGATATAACGTATTATCGATATGGTATACTGTCAATGCAGCGTACTATGGATTTGGTGTACTTTCGACTTAGCGCACCGTCGATTAACTGTGCTGTCGATGTAGCGTACCATCGATTTGGGGTACTGTCGATGGAGCGTTTTCGATGAAGCGACCGTCGATGAACTAGACCCTTGTTACAAGAGACTAACCCATAAGTTTAACCCAACTCCGCGAAGTGAGAAAAGAACCGCTAATTTTATTCTTTTGTAATATGTTAACATTTATTTATTTAAAGATCAGAAATAGACGTTCATGTCGGATGCAACACTTTATATATTATTTCATTTTCAATAAACAAGGATTCCTTGGAAAAAATAAAGTATTTGTCCATAGTGTGGTCCACTGGTCCAAAAGTAACCCAAATTGATGGTATCTGGGTAATTTTATTTTATTTAAAACTTTATTGTACAAGAAATGTGCAAAGGGTGGACTTAATGCTAAGAGCTTTTTCTACCAGTCAACCTCAAGGTCATGCAGAAAGAAGGCAATGGGTGCAGTGTAAATTAAATGAGAAAGGTAAATTATTATACGTAGTGTTATTATTATACATTGCTGTTGTATACTTTTCTTAATCGTGTGTTAGGATAGGATGCAGAATAATAGAGCTGACCTCTCATTCAGATAACGTTACTGCCGAGTCGGCGGAAACAATCTAACCTCTAAACAACCTTCAAGTATTCACAATCCAATCCGGGGAACAATGCAATATTCGATTCTATGCGGGAACACTACAATAGTATAATAGTGAGTGTGTGGAGACAGGTATGTAGACCTGATAATGGTCCTGAGAAGTCTCTAGGCGCCGTCTGTCTAGCATCCAGCGACTGTGACCATCACTGTTTGTTTACCTTACTGCGTTTAGATGCGAATTTAGAATAAGAAAATTTTGAATTTGTTTTTTAGAATTATAGTTTTTAGACTTGAATTAGATTAGGACTTGGTAAGGATGGTAGACGGATTGAAAGGTAGTAGTTTTTAAATTAAAATGAACTGAATACTGAACTGTTTGAGAATAGATTGAATCTTTGATCTTATGGATAGCAAAAAATCTCAGTCATGCATTTTACACAGAATAATAATTGTGATAAGAAGAAAGTATCAAGTTTCTCAGACATTGGCAGAAAACTGGACTCTAGTTATTGCTGATGCCGTTTACTATTAAATAATTAAATAAAACTTCCAAAAATATTAAACAACCCCTTTTAATTACTATCACGTATTAATTTTCAGCAGCTGTAAGTACTGAAGATCGATAATTAATTAATTATAGTTAGGCAGCCGCGCCCGGTTACGACGGCACCCGTAACTACCGAGCAACAGTCGATTTCCCATGAGGTCCGCGTTCACCGTTCGCCATAGATTAACATACTGCAGAAGAGACGATGAGGACTTTACCACACATAATTTTACCTACACCCCCTTTGTGATCAAGATGGAATTTTACGGATTATACGGTTACGGGTAGACCAAAAAAGGGATTCGAATCGTCAGGTTAAAATAAAATGTAATTAAATCGCGAAACAATCCTTAAAAATGTATCATTTCAATGTCTACTGTTCGCGTAAACCGAAGAAGCTAGTACCTATGTAACTACATAAAATTGTGTTTAAAAGGTAGACCTTTTATGTGTTAGAACACTCCTCGAATCATTTTATTAATAAAGCAAATAAAGTAGTTTTGAGTAGAGAATGTGCAGAATGACGAAAAGAAGAAGACATAGAACTATGATTTTATTGTCGAAATTGCTTTTTTCATAATATATAAGTATGAATAACGGGTAGTTCAAAGGCTGTAGGCATTTTACAAAGCTTAGTGGCCCTATTGCAATGTTTTCGTTAAACTCTTGCGCAGCACTCTTGCGCAACATAAATTGACCTCTGATTGCGATTGCGATTCATGATTTGTCCTTCAGAGGCAACATCGATATCGGGTCCCAGGTTTGTGAAAAAATGCATATTATTTAATAAGTAGTAGTAGTTCAAACCTACACTTCTGAGGCCTTACTACGAAAAACGAAATCGTTCGTTTTATTACAGAAGTACACATGACAGCACGTCAAGGTAAAAACTGTGGCATTTTATGCTCGCATCGCTCCTAATACATGCGTGATGTACATAACTACTGTCGTCTGTACCCGTTTTCCTTTTTTCACGGATATCCTTTCTCGACGTAGGCCTTCTGTCTCCAGCAAATAATCATTGCCGCCGTAGCAGTGCCGCACCCGCCATGTTATTTCGCCTATTAAGGCACCTGTCATGTGAGTTTACAATAAGTAAATATGGACGTGCCACCGTTTACCCTGTTATTGGCTCACTATTGGCGACAATGCGTTTGTTTGTACGAAAAATTAGCCTTCCGTTATTAGGCAGGGTAGATATCGGAAAATTGGTTGGGGCGTTTCTACAAACAATCAAACTTTGTTGACGGCTGCTTTATTTGGAATGTGGTATTCGGGATTTTGACTTTGTTGTCCTGTTTTCGTACAATCGTCGTATTTTGGGCAGAAATACAATATTCCTAGTAGGAAATCTGAAACATTTGTAGGAACGTAGGTACCTATTAAATCATTTAAACTTTTCAAAACCTAAAACATAAAACTCGTTATTTAAAACTAGCTTCATCATTCAGTTGACCTCAGCATTTTAAATTAAACAAATGATGCGTAAAACTCGACCCTATCACATCGGTCTTTATTTATCCTCATAAAGTATTATGAAATTATATTAGGGAGGCTCTCGGGAAGTACCTACGAATATTCCTACGGAGTGACCCGTGTCACCGTAATTAGCGAATATGGGTTCATACCCGCTGTCTGTCACGTGATTTAGTGTTATTAAGATTATTATAGCCGAGCCATTTAGCTGGAGCAAACAATAATGAAGTTTTGAGTTGTAAGTAGGTATGTACTTAGTTGTTAAATAAAGAAAAAAAGGAAATATCCTTTTTCCTAAGACACGTCGGTTTTCTCATTTATTTGTGATAAAGCAAGCAGTGCAGCAGCAGCTATGAAAGCAAGTGTTTTTACTGCAATTGCTTGTTAATTAAATTTTGTAAGAAACATTTATATACTAGGTAGTTTATTGTTGCGTACATAGTTATCTTGTTAAACAATAAGACCTGATTATATTTTCTGAATTCTGGAAAACTAATATAACCGTCTTACTACAGAAGACATAAATAAGCACACTGTTTAACTAGAGTTTAATAAAAGAAATTATATCTATTTGACAAAATATGTATATATAAGTATTTATTTATTTGTTTACATAGGAACGATTTCACAAAAATTAATTACATTAATATGCTGAAAAGTGTTAAAAAAAACTAACATTTATCGTATTTTCCACCATTTTCCCGCCATTTGACATAAGTCCAAACACGTTTCGTTTCATAAAATTACCTATTAAGATTCAAATTCATTTTTCAAATTTCTTCCAAGATTTAAAAAATGCTTCATGCTTAGGACGAATTTTTCTATGAATGAAATGAATTTTGAGTGCATGATTGCAGTTAGAACGTGGTTAACTAGTCACTGTTTTAAAATCGTTCTGTGGTAAGAAATGCTAAATCCTGGTCCAGGCTCTACCTAATATTTTAGACAGCGATTATGTTAACACTGTGTAGACCATTGACTTTCTATTCTTCTATAGTTAGACGGTAATAGTTTAACAATGTTTTATGTAACAAACACTTGATGTATTATTTCTCCGTGCATTGCCATAACATTACCATTTTTACGGCTACCAAAACTAAACATATCCAATAAATCTTTATACCGAATGTTATATTAAAATACATCCACTTACTCGAATAAAGGGTGAAAACAAAACAATAATCCACGGATCCTCTCCCGAAGGGCGCATTTTGGCCCCAATAACACTTTTTATCATATTTATTGACAGACAAATGTAAACGTAGCCGAGTGCATTTGTATGTTATACCTAATACCGTTATGTTATTTTCAGGATTAATAATATGGAAGGCGGTCATTAGAAATACGGTAAAAGGATTTTCCTTTCGACGGTGCTAAGCTGATTTGGATTTATCAATACGTATTCGGGGAGAGATTTAGATCCAAATGATTTGTGAAAAGTACAGGAAATGAACAATAGCTAGCACGTAGGTACTATACAAGATTAAAAATTAACGAAATATTTTAACACAAAGGGTTGTAGCTATAATATCGAAAACATGAAATGGAATATGTAAGTTAAGTTTAAGCCGTCACTTTTTTTATAGTGGAATAACATATTATTCGTAAGTAAGTAATATGATCTTTTTTTTCAGTTTCATTTTTTTTCTAACGATTCAAAGATCATGTCTCGTTACAAAAGGAGAAGTTGCTTAAACATTACCATATCACGGAATTCACGAACCGAAATAGATTCTGTTTATATAAAAACAGGTGCCTTTGAGTACAAAGCACTACTCCAGTACATCCCTTGTGGCATTACAGATAACATATCGTATGCGTATCAAGTAAAAGCGTGGGGAATACAGATTTCCATCGGATACGAAGTTGCGAGTCGAATTTCAAAGGGTTTTTTGCGACCCATTTTGACTTGACGAGAAGATCGATGGATTGTGCTTATGCTAACTTCAGACCATCAGTCTCAATGTTGGCACGAGGTGTCAGTGTGTGGTTGTAAGATTTCCGGCAATAAAACATTTACGGGGTCATTTTGATTCGATTATAAAAAATGTGTTTAAAAATAACATAATGCCCACGGTACACATGCGGTATACTGCGGCAGTGACTCGCGACGGTCAGTGATTTATTAACCGCGGCCTTCGGACGACGGTCGCGAGTTGCGGTGACAGAATGTCATATTATATGTGCCCTTTTTGTGTTTAATAATTTTGAACAATCAAAGCGAAATACCGACTTATTTTAACACAGTTTTTTTACTCTTTATTATCATGTAAATAACCGTTACAAAACACTTAACTTACTTATTTAGTACCTACAAGTAAACCACGAGGGTTTGTAATAATTATACTGTTACAAATAAAAATAAGAATTGGACTAAAAAGACAAGCTGTTTGGTTAATAGATTAATAATAGTAATTTTCCAATACCTACTCAGCAATTTACTGCAGCTTACAATATAATATTGCTAATTACAGGAAAGAGAAGTTCAAAATGCACTCATTATTTTTTAAATGAATTTATTTTCTATTCATTTTATTGTTCATGTACTAAAGTAAAGTACTTCCCTATTAAACTAAAATGGAAAGCCAAAAAGTTCTCTCTTATCGAACATTTTGCCATTAGAATCAATTTGTTGCCGACTTGTCTACTAATATTTCTTTCCGTAATTGGATGGGACGCGAGCTGGTAATAAAATTGTAATTAAAAATTAACTATTTGATACAAGGAACCTCCTCAAGGGTGCATACTAAGTAGGTAACGCCACACATTTGTTTTTGTAACTAAAATAAACTATCAGAATTTATAACGGTGTTACATACGGCTTTATTGGGTTAAGTAATGGTATTACATTTTTAGGAAAACCCATTTCATATTGAGGCCATAGGGCAGCTACACAGTTATCCGTAACTATATGAAAAAAGCTTTTAATTTTATTGCAAATTATGCGTTTTAGGGAGATGTATTTGAAGCAAGAAATCATGAATACCAAAGGTATTAGTACCAAGTAAGTACTGTTCATGTTTTCCCTTAAAATTTTCATTTTAATTATTGATGATCAGAAAGTCCTTAGACTTTTAAGTCGTCATACTGTTATCCTCACTTTTAAAAACCCCTCTTTTATAATTCATATACATGTTTGATTCAGTTAACATTACCATTATACTATATCATGATGCCTCACACAAAAAGCTTCAGGTGACTTCCCCGTAACCCTTTATTACTCACGAAAAAACACTTTTTTATTAATAAATTTGCTAATTAAACCCACTTACCCCATTCCATTAGCCGTATCATAAGGCTCGGTGTACATTATAATAAGTTATTACAACATAATTTATTATGCTGTCATTAGAATGACACCGTCGCGTGAGTTGCTGTCATAAGTTAGAGTACACACAATGGTTGTTAATTTCATTGGACATAGTGTCAAAAATTCTGTTTACTTAGCGGTAGGGCGTCAAAATGACGCTGCATGATCTCGTTTAAGTAATCAGCTAGATAAGTATGCTAATTAAGTGCGTTTAATTAAGTAATTTTTCGGTGATAGCTTTTAGAGCGGTTCCCGCTGTTCGCCTAGTGAGTGAATGTTAATTCCAATCATTTTGTGACAAAAAAGCACTTTCGACACGTGAAAAAAATATTCAAATAACGAGCTGCTGACTTTGATATTAATTATAATTATGTTAAAAAGTTAAGCAATAACACGAAAGCGTTTTAACAGAGCGTCTGTAGGTAATCTAGGTAATATATAATCTAGTAAATAATCTTCCTGGAAGAATTTTTTATAGAGATTTTTAAGAAAAATAAACTTTCATAAAAAATGACCCTTGTTTGACCAGCTTTCGCTTTTCAATCAATTCTAAAAATTATTTGCAGTCCTTTATCCGATCCGATATAAAATCTATGTTAAAAACCAATCATACAACAATATTGGTCCACTTAGTACCATTGTTTCACTCCCGATAAGTGCTGTGTTAATAAATACTAACTCCAACCGTCAGTGCGGGACACGTCCGTCGTAAAAAGAGTGAGCAACGCGTGGTCGGTCCGAATCGGACGAGTCATCAATTCCCACCGTTATTGATATTGGCGCGAGTCATGGGTACCAATGGGACCATTCCGTTTTCGTTTGCTGATTTTTCTGAGTAGAAATTTGCTGGGATAGTTTTTGATAGTATAACAGGTGTAGTCCAAATACGGATCAATTGGTGGACATATGTTTGCACTTCAAAATATTATTCGGCTTACTTTCAAATCTATTTTCAAGCACAGTTCCAATCTCGAAGATCTGTTTATTGAAAATACAAATGAACAAGAAATATTCATTATTTTATGCTTAACCTACTTCCAAAGAGAAGTGAGACCCAAGTTGAGAAGGCATATCTACTCCACCGCTCTCTATTTGAATTTAAAAAAACCTGGCGAACCAGTTTGGAATTAAATTCTCTTGATTACATCGCTAGCAATATATTTCCCTGAAAATAAATTCGAAAATCCCTTTATTTCCTTAAAAATCCCACACCAAAACCACGTGTAACAAACCGTGGAGCAAAATCCACCCGAAGCAAAACAACACCTGCATTACCATAACAAGACTTGAAAATTTGCTTTCGCAATCGAATAACCCGCCTCACCCGGTATTAAGTTATCCACTTTTTGTGCAAGACGTCCACGTTAACATATGAATATGACAAATTGTGGTACGCCGGTCAGACGGCCGAGTTTACGGCCCCCCAGAGACAAGGGGACCAACTTGAAAATTTTTCATTCCATCCCGCCAGAAAAGAAAAACGGCCTGGTCACTCGTCAAAACTGTTACAATTTCTTAGAAACAATAATAGGTGGACTACGTGCCGTCCTGACCGCCAGAGCCATTATAGCACTGTCAATGTTATTTATTTTGGAGCGCATGTTGTGAATTTTTATTCTATCATGGGATTTCAAGTTTTATTGGTGAGTGAAGTTGCACCACCTGGGGGCAGAGTTTCCAAATTAATGTTTTCTTTTTGGACGGTATTTGGGTATTTCGGTCTTTTTGGTTTAGAGTCGGTTTGTTATCGTTTTAAACGCTTAAGTGGAATCTTTTTCAGATGTATAGGTAAGTAGTATTCAAATGTATATAAAGTAAATCATTAATTAATAATAAAGAGACAATCATTAGTAATTGTGTCTGATGAAATCAATGATATGCGATTTCATATTTGTTTCTTCGGTTGAAGGGTCCGAAACGTCAGATTAAAATAAAATGTAAAAAAATCGCGAAATAATCCGTATAAAAGCGTATCATTCCTATGCGATTTCATTTTGACCCAAATTCGATCCACAACAAGCTTAATTTTTTTTTCTTTATTCAGGAAAACAAACAGCTGTGTTATAGTACATAAAGCTTATAAAACAAGGCGTCGTTCTTAAGCTAACTAAAGCTGTTTTTCAAATACGGCTTACATGCTTATCAAAATTATCACGACCACATGAAAATAACTAAGCCCAAAGCCGCGTTACTTGTAAATGCAGTACTGATTTGTGAGTTCGCGGCGACACAGTATTCCCAAATGGAATCAGGAAAAGTGCGCGCACGGACGGCATTGCAAATACGCATACGTCGCCGGTTTATTCTGTGTGTCTCTGTTGGAATATAGAGATGACAGTGCTAAAATATAGAGATTAAGAGCGGATTCGGCCGATTGGTCGAATGAGAATTTACACGAGAGAGATACTGAAATTTCAGTTTTGATAGTATAATGTCAAAGTGACATTGTAAAATTATGTTTTTTCTTATTCCAATTTGATCACATCCGCTCAACGATAAAAAGTTAGTATTTGGCGTAATTCGCTTTTGTATTGAGACTGCTAATCCCACTTTGCCCGCTTTTTTTAACTTACTTTCCGTATGCCACTTTCACGATGGTAGTGGTTACTGTCACAGTACCTATCCTATTTTTTTCAAATGACCAATTACAAGATATTTATTTCATTTAAGTTGATTGAAGACATAATAAAAAATACGAAAAGCTTACGAAATCAGTGCTACGTACTACGGCGTAGCAGATTGAGCCTACGGACTACGGCACGGGTCGTTCCTCATACTACGAATTTAGACTTATTTGTGTACAGTAAGTTATGCCCAACTAATATAATGTAAGTAAAGTGAAGATAATTAATTTTCACTAGGTTCTTCTAGGATGGTTTCTTTAAATTAAATGGTTCGATATTGCAGTTATCTTCCTAACAAAGCAAACATGGTTTGCTTTGTTAGGAAGAAAAATGAGATCGTGACATACGATCTCATTTTTCTTCAATCCGTCACCCTACAATAAAACCTGCAACTGACTGTGAAACCAAAAATCGGTCTAACCACGTCTAAAATTACGAAGTCAATCCGTCCTACGGCGCTCCAATATAAATGTAAATACACAGACCGGTGAAATATGACAGTTATAATTGCTTTATTGTGCCAGGGACTGCTGAGCTGGTGTCTAGTTCCGCATATGATAATTTGGCAAGTTTGCAAGCGACTTTCACAGGGTTGATCCGAATGATAAAACAAAAATTTAACGTTAATGTGAGGTTCGTTTATGTTTGAACTGCGGGTTCTGATGTCTCTCAGAAACTTAATATTGAGAGAATGATAACGAAACACGAAAACGCTAAAATTCTCGTAGGTACTCAAAGTACATTCCAGTAATAATAGCCTATTAAATTATTATAAAAGGATCCGAAAATAATCTTGATATTAAATATTAGATTTTCAACGCTTAGGTAGTTTTCTATGTTGAGTGTTTTTTGTTTTTAAAATAAAAAACAACACATTTTTAATCCATCATAGAATCGACGACGACTTTGCAACTTTGCCGTTGCCCAATCCGGCTATTGAGGTTATTTAAGGCAATGTTCTGTCTATGTGTAAGAGAAAGTTTTTATTTTCCTCCGTGGTCTTGCTATACATTTGGATAAACGAGCTAAGTACATTAACAAAAACATTTCTAAACTGATCGCCTCTCATAAATATTCAGAAGTTACACGAGACGGCTCATTTAGGCACACTGCCCCTCTTTTTTGCGTTATTGGCTTAATACACAGGGGGGTTGTTGGATCCACTTGCTGGCTACAAGAAAGAAAATCGATACCTTTAATGGACCTTTTTTTATTAATTACAGAAGTGAGAGATAAAAGCTTTTGAGAAAATAAGAAAGGGTTTGTGTTTATTCTAATACAAATGTTTTTTTTTGACAACACAGTGAGATAATTTAGCATTTGAAGCTTCGTTTGATTTCATTTACATTGTTTATAATTTTCTTATACAAAAATAAATAATATAAAGTGTTTAGAATTGGATCCTTACTATACCAATTTCATATGTTAAGTACGAGTATTCTTTTGTGTCACATCATGATCATTGCAATGGTTCAATCCATTATACGCAAGACTTCGGCGTTACCATTCATTTGTCATTTACGATGTTTAAAGGGAGTATTTAATTCAGCTGTATTGTGGGACAGGCATTATTTCTATTGAGTGCTTCGAAAGACACGCAAAATAAAAATAAGTAATGCCGACAGCCGGTTTATGAGGACAAAACTGCAGTATTTTATAAAATGTAACTTTTTAAAAACCACACCAATCAGCCGAACCTTTGTCTAATTCTTAACACATGTCCAGACGTATCCCGGTATCCGGTGCGCGATAAATCAGTCCGCTGTATTGGGAATTGATCAGGAGTTAAGTCACGATTGTTGCGCGGGATCATTCCTCCGGGATTCATTACCGGTGCCCGGGACTGATTGTCGGACAGCTCTATGGAATGTGTAGGATACCGGATTATGGATGTAGTGGAAAATGTGTACAACAGACGCACATCATAATATTAATACCGTCTAAACGAGTATCGAACCCGACTGTCTAATAATATGGCATAAGATTTAGAAGTACATATCAATCAAGTTTAGGAACATAAGGTACGTTTGATTGATATTGCAATTACAGTTGAATTTCAGCGCGTCCATCATTTATTTATATTATTCTGAAGATTAGTGTGAAACTATAAGTACCACCGTCTGTTACTGTAACACACAATGAAACTATTGTAGACAAAACATGTTTGACTATTATTATTCTGATTATGACTGAGACACAAAAAAGCTGTTATTAACCACAGTTAAGAACATAAATGAGTGAAACATATGTTTTTGGGCCCTACCAAAGCTTCGGGACAGAATACAGTCTTTTAGGCAAGTGCTGAGAAGAAGCGTCACAAAAAGCTCAGCTGGTACAGACGGCTACACGTCAAATTAATCACTGCGGCATCTTATGCTTACGTAAAAAGGGTGATTCTGCAAAGGAAATGAATAGCTTGATATACCTAGTTGTTCCATTCTAAATGTTTATTAAATGTGTTTTGTAAATATTACTTAATGTGTTTTGTCTTTACCTTTGACGTTGTTCAGTGTTTGTGTTGTACTTAATTAATAAATAAAATCATATTTCTTTTTTTCAGTTATTCACATCCATGCAGATCGATTTCAAAGGCCACATGTTAACCAATTTGTAGTTCGGATCACCCACTGTGCAGTATGAATTATTGCAGCATAACGCATAACGCACGCCCCTCCAAAACAATTATTGCAACAACAAGCAGTGATAATGATGCATTTTATCTAACATTTTCATGTGTATATTTTATTGCTGTAAGTTACGGTAATCGAAAGAACAAGTGGCGGGTTTGCGCAGGCACTTTTTGCAAGAATAAACAACGTTTGTTTGGCAAATGTGACAAAAAAACCTGGAAAGGAAAGAAGTAAAAATTTATTGCGAAAAATGTGTAGGTGTAGGTATATACTTAGATTGAGTTATAGGGAAATAAAAGAAACAATCAAATGAAGTGAGCTTGGAAACAATGCTTCTTGTCATGGTACGATATTTTATCGATGACTAAAAATGACATGGTTTGGTAATGTTAAGATAAAAAATTACATATTCAGTTCATAAATAACTGATCACCAACATGCATCAGGGCTAATGCGTCATACGAGGTTATAATGGAATTTATCAAAAATCGAAGGGGTGTGTTGCATCATCTTCCCCTAATTCGGTTTTTATTTTATTCCAACCCTAACGGGGGTAGTTGGAATTAGTCTTACCATATGCGCGGGTACTTGTGTTACACTTGGCTCTGACTGCTCATTTTAAGTCAGATTCGCTAGCAGGAATACAATTATTTAAAATACCGACTTATAACTGAATTATTAATTTATCTTTGTTTGTTAGTTAGGTTTTTTAGATGCCATTATACATAATTAAAAGTTTTAATTTTTAACTCTTAAATATAAAAAAATGCACAATGAAACACTGACAATATAGCTGGTCTTATGTATAAGAGCAATCTTAATACTTAAGCATCTAATATAATTTTATGTTTTCCATGTCGACCACGGCGAAAAGCTGTGTTTTTTTTAATTACAACAAAATGATCGTGAACATTGCAACCTATGTAATATTCAATAGTAATAATAATATTCAATGCCAACCATAATTTGAAAAGTACAAAAAACTTGTATCGAAACTAGCTTGACGCACACTAATAGGGTAAATCAGTAATCCGAGTCCGTGGCATGTGTGTGCGGCTTAAAACTCCGATCTAATACCGATTACGGGCGCGCACCCATCGATGTCCCTATTATAATGGCTACACTAGCGCTTTTTAACCCCCGACGAATACGAGGAGTGTTATAAGTTTGACCCCTGTCTGTTTGTGTGTGTATGTGTTGTTGTCAAGACACATAAAATGTGTGTGTCTGTCTGTGTCATCGTAGACCGGTTGGACCAATTTCAAAGCGGTTTTTTTTTTCGAAAGATAATTTAATCTGGTTCCTAGTTCCTATGTTTGGTCAAATCCGTTCATCCGTTGAAGCTCACCAGCGGTTTCACTGGCTCATTGGGGTTTTTTATCTGGAAAGTTAGTTCTTGGAACTATGTACCTTTTCGTTTCGAAGCCCTAAGATCCTAATTTAGGTTCTAAATCTTTTGACCTCAGTCATTTAATGAAAATATTAAGAGTATAAACTCGCTTACCTTGATCTGTCACCAGTAGCCAAAATAATTTTGTTATAGAAGACACCCTAGTTTTTTTTCTTTATATTAGTCCGAGGATGTAGGTAATTTAGGTTGCCAGGCATAAAAACAAAAATAAAAACAGTGATTACACCACTACAACGAACATCTACGATACCTTACTAAAATACTTTTAAAATGTAGCTTCAACGAAGGCAGACGAAACGAAAAAATGCACCAGTGTAGACCCTCAGTGGTCCTGTGGTTATTCGCGGGAGAATGAATATGAGATTAGCTGTACTTTTGCAGATAGTGTTTTGGTTTTGATGTGTTACTAATGGCTACTCGTGATGGGGTTCATACTCCCCTTAGATGATGATCGGAATTTAAGAATGTACCTTAACTAATTACTTATATAATGCGACATACAATGGTTTATGTATAATATACAATAATAATATATACAACAACATCACATACATTGATCTGACTCCGCGGTAAGTAGCTAAAGCACTTGTGTTACAGATATCAGCATCAACAGTGGTATTACAAATAAACTTAAATAAATACATATAACACCCAGACCAGTACAAACAGACATGTTCATGCACACAAATGTTTGTACAGTGCGGGGATCGAACCCGCGACCTCTTGGTTAATAGTCAACTTCTTAACCATTACACCAATGTGGTCGTCATGAATATGTAACATTAAATTTATCCTAATAGGGTAAATAACTGAAACCAACGTCATGATGGTATTATACAATCAACCATCGTTTGTAATACATAGAGGTATATTAATTCTTAAAGCTTGATCAAAATGTTGATAGGAAAGGAAGACTAAAGTTATCGTACTTATTTATTTCTGATCGTATTCACTGCAACAATATTTCATTCCAACAATGCCTTAATGTTCACTTACAATGCACATAATGTAACTTCTATGCAAACCATTCCCTTAGGCTTCAAACTCGACATTGTACTCCTAAAAGAATTATCTCGAAACGACACTTTGCATAATCGAGTGGCGTATCAGTCCATTATTTGGCTAACAACTTGAGATTCCGTTATTTTTTAGGCCCCACACACATGATATCACTCGCTTAATCACCGAACAACATTAGATTCGGGACGTGTTTAATCTATAATGCGCCTTATCGCAATATTTTCCATTTCCGCGGAAACCGGGAACGGCAAGCGCCTGGGGAAATAAGGAAGCAACTTTCACGTTGTTTTTTTCCCCGCGCCGGGGAAATTTTTCGTAGTTCTCTTCGTTTACACTTACAACAGTTACCGGTGTTTCCGGCCGATTGTTACCTGAATCTGCTGAATTAAATATCGCCGGGCAAGGGGTAGGACGTCTGGATTTGCATTTGAGCTGCAACAATGAGCTCGGATTGGTCTTTGTGTTTGAGCGTGGAGAAAAAATGTTGCTAAATTATGCTGCTGTTACAGAACAATGCGAGAGGTTTGTGCTTTTATGTCGTTTTCGTTGTGTCGTCTGGTTTAGGTAGGTAAAATTGAAGTATAGAATTTAAATCTGAATTCTTAAGAGAATTTGGAAGTAAGTATGCTTAGCAAAAGTGATAAGTAGGTACCGTACATATATTGATAAGCGTTTAATGAAAAACATGAGCTGCATAGTTTCTAAGCAATAGGTTATTGCTACATCATCAAAAGCAAATGCCTTTCATAACTTTCTATCAATATACAATCACTTTTCTATGAAACCGCGTGTAAATAATATCCAATGTAAATACCTACCTTTAGGTATCGATATCAGTAATTAGTTAATGTTCCAGCTCATCTTCGGTAATTTATTGAGACGGAGCACCTCCCCCAACCCCCTTTGTCCCGCAGCGGGAATTGGCGGCGAAAAACTCAACCAAAATATTAATGCATAGCGTAAAGGTAAGTATTGGCGCGAATATTAAGAGTGCTCCAACGAATTTGATACTTGTTTTTTAAGCACTTGTTTTATGGGAATCAGAAAGAGCGAAGGTACCACAAACCAGACCCATGACAATATTGACTCCGTCCACGGACCGAACCAGGGTCCTCCTAGATGGCGGCACCTTGAAACCGGTACTCACGTCTCTAAACCGCGAAGGTCGTTTGCTGTATGCAATCTTCTGCTTCAGCCATGTAAGCAAAAGTGTAAATTACCAAGGGGTTAAGACAACTTTTTGAATTTAAGAGTACGTTTGATTTGATAGGTATATGATATATCGCTCTTGAGTATCGTTTCATTGAATATTTCCCATTTGACTGTGCTATATCTTGAGAGTTGGTATGAGTACCTAATCATGTAAAGATAATTGTTTTACCTGATTTCATGGATAATGACTTTAACTTGTATTTCGATGTCAATCGCTTTAATCTACAGCATGTATCTTGATATTTCATAGATGAGCAATTTTCTTAATTTTTATCATTTATCAAAAAGTCTCAATCGCCACACGATCTCGCTCAATAGTCTCACGGCGGATTAATCAGACATTGTTGGCGCGTGAAGAATCGCCGCCATCAGCGCCGCCGCTCTAATAACTGTGATGCATCGCGAGGAAACTTGCCGCTTTATATCATTTTAGAATTTTGTCGGAAATAAGACCGTCTGGGACTTTTTGTTGGGGTTTGTTATTAATGTTTTGCCGTAGACTGTATGCTTAGAATGTTACTATCCTCAATATCCTCTGTTAGAATTACAGTGTTTAAATAACTAACAGCTTATACTAAGTAGGTAACTATTTACAACATTTCCTTTTAGATTTCATAACAGGTCCGAATCTTTAAATTAACCTTTCATTACTGTAAGTTTAATAGATTACAAAAACAAAAAGGGACTTTGTGATACTGTTTATTTTGCATTAAACTAGATCGGATTAAGTATTAAGAAAAATAAATGATAAATGATAAGATTATTTTCAAAAAGCTTGAAAGCTAGGCTACGTAAAATGCTACAAGTCGTATTTTTTGGTAGAGTATGACTAAATGAATATATTTTCCAATTTACTTTTAGTTTCTATGCCAAAGCGTGCTTTTAATTTAAAAAAAGTGAAAAAATAACACTAATTCAATCCACCCACACACAGCCTGCGTACTTTTTCCCATAATAAGTTCACATCTCGCCGTGATTGGCTCCGGCCTCGGGGGGATTGAACTTCGTCAGCAAATGAGAAGCGAGCCAACACGATCATAATTTATAAGGTTGCCAGTGTTATTTATTATTAGCGTTATGACGTCAGACTGTGTGTAACGAAATTTTTCGCGCTGATATGATTTTGGCTGAAGAAACGGGAGTGATTTTGAGTAACATTAAAAAAAACGAGCAACTGTAATCATTTTGCAAAGCTCAAAT
This sequence comes from Pyrausta despicata, assembly GCA_963921415.1. NCBI lineage: Eukaryota > Metazoa > Arthropoda > Insecta > Lepidoptera > Crambidae > Pyrausta > Pyrausta despicata. Next base: position 10,782,327 of record OY992858.1, on the reverse strand, counting down.
AGTTTTGATTGCGCTACAAATAGTTTTCATTACCTACATAAACAATAAAAAGTTAGTCAATGTAGCAACTTTTTCTTATATAGTCTCTAATTATTAGTCCTGAACCGCAGAACCGTAGAACCAGTTTTCTACGTATCCCACACGAACCGTTAATTTTAGGTAATAAAAAGTACACTATGTGTGCCCAGGTGATATCCTATCTGTGTTCCAAATTAGAGCCAAATCGGTTCAATAACTTTTGCGTTTGTAATAAGTAGGCTTTGATAAAATTGCTGGTTATAAAATGTGTTTTTTACTCATGGTTCAATCACTCTAGAGGTAGAATGTCTTTGTAATATCCGGAAAAGAAATACCAACTTGTCTGACAAGTCCTAGGGTCATAATCTGCAGCAAAAGCAAATCATTTTTGTGTATGCCTATGTTGTGTTATTGAGCGTCAAATAAATAATTACTTACTTACAAAAGTATATACCTAGTTGGCTCTTTACTCGTTTAAAATCCTTAATTAGATCAAAACATAATTCAAAATAAGAATCCCCATTCCGTTATACGCGGCTGAAATAAACAAGTGTACAGCGTGAAGAAGATATATCGTGTGGCGGGGGAATTCGGAGCACAGGTCGTTCCGTTACTACAAATGTAAGTAAATTTGAATAAAACATGCCCATGTTGCAACCGCACATGTTTTTTTATATAAAAAAAGGAAACGGAATCTGCCGGATTTTGTGGCGATATCCTTGTAGGTACTGTACCTATTACTATGCGCGTTTGATGGAACATATATTATAACCTGGCTCAGATCTTTATGATCAAACTAGATTTTTTCCTTTTTTTAGTAGGTTATGACGAAATGACCACAGGAGTATGACGAATTTTCTATTGACCAAAGTCCTGTATAAACAGTTAAAAAAACAAATTTACCTTCAAAACAAGTCGATTAGCAGTTTCAGATTTAAATCAAAATAATGTAAATCCTACAAAATTGTTGCGATTTTACAGAGAGTTCCCTGTGTTCAAACAAATAATTGTGCAGAACAAAAAGCCGAAAAGTCGTGGTAATCCGTCCAAGACCCGCTTAAACTCACTTTAATTAACTAACCCATTTGTTTCGCTTGCTTCTTAATTATACTTTGGTGTAAAACACAAAATGGTGCTCAAGGAGATTAATAACACAAACCACAGTTATTAATAACAATTTAGCGAAAGTACAAACATTTTCTTAGTTAGAGTAAGCGATTATAATGTTTTGTTATTCGTCCGTCGGGACATTTTTCCAGTTTACGTTTCAAATATTACGTACTTCGCATGATTTACTGTTTTAATTATATCTACACAAATTGATTGTTTTGTGAATCTCTATCTTTAGACTTATCAGATTGTTTCAAGCTAGTTTTGACCTGGAACATAACCCAGCCTTGGAATACAGGAAAAAACTAAGCAGGGAAGATACCGATGTCATATTGTCAGTTAACAGATTTTCTTATTTGTACATTTAAATGTACCCCATGAATGTAGAAATAGCCTCCTCCCAAAAAAGTAGATTAATGTTTATTGTACACTGAATACTCCTCGAAAGGGGAACTTTGACAATCCGCCGCTTACCCAAAGGGTGTTAAAACAAATGTCACTTGTTTATGGTATTTTCATGTTATGTTAATGCAGTATACAGAATGTTCGCGGTTAAAGCTCTCGTGTGTCTTAAATTTTAAAACTCGGGGGATTCTGTCAAAGGTATAAAATGTAACAGTCTTTGAAGTTTAACTGATTTGTGCTTATTGTTTTAAAATGAAAGTTTATTTGTGGTGACGTATGGTTTTAGTTTAGTTCTTTTAAAGTCATGCTGTAATTGTACCTACTTTCAGATTAAGTCTACAAATACCGCTTTGTTCGTGATTGGTTTATTGTCATGTGCTTGAATTAAATAGACTGACACGTCTTGATATTTAAAAACTAAATTATGTGTAATAATATACATATTCAAAGTAATTTGTATATTAAAATTAGACGCATTTTATCATCGACATATCTATTTACAATACTCATTAATTAAACCACAATGCCGTCATCGTGCACAGTGGTACGTGATCAAAAACAATAGAGCCAAAACTAAATTACGTGACCCCAGCTAACCGGCTAAGCGCTAACCCGATCAGGCATAATTTGTGACCAATTAGAATAATGGGCCGCAACCTGTGATGTATGCACGACGTATCCTCGAAACCGAATGCCATGGAGCTGACTTTAAACATGACATTTTTCTGTCACATGGCAGTCCTGCTAAAATAAAATACTTAAACTCCTTCAGTTTATTTAGTACGCTGCTCATGCATGCTATTATACAAATCATTTTTTTTTGTTCTGGCTACAAATATTTAAGCAGATAAATAAAGTAGTGAATTTTTCTTATTATCACCTTTTTGTACTTACTATGTTACTATGTACATAGTAACATTTATATTCAAGTAAATAATGTATATTAATTTTTAATAAGTCATAAAAAATAAATGCTTTTTGACTTTTTTGAATTTTGAAAGAGAATAATTAGATTTTTTGGCTTTTCATGATGATTTATTACACAACGAACTAAATTATTCCTGAAACAACCTTAATAGTACTTAAATAATCAATAGTTAAAAGAAATAAGATTTTAAAGTTTTGAACAGCCACTCCATGGATGTCGCTGTTCGTTAATAAATGTTTGGGGAAGCGTTTGTCCAGTGGCAGAACGTCAATGTCGCCAATTGCACCGTCGGTTATGTATTTATGGGGCCTAATGCGCTCAGATGCATTCACTGTTGCATTTTAATGCGCTTATTTACTTAGTGCATTGTGTAGATACTGTATATTATAGCAAATCTGAATTTGAAACTTTAAACTCGCTAAAAGATAAAATAAAAGAATGTGTAGCTCTCTGCTCTTTGATATTAATCGCTTTAGATACTTATTATTTCTTTGGCCTCGAGTCGGAGAAGATACAAAAAAGGTACTGTATCGTCTTTTTGATCTTCTAGTCTAGAGGTTAAGTAGGTTTTATACGAGTATATCCAACCAACTAGCATTGTTTTTCATAATTTTCTTTGTTTATTTATTTCTAATTTAGCTTTTATGTGCCATTACATAAACGGCAAACAGCAAAACTATGCAATAGTTAAAACCACAGTTCAAACTGTAATCTAATTACGGTGCCATGTCGCGTTGTTGTATGACATGACGTGACACGCGTCCGATGCGCTGACCATTATGCACATGCATGTCTATGCACAAGACATAATTAGGTTTGCCCACTGTGCGTGTACAAGTTTACCTACACATGCCATCGTTACCCAATGTGTGGTGACGAAATTAACAAGAATTTAGGATAGCCATATTTGCAACCTAATAAGAAAAAAGGTCAGGGTATGGTATTATTATTATAAGACGACCAATGGTCAAGAAGTTGACTATTAAACAAGAGGTCGCGGGTTCGATCCCCGCACTGTACAAACGTTTGTGTGCATGAACATGTCTGTTTGTACTGGTCTGGGTGTTACATAGTATTTAAGTTTATGTTTGTAATACCATTGTTTATTCCGATATCTGTAACACAAGTGAGCTTACCACGGAGTCAGATCAATGTATGTGATGTTGTTGTATATTTATTTATTTATATCTGTGGCGTAATTAAAGATTAACTCTTCGACTGCACATTCCTAAACAAAAACGTTCTGTACCAAACTTTAGGGTTTATAAGTAGGTACTTGGTATACGTACGTGTAAACTGACAAACAAGATATTGTGGCATTTAAGTAAGATAAAGTTGAAAAATCTGGTATCTATTATTTAGTACTAAAGACAGGTATTGAATGGGCTTGGCTAGATATTATGGTGAGAAAAAAACACCATGGTATTAATCGCCAGAAACATGATAAAGTGTTTTGAAGGAAATAAAACATGGATAAAGCGACCTAAAAAACTTAAATCGTTCTGCAAAGATCTTTGCAAATTGTGTGTTTGTAAACTCATAAATTACAATGATAACTCTATAAAAGTAGATAAAGCTACTTGGGCCCGTATTGTTACAGGCGAAATTAACATGATACGTTTAATTACCCGAGCATAAATTGTATGCAATATTGAGTGTTTACGAGCATGAATTACCGATGCGCGAGGACGTGTGGCGAATATATGGATATTCTGTTTCCTGTTTTCAAGGGACTGCGTAACTAATTAATAATAATAAAAACAACACACAGATATGTACAGCGTTGTCGTTTTCCATCCAACAGCAAGGCTGCTTATCTCAATTCAGTTTTTTTTTAAATAACATCGCAATTTGAAACTCTGTGGTATATAAATTATCGTCTTGGTAATAAATTTTCAAATTTATTTAGAATAGCGAGTGAAACATATTAAACGTCTCTTTTAAAATTTATTTCACATTTACTTTCACAAATGTGATCAAATTACGAAATGTCTGTATGTAAGTACTTGTTTATAGGTATTTTGTGAAGTAACTTTTTTCTGTAATAAAGTTAAGAAAATGTGATAACTTTCGCACCTCCATGACAAAGCCGGTCATAAATAATCCCGGACAAATACCCGCCAATCGCGAGCGGCCATTGGCTGCAAATAATAACAGCAACTTATCAACGTTATTTATTGGCTCATTACGGCATAATGCACTTTGGGTAATTGCAACAAAATGTAAGAATGCCCGCTTTTATTTCGATAATGTGAAATTATCGAATATCGTCCACTGAGCGCAGTTTGATCACGCCTGATTAAATGGCTGTGATGAAAGATTAATAAATGATTACAATCTTAATTGAGGTTTTAAACACTTTAAATATTGCATAGTTTTGCGATGATTACACTAATATTTGAATGCACAAAGATACAAGATGGTAGCGGGCTACACGAAGCAGCAGCTGACGATATGTCGCCGCGACACTACTGGTGTATGATATACCCATCGTAGCTAGAGACATGAATTTAGCAATGTGATTTTTATAAAGTATAAGATGATAGCGGTGGGTTCACTACTCCAATTCGAAATAATTTTCGTCGAATTACAATTCATCGATGACAACAAGTCGATTATTTGTTTGTACGATGCGTTATATACCCAAAAGACGTTACATCGATGGTTCGTTTCACCGAATGTCTTTTAGCATTCGATGAAATGTCTTGTTGTCATCGATGAATTGTAATTCGACAAAACGTATTTCGAAATAGAGTAGTGAACTCGGTAGCGGTACATGAAACGGCTGCAGACGACTTGTCGTCACGACACTTCCGGTTTCTGGTTTTGCCTGAATCACCTCGCTAACTTCGTGTCGTTATCTACGGAGGGTATTTCATACCGTCACATAGAAACCAAGAGTCGTGATGACATGTCGTCAGCTGCGGATTCATGTAGCCTACTACCAACTTGTACCTATATTGATCAGAGTATGCATTAGTATACATTGTACCTTAAAGTTAAGAGGCTACGATTTCGTCTGTTTCATCAAGTGCTACCTAAAATACACTAAAGAGTTTTTATTAAGCTTTGAGCTCAATATTCTTGCTGACTACTTTGATAGGTTACACTTGAAACTAATAGTTAAAACAGAGTACCAAATCACAGCCCCTCGACAAAAAAAAGCTTAATTCAGACGAAAACTTGTTTACTCTGCATACCGACATTACACAAAGAACATGTCAAGAAGATCTATTTGATTTAAAAAGTTGAGACAGAAGTCGTAAATTCAGTGAGGTTTTTGGTCAAATAAATTAGTTGAACATTGACGAGGGTACCTAGCGGGCATGTGGGCAAAGTTACATATATGCCTACTTATGTGTATGTATAGGAATATATATAAATGAATAGGAAGTTTGAAGGTAAGAGAAGCGTCGGAAGTGTTTTAGGGTTCCGTACCTCAAAAGGAAAAAACGGAACCCTTATAGGATCACTTTGTTGTCCGTCTGTCCGTCCGTCCGTCCGTCTGTCAAGACCCTTTTTCTCAGGAACGCGTGGAGGTATGAAGCTGAAATTTATATCAATTACTCAGGTCTACTGTCCCTTGAAGCTGTGAAAAAATCAAACTTCTAAGCCAACGCAATCAAAAGATACAGCTGTTTATGCCGCAAATTTTCGACACTTGCAAGGGAATCAAAACCTACAGGGTGCTTCCCGTGAACTCAGAATCTTGAAATTTGGTACGAAGCAACGTCTTATAGCATAGATAAAGGAAAAATTACGAAAACCATAAATTTTTAGTTACATCACATAATATATATTTTTTTAATAATTTTAAACTTACTACCCATTTCCTCATAAACGCGTAGAGGTATTAAATTGAAATTCATACCAAATACTGAGGTCTATAATACCTTTAAGCTGTAACAAAATCAAACTTCTATGTCAACGCAATTAAAAGAAACAGCAATTTAAGCTGCATATTTTGAATTAAAACCTAAAGACCACTTCCCGTTGACATAGAATCTCGAAATTTGGTAAGAAGCAATAGCTTACAGCACAGGTAACAGAAAAATTCCGAAAAGCTTAAAATTTTAAGTAGTTATACCACCAAAAAAATTGTGATTGTAAACATAATTGTAGTTACAGCAATGACCGCGAGTTATTATACTATGTATGGGGAGGGCAACATTTTTCAAACGGCAAAGACGACCTCACTCATCGTCATTCAATCCCGATGTTTTGGTGAATGTAGCTGTATAATCTAAATGCGTCCTAACTGCTTAAAGTGTTATACTTATAATTAAATTCAATGACATTATTATAAACGATAAAGAGATCTTTGTCTTAAATTTATGCTCCTCCATCTTTCCCCATTGTAATGTTATGAATTTCATTTTGCAATAAAAATACCATAGTTATGACTCGATTGTCGTAATGAACGAACTTTGTAAACCTTGCAGGTTTGTACGGAACCCTCGGTGCGCGAGTCCGACTCGCACTTGGCCGGTTTTTATTACTGTACCTGATATCGCCAGAGCAAGCAGTGGAAAACCAAATGTCATTGTGATCGTATGGACGAGGGCTACGACTCTTTTTTCGACGATTTGTCACAGGATTTAATAAAGGAAATAGAGAACTCATTCATTACAATTAAAACGAATTAACTTTTATAGACAGTACCTACTTCAGTTCTATTAGGATTTGAAATGACATTGCGGCTTTCAGCTTCACTCAATTCAATTTTATCTCATTTCGCCCCATCTTGCCGGCCACCGAATTTTATCAACCCTTCCCTTGTTTAACGAGGCGTCCGCCCGCTTTGTGTCATTAAATAGAATATAACGCATAATATTCCCACTGGTGCAACATTAAAACTATCTGCCAGGTACGATAATGGCGAAATTTGCCCAATAATCGCTCAATTTCACCAATAATGCACCAAATTGGGAGTATTCCGCTCGATTTGTACGTAATTGCGACAAATTGAAATGTTTCGCGCTTCGTTTGAATGTGACGTAGTTTGTAGGTAATAAGGTGAACCCTTGGTTGTCCCTTCAAAATATTAGTTTCAAAATCTCTGATATTTCGTATGAGGAAGCTTCGACGAAAAAGATCATTTTGATCCCAAACTAAAAGACTGGTTTTAGGTACTTTAAATAATTTAAAAGAGATCTAAATGTTTGGGTAACATTTGAAAGCAAACATCCTTTCTTTACAGAATAAATTATAAATAACGCTACATAATCTACACATATATGGCACGAACTAAAACAAATTACGTCACTTCATAGAAAGACCAAGGCTAATCTTCTACCAAATTAAGTTTCCCGTCAATCTGTGGCAGGTAAATCATCAAAACTCGCCGGCCAATTATGACAAATCTGCAGGTAGAACCCTTCAAAACTAATCTGTCCCCTAATCGTGTTACGACAACTTTGATCCCGTGCTCTCCCACAGGATATGATCCACTATTAGATTAGTTATAGTTGGTCCGCTAATAAAGGGACAAAAGTTTTCTGGGGGTTAGATCGGCCTAAACATTACTGAGTCTACTTTGTAAGAGTTATAAAATTTCACGTAAGTTGAAGTAACCACTAAACTGTATTAAAAATGTGAAAAATTATAATAAAGAGTGGCAAAATCATTTGTTTTTTTATACAATGTCGAAGAAAACCCATGCTATAGCCATGAACTGCAAATATTAGGAAAAAGTTTAACTAGCTAACTACTCTAGATTTTGAATCCTAACGCCTAAAGGTCGCTCTTACATCAATAATTAATCAACATTGGTACATAGTCGCTAAACCAAGTATATCAAAATTAAAAATACACCCTCCCAAAACTTCATAAAAACGTAAAGCCCATTAAAACACTGGTTTACAGCACTTTCCCGTTTAAACAAAGAGGTTGCATTTTTCCGCCCACACTCTTCGCCTGTAATGAATTTCCGCCTAGACGGTTGCAATCTAAAATATTCAGGAGGATCGTCGTGTTTTGTACACCTCATTGAATAACATTGCTTCATGCATATTTTTTCTGCTACAAAAATTTTGTCGCGTGAAATAACGAAGGAAAACGGGTGCATATTTAAGTGTTAAGAGTAATAAGGAAAGTAAACCCATTTTGGGGGTTTAAGGATTATAGATCGCTTTTCTTCGGATTTTTTAAAACAAGCTTTGCTTAAATAAACTTATTCTTTGTGATCTTTAATTCGTCATGGCAAACGAGATATATATTCTAGTGTGTTCTATAACGACGCCAATATTGTTCTCATAGGCATCGACAGGTTAACTAAATTTACCAACTTGCGAGTACAATTCATAAGTGAACAAATTTTCATCAAGAAATAAAAAACTATTACCCAAGGCTTCCACGTATTGAAGTATTCCTTATTGTTTATGGTACGTGTTTACTGTGCTATCAAAACTGTAACACGACGGAGATTAGTATTACAGTTGTTAACTCTAGTATTATAATTTCCTAAAATATAAAATTCTGTTAATACACAGCAAGTTTAGCCTCACCCACCAATTATAACTATTACAACCGGACTGACCCCGAGACAATGCATACTATGGGATCCAAAACGGATTAACTCTTCAATTTCGGTGGCTCAGTCTGTCTGGTCAGTCCCCAAAGACGGCGGTCAAATATCAACTGCCCCTTTATCTATGTTACATGTAGATGTTTAAAGCTATGTCCCGGATTTGTCCATCGGCAAAGCTTTAAAAGCTTCCGGCACTGTCTACGGACGAGATTGAGAACGTTCGAATATCGAATACGGTAGAAGTACTACGGATTACTACGGCCAAAGCTACGGTGCTACGGACAACTGCTGCGAGACTACCAAATGCTACGACAGTGATGACTGCTACATGTTTGATACTTTAACGTTTTAAGACTTGCGGGAACATGACAATAAACACAATATTAGGGTTCGATTTCATTGCAAAAACAGTATTAATTAAAGATCGTTTAGTAGTACTTAATCAAAAAATACCATTCGATTATTCGATTGATTACCACGTAAAGAAAGTAAAATACCAATACTAATTTGTTAACAAAACAAGTACCTACAAAATGTTTATTTAATGCAGTGTGTTATAGAAATTTTACTCTTTACAAGAGGTAATATGAATAGGCAAATACCAATTCCAATTTTTAAAACCATCTAACAGTCCTCTTTGAATATTGAACGTGTATCCCATAGCATGCAAAATAATTATGATTCTGTCCTTTAACATTTAAAGATGGCCAGACGAAAGGATAGGAGTTGGGATTTCAAATTGGATCGCCTTATGAATTTTGTAAAACATATTCAAACAGCCCTTGCGTGGCTTTGGCGATAAACACAGTCATTTTCGATTATGGGTTCTTCGAAATGACGTGAAATTGGAAATGGAAACTCAGATATCTTTTCAAAAAGGAGTAATAAATTACCTACAATCAAATTTGTGATTATATCAGTTGTTTATGAGCCATATTTTATTCGATTGTGACTGTTAGCGCGACGCGATTTTGGCGTGTTTTCTCCATTGAAAAGACTAATTTTTTTTATTTATTTGGGATAGGTTTGCTCTTGACCCAAGACTAAGCCCGAACGAGGCTTATAAAATATTATAATATAAGATTTTAAAATATTATAAAATATTTCCTGCTTTCGCTAACTCTTGTGGTCCATGACCTCAGCGCCAAGGTCTACGCGCCAAGATATGTTGTTCTATGGTCGCAGTGTGACAAAGTCTTGAGATTTAGCCCGATTTATTATATTAATCATTTATCTGTTTGATTCGTTATCCAAACCCTTACCAACAAAACAGCGTTATGTCAAATAACTTTCAATCGTGAAATTCGCATATTTTTAAGCTCCAGTAATTCTAAACTTATTCACATTGCGGGATTCCCACGGGAGGCGAGGTAGCCAGTATAACGTGCTTGTTAACTCGTCTCATATATTATGAAGCTGTGTCAAATGTATCTCACAGAACGTATACAGGGTGTTCGGGAGATGTCGCAGATTTCAAACTTTAATTTACTGCAATGTCGTCATCAGTATGAATATGAAAACTTGTATTCGCTTCAGTCACTTATGGCAAACCTTGCAAAAAATCGTTGTTTTTGAAAAAAATATTACTGAACGTATATAGGTCTGAACACTTTATCTTACAATCAATGCCTAAAATTGTTATTCAACACATAACATTTTTTTGTAAAAAATTGGTACACTTCCTTTTTTTATTTTAAGAAGTGTACAACAATCAAAGAGAAACAAAAACAACACATGTAGAATTGTAGTGTTGTACTGTAGTAAATTATTTTTTATTTATTTACTCCAAAATTATGAAAATAATCATTTACATTTATTCAATCCATGTTATTAGATTACGTAAAATGTGATAAAATATTTATTATGGACTCTGCATTAAACTGATTTATATTGTTTTATTCATGTATGAATGGGGTATTATGGACCGTATTTTGAAACTCCCATTGAGTCCTCCTGGATCACTTTGTAAATCTGTACCTAGTCTAACTAAACTATCAAAAAGTTTCATAAGAATTTAAAAAAAGGAATCACCCTGTACCTAGGGAGGGAGATAGGAGGTAAAATAAAGGCTCGCCGAATGTCGCGTGCCCCGACCTCGGGGGTTTGCTCAGGGCCTTATTTAACTTCAAGTCGAACTATCTCTGGTCCAATATTTGCATGTGGCCCATACTAACCGCCATAAGTCGATGTACATTATTTATTATTCGTAAGTGCTTTGACGGTGCGTTTCCGGAATGTTATTAGGGATTGCCCTATGGCCCTGAAGCATGAGGACATCATGACGTTTTAAAAACATACCTATATGAAGTTAATATTAAAAATCAGCTTCCAAAAAGCTGTAGAGCCAATTTTTAATTACACAAAATTCAGTAAACATTTAGTCAATTCACTCCGATTTCTGATACTCCAACGTGACGTCACGTCCGAGTATTCCCATACAAAATCTATAGAAGCAGATCGTTTTGACAGACGATAAAGAGTATGTCACAATTGGTGGTGTCATCTATAAGCAATAGGTATATGACACGTTACCTAAAAAGTACCAAAGTACCAAAAGTACCCATATTGAATAAGCAATTGTTGCGAAGTAGTGCTCTCTCTCTCTCTGTCTGGGTGCCCAGGGAAGACCAGCGTCGTGGCATTCCTGAGATGCTACGACACATGCTGAGTGGCCCACCTTTTCAGTATCTTGTGTAGTGATTTTGAATGTGTTTTTCTATTTTGTAAAATATGTGATACTGAATAAACATGTTTTCTTTATACATATGTTGTCATTAATTGCGATTTGTCTATGGACACAAATATAATGTAATTACATTTAAACTGTTTTATGTTGTTTGCAAAGTCAATGCTAGATATGACAAATAATAGAGATATTGATGCTTTTTAGGTTCTCACCTCACCAGGAGCGTTCGAGTGTAATGTTAGTCTATGAGCATTACATTACAATTCATAATTAATAATAGTCTAAGATCCGAACTTAAATCGCCCCTCACCGAGCTGATAATGGAATAAAACATATTTCATAATAAATTTAGTATATCAGATAAAACATATAAAAATGGGTTTGCTAAAAAAAATCTGGACAGACTATTTTTAGTTATACAATTGACCTTTGAATATATTTAGTGTGGTTTTTTTTATATGACGGGGAGTTTTATTATATATCTATATAGACATACAAACTCAGCTTTTATGAAACTTTTGTGATTTTCATTTATTAATTTATTATTAAAGCTTTGCACAACATAACTATGCACAAAAGGCGGACTTAAAGCCGTAGGGTATTCTTTACCAGTCCTTTGGGCTAAGCAGAACATGAGATAGATTTTGGGATAGTACTTAAGACCAGCCTGTCGGGGTTTTTTATAGCCCTTCTTTTAGCCTAATTATGCTCGGTTCTCTTCCTTCGACGATGTAAACACATTTTGTATCATTACAAAGTAAGGTAGCACCTTTTAACTCTAATTTCGTCTAATTTTTTAAATTCTCACATAAATAAAAAGCGCCCAAAAATATTTTTATCATGTGGCCCTTTTTGAATCGTAAAAATGCGTGATCAAATATTTTATCTAGTGCTTTATAGAATGTACCACTCATTTGCAATCACCTTAAAAGGCGAAGAGGCATTATTTCTTACCACTGTCATTAAAACAATGCACTCTGCACCAACGCATCTCCATCGAAGCAGAAGAGTGAGCAAATATACTAATATATTACGCATCCCTCAACCAAATAGACTCACGATTATTATTTCCGCATCTACGTAGGTACTTAATAGAGTAGCTACTAAATTAACATTTTTGTAAAATAGGTATATCTTAACATACTTTTTTTAAAGATCTAATGATAGTAATATTACTATGATTCGCGTAATTGTTAAACGTAAGTACCTAACACGTTAGATAAGAATATTCTGAAAAGCAGCTTTATCCTAGCACAAATTTTACTAACTTAAATGGGTAAGGCCTATTGTTTAATAATAAAACGTGTTTCTGAATAAAATATTTTGTTTTTTTTTGTATTTGTATTTATTATTCTAAAGAACACAATTTTAATGACAGGTACTTAATGCTACGCATAAAACTAATACTCGTATGTACTAAATAAACTCTTTTGCAAAAAAAACGGGCACTTTAGATTTTTTCCTCTACTTTAATGAAGAAGAACAAGAAATAGGTTTTATTAATTTGACGATGTATTGGCATGTTATTTGAAGCATCCTGGCATGATTCTTTACGTTCCAAATTTAAAATTTGAAATTAATAAAAGAAAAATAATGATTATTGTGGATTATTCTAAAATTGCTTTACTAATGGCGCGAATTGCTGAAACGATTTTTAACTGATTACGATATTTTAAAACTTTTTGGACATTTTCTGCAAATTAAACAATTTAATCTTTATTTTTACATTAAATACCACTTTTTGATATGAGTGATAAAGCGATAAGGGCCGGTAAAATTATAGCCCTACTTGAAGAAGGTTGTTCGCAAACTTACGTGTCTCAGCGGCTAAATGTGAGTCGTTCAACTGTCCAGAGGACTTGGCAACGGTATCAAGAGACCGGTTCGGTCAAAAGAAGACCCGGTTCGGGAAGAAAACGATGCACAGAACCAAGAGATGACCGCTTTTTGGTGAGTCAGGCGTTGCGGAATCGTAAGGCGTCAAGTGTGGACCTGAAGAAGAGCCTTGAAGAAGTAAGAGGAGTAGAAGTTAGCTTGTGGACGGTCAGGAGGAGGCTTTTGGCTGCCAATATCAGGAGTTACCGCCCAACTCGGGGCCCTAAATTACTCCGTGAGCACCGTGTTGCTCGACTTCAGTTTGCTCGGAACTGTGCTTCATGGACTCTGGAGGACTGGAATAAAGTATTGTTTTCTGATGAAGCTAGAATCTCTTTGTGTGGAGAGGACCGACGCCGGCGAGTGCTGCGAAGACCACGGGAACGCTATGCGGAAGTGTGTTTCGAAGAAATCACTCCTTATGGCGGAGGCTCCGTTATGTTTTGGGCAGCAATTAATTCGACGGAGCGTACGGAGTTAGTTTTCATAGAAAATGGAACATTAAATGCACATCGGTACATAATGGAAGTCCTAATTCCATATGCACAACCCCCATTGACTGCACTTGGGGAAGATTCCATTTTTATGGACGACAATGCTCGCTCGCACCGTTCTGGCGACGTGGAAGCGTACATGCAAGAAGTTGGGATCCGTCGTTTAGATTGGCCAGCTCGAAGTCCTGACCTCAATCCAATTGAGCATGTCTGGGATGTTCTAAAGAGACGTGTAAGATCAGTGCAACCTGCTCCACAAAACATCAGGGAGCTAAAAAGAGTCATTGCAGAAGAGTGGGAACGAATTCCTCAAAACGTTATTAAAAACATCGTGGAAAGCATGCCCAGAAGGATTCAAGCTGTGATTTTGGCAAGAGGAGGTCACATTCGGTATTAGGTTTTTACATTTGTAACTTTATTTATTTAAAAAAAAAAAATCTTATCTTTATTGCCGACCACTTCTTATTGTTTGGGCGTGTACATCGGTTTTAAAGAATCCATCGTTTTTTTTTTCTTTTAGTTGCCCGAACTCACTTCACGCGCATTAATTTACACGATTATAAGTATACAGACTACGTCAAAGAAATAAATTTTATTTAATTAACTCAAATCGACCTTAGAACGTAAATTTCCTTAGGTGCCCGTTTTTTTCGCAAAAGAGTGTATTTATAAGTGTGCATGAACATGTGTGTTTGTTCAAGTCTGGGTGTTTTCTATGTATAATCTGTATTTATTTACAAAAAAAAAATTAAGTTGTTTACCCGTTGTCTAATACCTATAACACAAGCCTCGTAGCTTAATTTGGGACTAGAGAATTCTTTGGTGTGATTGTTGTGAAATATTTAATTATTATTTACTCATATTTAGATTGAATAAAGAATTTTTTTTGGTAGGCGAGTCTACACGAGTCTGTTTTTTTAAAAAAAACTTGGTAAGTAAATAGGTTTGACTTTTGCTGAAAGCTGTTTGCTTGATGTTTCCATATTCGTACTGCAACCTTTATATGTGCCTGAATTATATGTTTTTCTTATGTGTTTACGACATAGAATAAATAGAATCTTGTTGGGGTTAGTATTCGTAATAGAAGTTAAATCTCGTTAACTTCTATTATAATCTAACAACTGCCTCGTTGGTGTAGTGGCAAAGATTCTGCTTTACATCCGAGAGGTCCTGGGTTCGAATCCCAGGTCGAACCAAAATTGTTACTGAGATTTTCTGTCATGAATTTCTCAAACACAGCTCGGAGTCGGGAAGTTGGAGGTGTTACAACCCCGTGCCTCAGAAAGCACTTTAAGTCCTGCGCCTGATCTTTCTTCGGTCATGTCGGATTGCCATCTCACCGAACTTTGAGAGTAATGAGTGAGTGCACCTGTGTATTGCGCTCATACTTGTGCACTATAATATCTCCTGCATAGTTGGCTGATCTCTGTAGAGATTGGCCGCCGTGGTTGAATCGACTATTATTATTAATAGAAGTTAAATAAACAGTTACACAATGTCTACATCTTAAATTGTTTTTTTTTTCACAAAGTTTTTTTAGCAAACAAGGAAATTACCCACATTCGATATGTTTTTCTGCGGGCGCTCCTGGGTTGTTTGGTATTCAACCGCTATTATTTCGGCCGACGTACGATGATGGATCGCTGGGCGATTCGCTGGAGATTTCGCTACCTTTATGAAGCGGTACATAATTCGTTGTATCGTATTTGAAAAACCAAAAACTCGTGAAGCAATGACATGCTGTAAATATTTACGTGTTTGTTGTAGGTCCTATATTAGATAGTAGTGGATACAATGGCTTGGTAAACCTGTAATTAAAGCAAAGCTAATTCAAATAGATCTGGATTTTAAACAATAGTCTCCTTATTACATACATACTACAATATACCTATACAATACTCGGTTAAATGTGTCAAAAAATTACAGTTGCGTCTTCGGGTAACATTGTGTGACATCGTCGTGTGACATTTTCGTGTAACATCGCGTGACATCGGATAACATCGGGAATTTGATTTTACTCCCGTATATTTTCATACCCCGGCGTTATTTATGAAAATCGATTTTTAAGGAGTAAATTCCAAAAATAAATATACTTGTCATCATACTTAGTATTGGCAAGTCAAGCCAAGGTAACCCATTCCGCAATTTTCGTGCCCCATACAAGATATGTACAGTGGCGGAGCGGTGCGTTAGCCCCGGTGTAAATATTTGAGGCCGCATGACGACTCGCCGCCGACTGTCTTATGCTTAATTTATTTTGACAAATCATCCTCCCTTGTTCGGATCTAAAGGTATGTTTGAAGAGGAGATGGCTTGCTTTTTTATACGAATGAATAATACTCGCATTTCGAAGTCACGCTATTCTTGGACTTTTCTTTTAGTATTTGTAATAGTCGATTCTGCAATGAACAGCTTTTCAGTGCAAGTTACAAGTATGTCAGGCATAGGAGTTAAGTTGGTGACATTATAAAAAAATCACTGGATATAAGTGATATTTGGTTTTTTGCCTTCAAGAATAATTTTTAACAAACCATTTAGCCGTTGAAAAGTCTTAAATAAAATAAATCAGTATTTTGACCAAAATTTCAAAAGTTCATAAATTTTATATTTAATTCACATCTTTAATGTTACAAATTTTAACCAAAAAACCCTAACATCTAATTATCTTACGATTAATTGGCGTCGCTCAAGTGGCAGCCTCATACCGGGTGTAATCGCATGTGCACACATAAATATCAGATAAGTATCAAATACAGGATTTGATACTCACTATTGCCCCTTTCGCGAGCAAGAGCGAGGAAAAGGCAAGAAATTAAGAGTTGTCTCGCGTCTCGCCCAAGGGAATACACCAATCACGACCGGAGAATTGCTCATCATCTCACCATCACTTTGTACCTAAGTACAGATAGTGTACGTTCATATTTTTCCCTATTTACGAAGTCTAAATCCAATCAAAAAACAGCAACAAAATAACATGTGTATTGTACAAAAATAACCGTGTTTCAATTATTAATTAACGCCATTATTCTAAGGTCTAAGATCCCATGCTCCAAGCTTAATTTTTTTTTCAATTGAAGTTTATTTCGAATCGAAAATGGGCTTGATTCTTGTGTTCTGACAATGTGCTGACAATTTAAAAAATCGTTTTTCATTCCTTAAAAAGTTACCGCGAAACTACATCCTATTTCCACGTCATCCGTCAATCTTAGCATCACAACATGCACTAAAACAACATGTAATAATTTTACAGGCGATAATTACATTTACTAATTTCAATAACCATATTAAGTACCTAACATTTCTTAATAATTTCATGTCTTTCATGGAATTCTAGCGCATAATATTTGTCATTTATTTTCTTAATAGCCATCAATTAGCATGATTAATAAAAACTCAACTTGTCATAACATCAATAATCGAAGTCGAATTCCCGTGGGCCGAGCACGAAAGCCGCAAGCCGCGAAAGCTTTCAAAATTACAGCCCATTCATTGTTGGTTCTTTGTCACCTCCCTCAGACTAAGTTTAAAAAAAAGCTAGCAAATAATAGGCCAAGGGACCGGGTACGCTTAAGCCCGTAATTCCCGTGCGTTTTTTTAAACGTGCGTTTGGTTGAACTGATTGTAGCATTTGCATTGCGTTCAAAAAGTTCGTATACGTGCAGCACACGCGCGTGTCATGAATAGATAGTGTCTTTAAGTTCGAATCGCATCTACAAAAATTGTTAAATATTTGTAAAAATATTTCTCTCGGGTGATTTGAGGGTGTCTCCCACAATCATTGATGAAACATACGCTGGCTCAAAGCGTTAAAAAAGCACTTACAAAATTCAACGACTTCATTAAGGTTCTCGGTAGCTCAGTGGTCAGAGCATTGGACCGGACTTCCAAAGGTCGGGGGTTCGATTCCTCCTCGATGACCGGAGCCGAAAAGATTTTTTTAAGTGTTGTCTTTTCGCGTCTACAAATTAATTTCGTTACTTCTCTCACCCAAAAAATTGTTAATAAAATAACAAATATAAGATAATACACAGTGAGTAGATGCAGTAAATCCCGCATATATGTACTCACTGTGCCAATTATGAATGTAAGGAAAGGAATGGGGATATCAAAACTGATCTTTTAATAATAAGTTTTTTTTTAAATCAGCTTAATCCAGTTCATACTCACAATTGTTTATTTTGCAACAAACAATTAATTCGTTCACTAGATGCATATACGTCAAAAAATGCATGGTTAATAGATTTGAAATTGATATCTAGTGTCTCGGGCGAAAACGGATTCTATCGCAAGTCAAAACCCTACCCTATCTAGTGATATATCGGCAACACTTCACTCGTAACTTTCGTTTTTGTTTGGCGTGATATTGACACATGGCCTATACAAAAAAATCTAGACTTCTAAAGACCCATATGACAAAATTTTGACAGCTAAAAGCAGCTTTTTTACCGAAAACTTGGATTTTAAAGAATAAATCGAAAATTGGAGGCCGCTAAGAAGTAGGTATTACGTAATATACATATTAAGTAATATTTTGCATAAAAACATTGTAATTGTACAGGTCGATGGGTTATATGAAAATTTTGTTTAATGCAACACTACTTGGAGATCAACATTTTTTGATATGACTCTTAACTGGTAATAATTGAATTATCTTATGATTTTGTTGTCGATCGCTTCATAGTTAAAGCAAGTCAAAGCACGCTGTCCCCTCGACCACACCTAGAGCCGTAAAGTAAAATAAAGATTCCGGTAGCATTGTGGAACGTTGTCCCCGGAGGTCGTCGCGTCAAGCCACTGATTGATTATGCATTCCGACCGCGAAACAATGCTGTCCCTCATGCGGTGTTCAAACGCATTTTCATATTGCGCCTCCGCTTTCGTGATCTGTTCGTCTGATTGGAAAACGGAGATGATTTGCTATGGTTGCACTAAGTCAGTAAAAGTTGAATTCACAATGTTTAACTTGGTAAGGTAAGATTTGTCTAAGCGAGCTGCACGTTTAGCCGTTGGTCCTGCGCCTGATCTCTTTCCGGCCACGTCGGATCGTAGTCTCACCGAACTTTGAGAGTAATGGAACAGCGAATGCACCGGTGTATTGCGCTCACACTTTTGCACTATAATATCTCCAGCGTAGTTGGCTGATCTCTGTTGAGATTGGCCGCCGTGTTCGAAATCGGCCAGGAGGACTATTATTATGTTCCTTGCAAAAATTGTTTATAATTATTTTCTTCAGCTTATGACAGTTGTATTAAAGCAGACCGAAGCCATATTATAGACAGCTTCTTCTCCACATATTTAATTATGTCTAAGGAAAAAAGTTCCGTACGCCGTTCTCCGAGACGTTTTGTCCGAAAACAAAGGTTCAAGTATTGTTTGAAAGGTCTCGCTACCGAGCAGTACAGAAAACTATCAGACATAATCTTTCTGAATATAATTAATTGTTGTTGATTTTGAATGGGACACTGGGAATAGGACGTCCACCGACAAGATGGACAGACGACCTTGTAAACATCGCAGGATCACACTGGATGCAGACCGCTTGTGATCGGTCGATGTGGAAAACTGTAGGGAAAGCCTATGTTCAGCAGTGGACGTCCTTTGGCTGATAATGATGATGATGATGATTTTGAATGATCACAAATACGCGCGAAAGTTAGCGGGCGACTCGCTAATTACTTGATTCCATAGCCACTGATAGGTAATATTGTAATTATTTTCAATTTCAAATGTGGCTGATTATCGTACAATCTAATGCTGTGCGGACTGTACCCACCTCATTACCCCAGACCCTTTTCATAAGCCTCGTCTTGACACCCCGGCCCTAGGCTCGACTGACCAATTTACGACCCTTGAGATTGACCAAAGATAACCCTAGCCGGCACTGCGACAGTGCTGATAAAATACCCTAATTTGAAAATGAGGTTTAATGTGCCCTTGATTTTGAGCGACAATGTAATTTAAATTAGGAACAGGCGTTAAAGAAAGCTTTTTTTTTCACTGGTTGAGGAAACAACGCAAATGTAAGTTGATCGCTTAAAGTAGGAGTAGGTATTTATTATTTACTGTGAACGGTGGCCTATTGCGATGGTGTTTTCTGCTTAACAGCAGCGCTGATAATTACTATTTAGTTTCAACTTTCGAAATTAGACATTGCCAATGATAAAAAAATAATGACAAAAATATCCGAAGTACCTATGCTAAACGAATAACATACTCCGTAACACCACAGATTAGATAAGTTAAGCTGAGGAAACACAGTCCAGACGCTGTTTAGCTAAATACATCAAATAAAGTTAGATAAAAGAAGATATTTACCAAATATACTAATAAAAATAGGCTAAAAACTAGAAAACAGGTCTTCAGCATGTCATATAATTTTTTTCTATTATTATAAGCAAACATAAGCAGCACGCTCTTTTTTAACAGTGAAGTAGCTCTCAATTAGGGCGGTGGGCTCAGTGGCCATACGCCACATGCTACAATGGGTGTCGTAGTGTTGTGTCGTTCATTGTATCGATAAAATCTTGAGTATTTGATCTTTATGCATTGCAACAAATTGTACATTTAAAAAAAAAGTCGACAAATAATTATTATTTCGAAATTCATAATTTTTATTAAAGTTAATCTGCAAGTTGGGAAACACTTTATTTATATATTACTCGTGTAATATACGCGGAAACACTCCCACCAATCTCAACGCATAAACTAGCAAATCGTTGAATTTAGTTGTGAGACATTTAACCGTAGCTTGTCCTTAGTGTTTTAAAAGCAGTCCAAAGATATGATATGTACCTAACTGTAACTAATCCTTCATGTTCTGAATTCAAAATATTTTTAGGTGTCTCATTTTTGTGTATCTATCGAATCAAAGAAGACCGTCACTCTAACATCCCTATGATTTCTCCCCTAAGTTTTTTGACCTGATGGGACATTTAAATATTTAGAAAGCTCTTGCTCTATAATTAAAATGATTTATTGATCTAGTTTAATACGGTATTTTTATTTTTGTGTTTACATTTTGCATAAAAGGGTTACTGAAATTTGCAAAGAGAAATGTTTAAGGTTTATTCAACAACAAAGCATTTAATCGAAATAATAAGTATTCTATCACGTAAGTTAGCTCATAGGGTATGAGCTAACTTACTGTATACCTAATTCCATCAAATCCGTTTACTAGTTTCAGCGTGATTGACCGAAAAACATACAAACAAAGAAACATTCACATTTATAATACCTGTAAGTGTAATTTTCTAAACCATGCCCTCGAAGGTAAACGAAAAACATTTGAGTCCAACAAAAGAAAAACAAAGATTTGCAAAAGTTTAGGTAAGTATCACGCCATAACGTCATGTACGGAATATAAACTTAGTACGAGTATACCTAAGAGTATTTTAACACAATTTTATTGACCCAGTAAGGCTTCGTTCTCGAAGCACTCTCCTGCACGTTTTTTTGCAGCATCCGTCTTAACGTGATAAATAGTGAACATAAAATGTACCTACATAGATCCATTCACACGTCAAATGCACTGCAAAAAAACGTATACCCCTTATACGTGTGAATGGATCTATGTACATTGTAAAGTCACTATTTTTACGTTAAGACGTATACTGCGAAAAATCGTGAAGGACTAATGACGTGTGAATGAATCGAAACAGTTAAAGGATTATACACTACAACATTATCAACAAATGACTCTTGTTAATTTCAAAAAGAGTTAAGACTCCACCCGTAATTATGTTTGCTCGCGCTCCAGCGATCACAAAGAGATTCAAATGGCAGTACAATAAACAGCATTGCGCAATTGCGATTCGATACCAGCACAATGCATCATGGTGTCAAACGGGCGAGCAGCAGATGTATCACATTACGAGTACAACTTCATTTTAGAGGATACGTAATCGGCCGGGGTCGCGGAGACCCCACGCGCGTTGGATTTGTGTGGACATGACTACAATACATTCAAAACGACCTATATGTGCCTTTAAAATGTTTTATTTTATTTTATACACAAACATTTTTGATATACTCTTACCTTTGTTTTGATATTGCAAGATGACCCATTATAATATTTTTTTACCCTGAAATCAAAATAAATAATAACATATAAGCAGCGAAGAGAATTTGGTTTCTAAAACGCTTCCTTTGTTTTGTTTAAATAACTGAAAAAGATAGTTCAAGTTGCAAAGTCGTTCGAATCATTGTAAAAAGTGAAATGTGCCCAAAAAATTGTCGACAACCCGTCGAACCGCAACGCTTCAATATGCGTTGCGGTAGCCAGTCAATACTACCGCGATGGAGGCCAACTTTGGCTCATTGTCCAGAATGTTTATTTACTTTACTGCACTTCCTTTTTTTGCTTTCAGATCTAAAATTGGCTCACCCATAGTAAATCGATCAGCTGATTGGCAATTTTGTATAGAAGGTCCTTTTTGAGATTTCGACCTAGGTTTCTTTGGGAAAATTGTACAGGTTTACGGGCACAACAACACCCTTCAGTCGTTTCGTTTCTTTTGCAACATCCTGTATGTAGATAGATTTAGACAATAATATTTCAATTGCTTAAGCATGAAAATCACAGACAATATCCACATAAATCCTACGCCACCCCTCGATACTGCGTCGTACGCGCACCGCCCGGATTGTGTAAAGTACGAAATAATTTCACGCATCACGTGCCCCGTTGTAATGACCTCGGGCGCGACCAGAGCAAACAAGCTCTAATAACGAGATAACTTGAGGGTAAAATCTTGAGGAAACGAAAAAAGAGTTTTAGTAAGTTGACATTTTGTAACTTCGTTTTTGGAGAACACCTCTTATTATATTTATTATTTATATAAGAGCATTCCTCTGCCACCAGCCTGTGTCGCGGTTCTAGGGCCATAAAATATGATTGAGGTACCGTTTCAAAGATCTCGGCAAGTAGACTGGTCCAAAACTCTTACATTTGTTCAAACTTGAAAGCGGACGAAGTCGCAGGCGGCCGCTAGTTTTAATGTGAAATGGAGTAAAACCTGCTTGATTGTAGGTTAACCAAGAACCTACGTTTAGATTTGATTTGGTAGATCTATGACATGACTTATTTCCTAAAGTGATTGTAGGTCAGAATCAATAAAACATTTCATTTCAATGTCATGTCAAACCAAGTCTATCACGGTGAAAAAATATACTACTCGTACTTAGTCGTCACAAATATCGAGCCCTCTATTTTTGCAATATTGTCTCATAGTCAGCCCGCGACCATGATTCGTGAAACCCACCAATTCGAGTCTTCGGTAAGGTAAATACCGTTTACTTACATAATAAAACGTTGCATAAAGCACGTTAATTGTGTAGGTTTTAATCTCATGGGGTCTCTAGGCCAATTTTTTGGTACCGAAGTCTAAAGCCAAGTAGTATTCTAAATATTATTAAATATTATCTTATGTTCGATAAAAAATAATAGTGTATTTATGTGTTTAATACAAAAATAATATGAACGTGAACACTAACTGTTTTTATAGTCTGCAAAGTTTAAAGGTTATGAGGTCATTCATAATGAGCACCTCATAAAAGAATATCAAATATTTCTACTAACTACTCTTCTACTTCTGCGTTCGCGAGTACGTGTGTACATAAATCCAATCAACCTCTAAAAAGGGTATAAAAACACCAAAACCAATAGTCTCAAACCAATACGAAGCAGGAGTCCAAACAAAGCACCCTCAGTGGCACGTTAGACCGCAGATTGTGTTGACAAACCAATGAACATTCTTAATTATTTGCCCAGTTTAAGTCAACAATGACCCAACACACGACCACCATAACCTGATCTCTCGTCACCCATTCATTTCTCCCTAAACATACGAAATTCATTCTACATCAAACAGGAGCACGGATCAAGAAGAAAAAGTCTAACCAACTATTGTTTGACAACATACGCGGGGTCTGCTCAATTAAAAATATTGCTAACAAAATAAACAGTTGTTGAACGAATTTACGATTTTAATTGGCTGTTTAGACAGTGATATCAATCTTGGGAGATTTATGTGGTTTGCGTGGTTACAGCAAATGCACCTGTCAAAGTAAGGTACTGTAAGTTCGACCCTGGTCAAGAGTTCAGTTAGTTTTACCTACAGGAAAGTACAATATTAGTACGTGAAATTAAAACACAAAAAAAGGAAAAAATGGACTGCTAAAGGCGAGGGTCGAACCTGCACTTCTCGCAAGCCGGGCGATTGCTGTCCCAATTGAGCTGTCACTTACTCATCGATCCAAATTTATTTAAGAGCTTCTTAGGCTGCAGCCAGACTGCAAAGATATTTGCATTGTTATTGCTAAAAAAAGTAACTTAATTAAAATAAAAAATAAATAAAAATAAAAATAAAATTCATTTATTTCAGACAGGGTCCATAATGGCAATAATATTAACATTGAAATTTAAATCTTACAGTCATAATTTTGTCAAATTTTGGTTAGTCTATCAAATAATAATAATCAATGGTAACAATAATATTAAATGTCAGAATACATAAAAATTAAAATTAAAATCAAAGGATTAAATACAATTTGAATACAATTTAAAAATATAAAATTTGATACAAATAATTTAAAATACTGTACATAGAATTCGTCATAAATTTCAAAATAATAAAATAAAAAATTTAAGAACGTGTTAATACTCACTAAACGAATACCCTACTAGCATTTAGAATGTTGCTATATTAGCACCCAATCGATAACTTATTTTTTTAGCGTTCCAACTACGGTGCGTCACGCGTCCTATTTATTCATTTTACGACACTTTTTATGATTTAGTCAAAACAATCACGGACCAAAGTAATCTTCTTCTCATGCTATATCAAACCAGACAAATTTCCCTAAAAGCGTTAAAATAAGATAATCTTATTCTGAATCTCCTCATTCGCTACCTGTCTGTCAGCTCGGGTTCCTTTGTAAATTAAATGCGAACAAAGATGTGCAAGTACAAAGTGTATTTTCGAATCTTTATCGTACAACGACTTTATCCATACGAAAATTGTCACTGAAAGATATTTTTATTCTATTAAAGCAAAAAAAATAGTTTTGACGCAGCCTACGTGATATCAACTTTAATTACGCTTAACCACAACTATGAGGTCGTACGATTCATACTTTTTTTCTTTACGAACAACATTTCATATCTGTTTAGCCCAAAAATACGACTTATAGAGACTGCCTCAATGCGCTTAGTCCTCCTTTTGTGCAAATTTTATTGTGCAATAAAGCTTAAATAAATCGTTCTTTTTTATGATAAATTCATAAACATCATGACTGCCGTTTTCACATTAATAGGTCTTCATAGGCTAAATCTGCTGAAAGATGGAAAAATGCGTAAACATTTTCACAAACAAATCTGCTAAGCACAAAACACGTGTGTTGCAAAAGAATTTCAATCGCTTTACCTGTCACTCTGCTTACACGTCAACTGATATTAACGATGTGTACCCTCCCCCTTACGGCATAAAAGCTTGCCTTGTGTTGGGCCTTATTACCGACGTGTCACATTAGGTACACGATTAGTTGTGAAGATATAAAAACAACACCTACAGAACAAAAGCCTGTAAGTAGCCTGTATTAGACATAGAAATTTATCAAATTACTACAAATTGCATGCATTTAAAAGATAATTCAAATAAAAATAGGTAGTAAAGTATCTAAAAGCTCTACATCAGCCTATATACGTCCCACCACTGCTGGGCACAGGCCTCATCTCAACTATGAGGTGGTGCGAGCCATACTCCACCACGCGGTGAGCCCGCGTGCGGATTGGTGAAGGGGTGTGTGTAAGGTAAGTGACCAACCTTACTGTCAGAAGTTATTAAGCCGCCCGAGGGCCTCCGACCAGGCTTAAAGACCAATATCTATCGATATTAACCGGAACGAACAGCTTAACGTGCCTTCCGAAGCACGGAGATGCTTGTAAATAGACGTCACTTTTATGGTCAGAATGGTCACCCATCCCAAACATGACCGCGCCGTAGGTTGCTTCACTTTTGGTATCACTACCAAAGCGCTGCAACCACTGCGCCATAAGCACAACTTGATATAAATTGATTTAAATAAAACAATTGAATACCGCACAGTTAAATTCCTCGTACAACTGCCCAGGGTGTTTCTTACCCTACAATGTTAACTGTCAGTCATTTCGTTGTCCATTGAACACCAATAACAACAACATTTAACGGCGAATCAAATTTATTGCTTGTCACAATCCGCAATTTCATTGTGAGACGTCCATTGGTGGTAATAGTTAGAACACATGGCATTGAAGGGTTACAATGGAAATATTAGTGACGAATACAATTCGTTATACACTATTCAACAGCTCAAAAACGGTTTATGAAATTATGACGGCATTTGATGTTATTAGGAATTAAAAATAAAAGTCTAGCGCCGAGATTAATACTCGTACATGATTTATGTAAATATTGAGAATGTTTTTTTATAGTTGATGGAATCAGGCGTTACTTTGCGGAAATCCATGACTTAAGCTGAAAAAGAGGATTATTTTGCTTTAAATTTCAACTAAACGACGCCAGCGCTGGGACCCAAATACATCCAACTGTAACCACCTGAAGAAAAAAACTAGAGCTGGAAGTCGCAGGACTTACAATACTTCCAGCTCTAGTTCGTTTAGTGGAAATTGAAAGCAAAATAGTCCTCTTTTTCAGCTTTTATGTTTTTTTTTCTAATTAATGGTTAGTTATAAACAAAATATCATAAGTAAGAGAAAGGGGCATTATTGAACACTTTCTGTCACAATTTAGACGAAATTGTAAGGTTTCTCACAATTAACTGATTTAATTAACAATAATAAAATAGACTCAACATAAGAAACTACGGAGATGAAAACTCAATAACAAGGTAAAATTACAAAGTAGATACTTATTTAAAAAAATGAACAAGTAAATGGACATAACTTTTAACTTAAATAAGTTTCAAACTTAAAAAGTTCATTTTAACAGAAAATTCGTGTAGATCTACAGTCTTCATGACTTGCTAGTCAATTTCTTATTCAGTTAATTTTTTAATTTTACGTATTTATGTTACTGCCCACATATACAAATAGTGTTCAAAGCTGCCCCACAGGTATCTGAAAAAAGAAAAACGATTTATTTCCAAGTAAAAGTTCAATAATAGTATTGATCTGTAGTCCATTCCGTAATATATAAAATATAATAATAATAATAATATTTAATAGAATGGGATGACCAAGATCCTTACGCGCGTAGTTAAAGAAGCCATCATCATCAAGCAATCATTTGCACTTGAAATTGAAAACTCCTTACAACGCAACGACAGGCTGTCAAACTTCAGTAGTGACAACTGATAATAGGCATGATGACACCTATCGTAAATATTTGAAGTTAGTAAAACTATCTTTTTTATTTCTAAAAAGTTTTTTACATAAAATTAAATAAATATTCAGTCAATTGACTTCGATTCCTGATACTATATTACGACGACAAGTTATAGTATTCCCATACAAAATCTATGGAGGCAGATCGTTTTGACAGATGATAAAAAGTATGTCAACGATTGGTGGTTTCATCTAGCCTATTGTGCAGGTTTGTGTTGCCACTAAACAACTAACACCCGACTACTTAAAAACACGCTCTAAAAAGTACGAAACAAGAAAACACTCTCCAATGAAATTACTTAGTATGTACAAACTATTAAATATTTACCGTTATTAAATAAACTAACTTACACATATTATTATATTTTAATATATTTTCAATTTATAATATTGATAGAGAAATGTTTTAAGGATAAAGCCGTGGTCGTATGCCATGCGTGGTATACGACCACGGCTTTATCCTTAAAACATTTATCTATCAATATTATAAATTGAAAATATATTAAAATATAATAATATGTGTAAGTTAGTTTATTTAATAACGGTAAATATTTAATAGTTTGTACATACTAAGTAATTTCATTGGAGAGTGTTTTCTTGTTTCGTACTTTTTAGAGCGTGTTTTTAAGTAGTCGGGTGTTAGTTTTTAAACTTTATTTTTATTTAACATATTTTGGAGTTCTAAATAGGTTAATCTTGGGTTCATTGGTTTCTCAATCTTTCCAACTCCTCGAACGATCTTTGGTCATGTGGATTCTTTAGTAATTTGCTAGATTCCAGTGAACTAATCCATAATCCATCTATGGATCTTACTCTGCTAAAAGCCACATATATAGTCGGGTAAAAAAGATGTGAATTATATACAATCAGCCCATGAATACAGGTAAAGTCACAAGCAAATGCTAGTAATATATATATATATATATATTCAAAATGTACAAGTAAAGCGCTTTCAAATGATACCAAACACGGCATATTTATCTTAACTTTATTTTTTTACTTCGTATGTTTTGTCCGCCAGAGGGCGCCACATTAGATTTTGTGAAATCCCATATAGCCTATAACCAGCGGACAATTAAGACGCTTCTAATGATATGTCATTTGTCGAATTCTGATAAGTAGTTTAGAAGTTACGAGGGAACAGATGAACATCCATACCCACATACATACATACATACATACATACATACATACAGGTCAAAATCATAACCCTCCTTTTGCTTCGCCGTAGTCGGGTAAAAAATCACTTTAAAATTACTTTCCAAAATAGCTCCGTAAACTCTAATGTTCAAAGCTGCCCTTTTTCAAAGATGCCTCTTTACTTCCCTACTTCTGAAAAGTGATGATATTGTTTTTTGAGAAAAATAAACAGGCAATTAACTGATGTCAACAACTAGGTTTATAACTAAATACCACTAATAACATTCCTAACTTTATTATACTCGTAATGCATGCCACTTACCAAATTGACATTTATTGACAGTAACGTAGAGTGTGAAGTTTAAATTAATGTTTGCGATTCAGTATACATACTTACTTGTTTGCTTTGGGGAACTCAAAGAAAAGTAATAGGGTCATTCTTTATTTCAAGGATTCGATGAAATAAAACCTCAAAATTACAGGGAAAAGATTATACTCAGTAACTATAATTTGGTGCTAGAATGATACTTCAGTCAAGTCAAACAGATCAGCATCAATATCAACATGTCCCTTTGCTCAAAGGTTTATAAGAAATTTCTACAATCAACAAGAACACCTAAATTGTACAACTTTTGTCGAAATGATTTTATTTTGTAATGTGTGGTATGCAACAAAGAATACCTATATATCTATCTTCTTCGCTTTCAGCATAATACCTACGGAATATCGGCAAATACTGAGGCGACAACAAACTTCGTCTAGTTTAAAAATAAACAACCGCTAAGAGGCTCTCGCCTCTCTAAAACGGGCATCGGGTTCCCTTAAAAGTGCTAAGCCGTGTCGGGACTCGGGGATCCCAGGGCGACTGATCCATCAATATCTTTGCATATTCCGCCGCTTATAGTTCGGAGAATGTTCCGGAAAATACCAGTTCGATAGGTGTGGAAGTTGAGTAATGTGTTTTGCGAGGTGTTGAGAATGTGTCTGGTATTTTGTTGGCAATTGTAATTTAGCGTTATAATTTTAGTAGTTGAATAGTGTGTGATCAATTAGATTGCAATTAAAGTTAGGCATAGTATTTTAATCTATAAAGAATATTCTAATTGAACTACTATTAAGGTTTGTATTTTTGAGTGACTTTATCTATAAGATAATACTTTTAGGTAATATCAGCATAGATAAAATACATAATGATCAAAGATTTCCTTTTCGAAAAGACAACACTTAAAAAATTCTTTTCGGTTCCGGTCATCGGGGAGAAATCGAACCCCCGATCTTTGGAAGTCCGGTCCAATGCTCTGACCACTGAGCTACCGAGAACCTTAATGGAGTCGTTGAATTTTGTAAGTGCTTTTTAACGCTTTGAGCCAGCGTATGTTTCATCAATGATTGTGGGAGACACCCTCAAACACCCGAGAGAAATATTTTTACAAATATTTAACAATCGGTTAAGATGAAACAGTCTATAATTTCATTTGTTAAGTATTTTTTCGCGTTTACAACGCTATTTTTTAATTTCGAAAAGACAACATCGGGAAGGATGACCGGAGCCGAAAAGCTCGAAATGAAAAAATAGCGTTGTAAACGCGAAAAAATACATAACAAATACAAAGATTTCCTTTCAGTTAAATAATATTATTAATGCTCTAAGATACAGGTGGAAATATTTTTTAATTTCATTGTAGGTGCCTACGGAAACCAACATTACACAAACATTTTGCTTAAAAGTGCCCTACCGTAACAAAAACAAAAATTATTACCAAACTAGCAGAATAAATGACAACATCTTGATTACCGAATCTCAAATTCTGTTCTAAACAGTTTACATTATTAGATACCTATTCCAATTCATTTTTACGTGAAAATAAACTTACCTACAGCATAAAATAAACTGGAGATTTATTATAGCTATAATTTCTGGAACATAAAGTGGCCATAACCGTTTCGTTTCAATCAGCTTTACGTGACATCGGTCACCGGTTCGCCGCGCATAAACCCATAGACACACACGAAACCCGAAATTACTTCGTAACATTTTTCGGCCAAGTCCCTGTAGGCATCAGAAACTCGGTGGGAGTGGTCGTAAGACACTCCCATTGGTGGGTTAGAACACGCCCACTTAAGCAACAAAAAGGAATACCGTAATGCCAGCGCGACGTTATGCCCGTAACGGGAATAGACGAGTCTTGAGAATTCGTCCTTCCCTTTCTGTGAGTTTCGCAGACGGAACTCTGCGAATTAGGGTTCGGGTCGGCGTCCCGAGAGATTGGTGAACGCCATCTAGCGCAAGTCGGCAGTACTACAAGGTAGAGAGTTTCGGTAAGAGGGCGTGAGTAGTGGCGTTGGACGCTTCTTGAAGTTAGAAGCTACAAAGTTTTGTAATGCCTTGGAAACCTGAATTTTATTTTAATCACTCACAAGGAGTAGAATAATAGACCACAGAGAGTCCTGTTTTTACCATCATACTCACTATGCAACAACATGTGAAACTATCTTAAGCAGTTCCAATAGTTGTGAAAGTACTTACTTATAAAAGTATAATGTATTTATGAAATCTTAGAGCAACTTACACTCTGTCTTAAGATGTGCTGGGTCATTATAAAAATGTTTTGTAGAGAGTTATTTTATAAAAATGATAAGCTCAGAATCCTGGCTAGATAAAGAGCTGAAATTATTTTTTAAGTGCTACTTATGAGTTCAAATATTATTCCTGCTATTCTTATTCAAAATCACTAATAGAAACATAATTGTATCTTTATTAACTTAGCCATATTGATTTTGTTGTTGTTAAGCGGAGTTTCTTGTGTTTCCGTAAAAATATTAAAGTGTTTTAAAGCCTTTTAGTGAGTTCTTAAACGGAACAGTTATTGAATTATACTACAAATTTTAAAAGCAAAAATAAGTACTGTTACAACGAAGTTACTAAGAACACATTGCTTACTTCGAAATATTAAACTATTTTATCTACTACTGCAGCTTTCGTAGCACCGAGCTTTCGTAGTCACGAGCTTTCGTAGTAGCGGGCTTTCGAAGGCGGTCGTAAATAATACTCCGCATCATATCGATCTCCGTAAGAAGCTTATCAATTTGCGAAGCTTACGGTATTTATAGCTATGGAGACAATCTCACGGTTGCAAATTAAACTTTTGATTTCGTTTACTTAATTAAATTTTGTCCTACGAGTACTTTTGTTGTAAGTTAAATGTGACATTGTTGAATGTGGTCTATTGGCCCTCTTCATCTCCAAAGGCCCAAGCTCATGTACTATTGAGCTGTTTGTAACTTAATCAAGTTTGTCAAATAACAAAATTAACTCTTAAAAATTACGTAGGTTTCAATAACCTATTAAGGAGATTCTTCAAATCATTACTCGAAACTTTTTCATTAGCAATTAGTGTGGGATATCGTAATAATAATAATAATAAAATTGAGTCTATTACTTCCAACAAATAAATGGTACAGTACTTAATGATAAATAAAATAAAAATAGAACATGGAAGCAATTGGATAGGATCATTTTTGGAAAATTCATACATTTCGACTTTAATGCTGAGAGCAGAAATATACTCTCTTTTAATTATCTTCAGAGTGGTGTAGTATGTACTAATACAACTCATTCAGCAACAATGACGAACTATTTGAATATGCATAGACAAATGAAAATTTGGCCGACGCGACGCCTCGACGGACGGGAAGTTGCCAAAAATCATGCGAGCTTAGTTTGGTTTTAGTTACGAACGTTTTTCAACTCGTTATGTGTCAGAAACATTTTGTACGATTCCAGAAATAGACGTTTTTGCGAGTGTCCGAAGTGCCAAACTACAACTGCACTGCACGTTGTGGTTTTCAAATACCGATATATTCATTTCCAGTTTTCACCAAATCTAAATTAGATTCATGGCATCGAACATGTCCTTCTAAGGCATTTTATCACAGTTTATTTTTCCGCCAAAGTGATGTAATTTTTTTATCCTACTCGTACTATGTTTAATAGTTTTATGATATACGTTATATGATTTTTACTGCTGCAAAAATATTTATCTTTACTTTACTTTGTGAAAGTAAGAGAGTGCCTTGTGAACAAGAAATTATAGAAAAAGTATTTTTCCCGAATAAAACGATTGCTACTAACACTCAGCTTAGAGGTCGCTTACCCGTTCTCCTACGTAGAATACAAATGCGACAAATGTGACGTGACGCGACGCGACGCGACAAGTGTGACGTGATGCGACGCGATGCGACAATTCCAAATATTTTTACGTCTCTGTCAGTGTCCTACGTGACAAAGCGCGATTGAAATTATATTGATAATAAATATCGATTATATTTTTATTGGGATTATCGCCGGTTGGTGTCACATTTCCTTTAGATTAAAGTGTCTAACCGGCCTCTGCGTGTTGGCTTGGGCCCCATGTACGCCTTCCAAAGGTCCGGGACCCTGTGGTCCTGAGAATGGAAAAGACATAAATATGCAACAATATCACATACACTGATCTGACTCCGTGGTAAGTATGTTAAGAACTTGTGTTACAGATATGAGAATCAACAGTGGTATTACAAATAAACTTAAATAAATATAACACCCAGACCAGTACCAACAGACATGTTCATGCACACAAATGTGTGTACAGTGCAGGGATCGAACCCGCGACTCTTGGTTAATAGTCAACTTCTTGACCATATCACCAAAATGGTCGTCAAAATTGATACAGGTATTGGTCGCATCGCATCGCGTTGCGGTGCTAACGTACGACAACGCCTTAGAATTATTACTACTAGCGAAACAAAATAGTACCATCCCTATTGATCGAAGCGTGCTTACAAAGCGCAAAACGCACTACATTGCCGCGTAGCCCGTAGGCAGTCCATATTCACCATAAATTTCGGCCAACGCTCACTACCTATGTGAGTCATATAAGCACAGACGTACGTCTGTGTGCTGTCGATTTTCACGCGTCCCTTATCAGATCGCTCGAGTTTTATGGGTCTAATCGCGGCCACCGCAAATAGGGCTCTAGTGGCTAATTTTCTGACCTGACCGATTACAGGATTACCGGTAATTACCTATTACCGATATAATGTTACACCTAATTCTGGTCTTGGTTCGTTAATGTGATCGCCGTATTCGCTTTTGTGCTGGAGATAATGTTTGAATCGAAACGAAATATTTGAATTTCTAGTAATACGACCAAGCATTTAAACTTAAAGAGTTGTCAGCACTCGTAAGTAACGTAACAAAAAAAAAAATAACTGATACACTTTTTGACGACCACTTTGGTATAATGGTCAATAAGTCAACTATTAATCAAGAGGTCGTGGGTTCGATCCCCGCACTGTACAAACATTGTGTGCATGAACATGTCTGTTTGTTCTGGTCTGGGTGTCATATGTATTTATTTAAGTTTATTTGTAATACCACTGTTAATTCTGATATCTGTAACACAAGCTACTTACCACGGAGTCAGATCAATGTATGTGATGTTGTTGTTTATTTATTTACTTTTTGGTCGATTTATTATGTCTGTAACTACCTATTCCAAAAAGTGCATCTTAACAACTTAAGACAAAAACTTGTAATTTTTTTGCAACACAGACTTTAAAATTAATGAATTTTAAATTATTTACCTTCCACCACTTTTACGAACGGCGACCACTTTGTAACACAAACTATGTGCACATAAGTAATGCATAAACAGGATGTTTATTTAAAGGTATCAAACCGGTGCGAGGTGATAGCCGAGTACAAAAACTACAAAAAAATCGCGGAACATACATGAGGGTTAAATCGATATGTATGCTACTCAGCTATTACATCGCACTGGCTTGACACCTTAAAAGGAACACCTTGTATACACACATAGAATGCTCAGTTACTCATGTCGTGCCCGACAGACAGACAGACACGGAAACAAAGTGGCACAATTAAGTAGCGACCCGCTCCGGCGGAGTTCAACAGTTTTTCCCTCGTAATTCTATTACATTATTAACTTACACCGTGTTAAGGAAGTAAGGATGTGGTTGGTCACGGTAAACAAATGTATCGATGGATTAAGTTCTTGCGTGGGTGACGGCACCATCTTAAATAAACAAAATAGGGAAATAAGCAAACTATGCTTGTTTTTAATACTCGAGCCTTTAATATTATACACATTTATATATGTCTTACGGCAGCAAAGCGAGCTTTACTCGTACACAGGGGAGCTTCCCATGCAAATATATTATATGTGTGGTTTTGCAATACCATTGTTATAATCTACTACTGGCAACTAAAGATGTCTTGTATCGTTTATTGTATCTCTGTCATGTATGTACAAACCAAAGATAATGGCATTATCTTTGGTACAAACAAACATCTAGCTGACTGGAAACACAATACAATCTATATTGTTCTGCAATGTTCAAAGAGGAAAGTTATTTAAAACATTGTACCTACCCATAGTTACTTTCCATGACTTCCTATATTTCAATCGATATCGGTTTTTCGCTATTGATGTAGCGCTGAACCCATCACTGGCCGTCTCGGCGCGTCGTCGGCTCGCTCCACGGGCAAAGATCGCTAGCTGAAAACTTTTAATACTTTAACTCGACTTTCGCTCAATTTCGCTTAGCGCCCCGCCGTTGACACGCTGCGATCGCGTTGAGATAACGCCTTAACAGTTTATAAGCGTGAAATGTTGCGTTATGGGGCAGAGGTCCAAACTGATAAGTGTGTTAAAGCTAACTTTTTTGCAGATAACTAAAACTAAAATATAGACTTTATGGATGTTTTTTGAGAATAAGCGTAATGTTTTGCAACTTTTGAAAATAAATTACCTATAATAAACTAAAAAGACCCTCTAGCAAGGATCATGTGTCCTACCACTGCCCGTTAAATTTTTAACGACATTATTACATTATTAAAAAAATCTTTCCCGTTGTATATGTACTCTTTTTATTTGCAAAAGCCACCCTGACCGATTCAAACTGAAAAAATCACCAAAAACTAGGAACAAAATAAAGCCCCATCACGACACGACAAATTGATGTCATCCATCCCTCTCTGGCTAACAGTCGCAACATATCACTCCGCTCACGTCCTCAGCATTTTTCCTCTATATATTATTAATACATAAGTACAACAGATGCACCCTTCTATCGCGCGGGGTCCTCATAAGTCCGTCCTTTTCTATATTGTTGGGTTTAGTTTTCCCAAGCGACCGAGCCTCGAGGGTAAAACTCCCTAGGGTCGGTATTGACTCTATAGAAGGAAAGTTATCTGTACACCTATTGTCAGACCCCCACCCCACACCCTTGTCGTCTCCTTATGCGTTCCACTTTTTTATTTTCGCAAATCTTCCACGTTTTAATTCAAGTTTTTGGACACTTGTTGAATTAGTGACGTTACGTGCGTAGCGTGCTACGAGACTACGGTGCTACGGACTTGCTACGGATAGATTTTGCTACGCATTGGGACTGGCTAGTCTAAAAAATAGGTGTTATGAGACAGACTGTTGGTGTTGAAATATAAGGAAGTATATGATTCGCATAAAAGTTATGATTATGTATGACGTAAGAAGATTATATGTGAAAAATAAAAGTTGTTGTGAATTTTATTTTATGATTTTATACAATAGTATTTTGTTTCGGCAACAGTAATATTTAAGCAGAATTGAATAGATGCTGAATTTTTTATGCAAAAAATAATTTAATAAATTTGTAGATACCTACAAAGTAAATGCGCCTTGGGGATTTAATAGAAGCATTGATGATAAGTGAATTATAAGTAAATATAAGTAAGTGATGATAAGTAATTAGCAACCCCATGTAAGGTTACGTTTACATGGACGACATGTCAGGCGATATTAAGAAGTCATTAAGTTTCTGGCTAAGATTACTACCCGAATTGTGGGGTCAGTCAGCTTTCATAATGTAGTCAAATATAGTAGGGTCACTCTTAAGAAAACAAAAAGTTTCACGCTAAGTTTATATCGTGACTTGAAAACACTGTAACACGTCATGAGGTTAAGTTTCTTTTTAAAAGTCATAATGTATTACGAACTTTCTCAAGCGGAATATATACTTTGTATCAATTAAGCGGAAGATATATTTGTATATACTTTGTATCGAAAAATCGAATAAATAAATAAATAAATATTTCACGACAATGTGATTGTTGTGAAATATTTATTTAAATTCTCGACGACCGTTTGGTGCAGTGGTCTACATGTCGGACTTTAAAACCAAGGGTCGCGGGTTCGATCCCCGCACAGTACAAGCATATGTGTGCATGAACATCTGTGTTTGTACTGGTCTGGGTGTTTTCTATGTATAATATGTATTTATTTATTTATTCTCTAGTCCCAAATTAAGCTACAAGGCTTGTGTTATGGGAATTAGACAACGGATAAACATACTTAAATACTTTTTTTTGTAAATAAATACATATTATACATAGAAAACACCCAGACCAGTACAAACACACATGTTAATGCACACTAATGTTTGTACTGTGCGGGGATCGAACCCGCGACCCTTGGTTTTAGAAGTCAGACCTGTGGACCACTGCACCAAGCGGTCGTCAAATCGAATCGAATTTGGTCTCTAGTCGAAGGGGGGTTTCTTATTGTCCGAGTTAAAAGAAAACGTGGGCTGTGTAAGACACAGCCCACGTTTTCTTTTTTATCGTTCATCCGTGGTCCGTGTCTTTTTCATGTGATAAAACTTACTCCTCACTACTACAAAAGAATAGGCAGTGTTCGTCCTTTGCTTAAATAACATCCAACCAACAAGAAAAGTATGCTTCTTTTAGGTTATGTCATTAGCACTGTCATTCGCATTGAATTGGCCGGCTTATATTTACATATGGTATAATCACTGCTTTCTTTTCAAAAAGAGGAGACTGATTTTCTTGACTCAGACTCAGACAGAACAGTTTAATTTAGATTAGGAAAATAGGCCCAACAAGAAACTTTAAGGCATGTCAACTTTACAATCGGACCTACTTTAAGCGCAATACGATTGTGGTCTCACTATACTTGGTCGACTTATCATAATTAGCAACTAATACGATTTAAGGCTGGGCGCACACCGGCGACACGCGACCGCCACGCGCCCGCCGGATTGACGCGTTACACGATTTGTCCTGAACTTGTTTAGCGAAGGACAAATGTGTGTAGATAAATAAAAACGTCAATATGCCCCTTGTGATATTTGATATCGGATGATGTTTTGAAAATAGAATTACGATTTTAAGCATATTAAAAATAGGACGTTTTCACAATTTCTATGTGTGCATTGTTTTTGTTTCTCCAGGACAGACCATAATTATACAATAACGTATACGTCACGCTTATACAATTTTAACAGATGCTTACCATAGGTAGCTTTCTTACTCGAGCACGGAGATGTAAATAAGTAACTGCTAACCAAAATGATTCAGTAAATATTTTGAAATGAGATTTTAAACCATCTACCGGGCAGGTTACAAAACAATGAAATACGTAACTTTTTTAGCTCTACTCGTCTTTCTTAATATCCGGTAATTCATACTCATTACAATGTTCTATAACATCAGTTAAGCCAAAAGAAAACCTTAATCGCTGACCTTACTAATTACACCAGATTAAAATAAAAGCCATAGACATACAAACTTACCCCCTGTAATTCCATCTGTAGACATGTAGTCGCGTGCGCATCGCCACGTGCCGACAAATCGCTCAACCGATTACTGTGGCGTAATCTAGTTAAGACAATTTCGGAAGTGTGTGCTCGGCCTTACGAGATCGAGTTTCAATTTGTTTAATATTATTTTTGAACTCAGTGTGTATCGTGTTTCATAGTAGAAGTAAATTGCATTCCTTCAATAACTTAAAAACTCCAAGGAAGCGTTTTATTCGTCAAATTCATCCAAAAAACCATCTCCAAACCTAGTAAACTTTAAATTATGTTAAAGTTATGGTAAGACAGTTCTAAGGTGCCTTTATAAGCGATTGAGCTATATAACAAAAAAAAAAAATCGTATAAAAATAAAGAATGGTAACCTTGTTAAAACCTACAGCACAAAAAAAAATTGTCCGTTCGTCTCTTATTATTACAAATATTAAGAAAGAACAAGTTGTACAACTTCCAACCCACTGCGCTAACGTTAACTAACCATTAATTTAACGCCCAAAACAAAATCGAATCACCGTAATTAATTTAAGTTTTAAAAGTGCGCACTCCTAACTGCATATCTTCTATTTTGATGCTAATCCAGTAACACGATCCCCATTCTTTCCCCATACAATTAGGGCACAGATAAGCCCATGCATTATCTAGTCAAGAACACAAAGGAAAATATTACCCTTGCTATAGAACAAAAATTGTTAGTATAATATTTCAAGTGGGGCGTAAAAAGTACCATGTGTGATTTCGAAATGGCTCAATAGTTTTGTGCGCGATGGTACTCTGATTGATGGGGTGTTGGTAGTATGTATTATTAATGATTTTAGTATTTCGTAAGTTACTAGGTGAAAATTGAAATTATATCCAAGCAGTACTGCACATAATACTCCATCTACCTCTATATTTAGTACATATCTAGGTTTCTTTTCGCCAAGGGATCTTTAGAAAAAAAGACAAATGAGTATCATTTCCGTTATTTAATCTCGCATTTGGTGATAGTTTGTCTCATGGACGATTACAATTTACATTTCTTATTTGATATACAATTGCATTAAACAATACATTACTAAATGTTTTCATATTCAAACAGGATACACCACAAAATACTGTTTTTCCATCGAACAAGTGAGCGGGATATAATATTTTTCGTATACACTTTCGTTACGAAGATAGATATTTTTTCGTTGTATCCTTATGCGCGTAGAATCTCTATTTATTAAAATACAGATATGTTTTAGATATGGTCGTTCTGTCGCTTCATTCGATGTCGCTTACCACCCGTGTTATAATAACTAACGAAAACGAAATTCAAATGTACATGTCAAAATTTACAATGGTACTTACAATAAATATATCACAGATTTTTACAGAAACAAAATGACGATACAGGTAGAACTTAATTGAAGTCAGATAACTTTTTACAAGTCGCCCTGAGCAATGTAATATTTATTATTTGGTGTGTGGGCTTTATAAAAATCTACTCGTCTACTCAAATCTAGCAACTGTTCTATGAGAAGTTAATGTTTAATTACTTATATTCACATTTAAATTACAGTGTATTTACATTAAGACTTACACCCGCAGCTCAACCAACATTTTGCCTAAGATATTGTACCTACATACAATCAATTACAAAAGATTAAGACATTTAAAGATATTTGGTTCATATTGATACTGGTATAATGAGTATAACTTAAAAATCTAAATCGTTAAACATAAAACTAAAATAACAACAAAAAATACGATCACCAACAAATAATGCAGTCATTAGGTAGATCATTTTGCTTAAGAAAATTTTGGAAAAACAAAATTTCACCGTAGATTATTTTAAAAATTATTAAGTAGACTTGAGATAGAATAAATCAGTCAGTTTTAAAACTATAAACAATTCAATTTTTGGCAGTCTTTCGAAAGCAAATAAAATTAAAATAAGAGTACAGTCAACCTGTCTTAGAAAACTTACATATAGTCAACACTTACCTTGCGATTTTTTCTTTAGATATAGAAATAGGAGTACATAAGTACTTTGAAACTAAAGTGTATAACGCAAACTGTTTCATAATATTGCATTTGTTTGCATTAATATTGTTTTGATGCATAATAATTAAAAAACTTAGCTAAGGTGAACCCTAATTCTTAGTACAGTCTCGAATAAAAGTGTTACATAGATACGCAAAAAAACGGTGACTTTTTTTAAATCAAGATACTGGCGACTAGCCTAGTCCGTACAATGATGGCTACTTGGACGCTAGCGGCGCAGTCTGCGCGTACTGCTGCGCACTGCAAGTCGGTAACGAGAATGGATTGACTGAGAATGGTGATGATACCAGCCCTCCCATTCCTGGGGACAAGGAAAAATTGGTTAAAAATGGTAAAAAAACACACACTAACACACTGGGAAATTCTGTATGATCTTGGTATGATCTGAAAATATGGCATTGTTTTTATAATACAAAAACCTACTTGTACATATTTGCTATATAATTGCAAGTTTTTGAGCATGCAAAAAAGCGGACTATAAGTACATTAGCAAACGCAGGAAAAAGGAAAATACTGATGTTGTTGCTGGTTAAATTCTAGGCTGAAAACTCATTGAATTGAAACCGTGAAGATAATGTAAGTCAAATATTTTATGAAGGTTTTATTTTCATAGAATCTTAAAACACACTTAAAGAAAGTGGACTTCCACAGGCGGGACTCGAAGCCGGGCGATTGCTCTCCCAAATAAGCTACTGTGACTTACTCATCGGTCTGAGTCGTGCCTGCAGCAGTCCATCTTTCTTTAAGTGTGGTTAAATTTCACATTGGAAATAAATTTTCATTGGTAATGCTAAAAATTTGTAGTAACTTAACTATGCCAAATTTCAAAAATGTCTGTTCAAAAGTGCCTTGACTTTGACATAAAAAAGCACAAAAAGCTGTTAGGACATCTATCTGTTACTAGCAGAGGACAGGGTTAAAAAGCCAAACAAAACAATATTGACAAACAAACAACGAAAAAAAATACTACTAACACTGCACTGCTAGATGTTGCCAGTTTTGTTGGTGCTGAGGACTGTGCCTCACTACAGCAAAGGCGCTCCGCAGTTTGCACTCTTTACTCTGAGGCCCTTTCAAATCTGCGTCGTTGCATTTTGTAGTGTTTGCCGGACAGTCAGCCGGCTTAGAATTCCCATTTCTTTCACTGTAATGTCCGCTATCTTTCGTGTTATACGCGTTATAGTGATGGTCAGACGATAAACCATTCATGCTGGACGGGTGGTACGGGCCAAGGGACACTGGACGAGAGAAACACGGGGTTAACACAAAGCGACGTACACAGAGGGAGGAAGCGTTGGAAATGTGAAATATTGTTTGCGTGGCTCGTATTAATAAAACGTTTGGGCTTATAAGATTTTAAACTTTCGTGTTGCATTATTACAATGTGCCGTGGTCACGAGCTGACGCGGCGTCGCCTGCTCGGGGCGGCCGCGGTTTCCAGATCCACCTTGACACTTCTTTTTAGGTAACACTGGCGGGTTGCACTTATTAATTACTGGATTCCACGCTGATGACTATTTAAATCCGTCGTCGTCGAAAAAAATGAATCCTGCTCGTGACCACGGCTGTGTGCAATCCAGCCGAAACGTCGAGCAGCGAGTAACGTAAGTAGGTACTCATTAAATATAACGCGTTTAAGGCCCGTGTATAAGCATACACGTTTAGGCTTGAAAACTAGGTGCTTGTGAAGCCAAAACTATAGTTTGGCTGGGTTCAGGTAGTCTAGCGTCAATACGTTAATTTTATTATTACGAGCTGTAGTCAAAGAAATGTTAGTAGTAATAACTAACGTTATTCAGAAAATAATAAAAAAATCGAAATTATGAAAAACTAAATAAATAAAAATACGTGGCTTATTTGTTGATCTTTGACATTGACTACTTATGATGACGACGATTAGATACTTATATGATAGCAAAATTTGCCACATGTGAAATGTAGTATTGATAGCAAAGTTGGCTGTATGAAATAGTGTTTTGGATACGGTGAAGCAATACAAAGTTAAGAAAAATT
Organism: Pyrausta despicata; assembly: GCA_963921415.1. NCBI lineage: Eukaryota > Metazoa > Arthropoda > Insecta > Lepidoptera > Crambidae > Pyrausta > Pyrausta despicata. The sequence continues at coordinate 10,740,066 of OY992858.1, read as the reverse complement.
GAACCGCCTTGGTTCAATTTTTCTTCGAACTTCTATGGCTTAAGGTCTTACGCAATGTGGTCTTTAAATGCACTTTATGTAATTTGGTGTTGAAGAGTGAAGTTGACGTTGCGCGGTGATGTTGCTGGTGTGGGCACAACACAACACGCGGCCTAGTTACTACTTACGTAATGTAGTGGTCAAATGCAACTTACGCGATGTAGTATATAGTGAAGTCAGCGATGCAGAATTGTGTTACCAGTATGGCATTTTAGGACTTACGTGATGTAGTATTGAAAAGCAACGTCGGCGGCGCGGTCGTGTTGCGGGTACCCACACACAAGGCGGGGGCGGCGTTCGGCGTGGAAGAGATAGAGCAGGTACTAGGTTTAGGATATCATAGACCCACTACTACGGGTACACAACTTACGTGATGTAGTATTCATATACACCTAACGTTGCGTGGTAATCTAATGCGACTTACGTGATGTGGTTTCAAATAGTTACTTACGTAATGTAGTATTGAAGAGCAAAGTTGGTGGTACAGGGTAGTGTTGCGGGTGTAGATACGAGGCGGGGGCGGCGTGTGGCGTGGACGTGGCGGAGCAGCACCAAATTAAAAATAACTTAGACCCACTAATATGGGTACACAACTTACGTGATGTAGTATTCATATGCGACTTACGCTATGTGGTAATCTAATGGTACTTTCGTGATTTAGTTTCAAAAAGATACTTACGTGATATAGAGTTAAATAGCGAAATCGGCGGCGCGGGGTAGTGTTCCAGGTGTGGGTACGAGGCGAGGGCGGCGTGCGGCGTGGACGCGGCGGAGCGACACCAAATTAAGGATAACTTAGACCCACTACTATGGGTACACAACTTACGTGATGTCGTATTCATATACACCTAACGTTGCGTGGTAATCTAATGCGACTTACGTGATGTGGTTTCAAATAGTTACTTACGTGATGTAGTATTGAAGAACAAAGTTGGTGGTACGGGGTAGTGTTGCGGGTGTAGATGCGAGGCGGGGGCGGCGTGTGGCGTGGATGTGGCGGAGCAGCACCAAATTAAAAATAACTTAGACCAACTAATATGGGTACACAACTTACGTGATGTAGTATTCATATGCGACTTACGTTATGTGGTAATCTAATGCTACTTTCGTGATTTAGTTTCAAAAAGTTACTTACGTGATGTAGTGTTAAATAGCGAAATCGTCGGCGCGGGGTAGTGTTCCAGGTGTGGGTACGAGGCGAGGGCGGCGTGCGGCGTGGACGCGGCGGAGCGACACCAAATTAAGGATAACTTAGACCCACTACTATGGCTACACAACTTACGTGAAGTGGTATTCATATGCAAATTACGTTATGTGGTAATCTAATGCGACTTACTTGATGTGGTTTCAAATAGTTACTTACGTGATGTAGTATTGAAGAGTAGTTGGTGGTACGGGGTAATGTTTAGGGTGCGGATACGAGGTGAGGGCGGCGTGTGGCGTGGACGAGATGGAGCAACACCAAGTTAGGAATAACTTAGATCTATGGCTACACGACTTATTCAAATGCAACTCACGTGATGTAGTGTTGAAGAGCGAAGTCGGCGGCGCGGGGTAGTGTTGCGGGTGTGGGTATGATGCGGGGGCGGCGTGCGGTGTAGACGCGGCGGAGCAGTACCGTGGCGACACCGATCCACCGCTGCGCGCGTACTCCTCTAAAAGAAAAAGCCTGGGGTCAACACGAAATTACCGTTAGGTTTTTAGGTGGTGGTTGTATGGAAGTGTTGATGGTTGGAAAAAATCGTGAATCATCAAAACGAGCTCTTGTTGTTTTATGATAAATCGCTCTTATGATATTAAAGATAGATGTGATTTCGTACCAAAAATGAATTACAATTTATGCAGATTTATTACCTGTGGAAATGGTAGTCAAAAATTAGGTACATGGAGGCGGACAATCAAAATAACTCGTTTGCTTGCTTCATTAAAAAACGGCCAATTTAAAGTGAATGAAAATAATATTGATATAACCTAAAGGAGACATACGTTAAGCTAGATAGGCTTGAGATATTTACTATATATTAACTAAATATATATTATAAATTAAGCGTTCAACACTGCCTTGTTCTTTTGAAGTACGTCTTATTACGTACAATGTGACACTTTTTTTATCTTCCAAAACTTTTTTGTTGTTATATCAACTAGCAAAGGTTGGTAAAGATTTATCTTAAAACAATTTTCAGCTTATAAAGTCGGGATTTCGCTTCAATAAATCTTGTGCGCTGAAATTCGACGTAGCTTTAAAGGGGAGGGAACATAGGCTTTTCTCGTGTTATGCAAGTGTTTTCTCGCGTAGAATAGTTTAAGCGAGCTAGATGTAAGCCTGTTGTAGCAAGAAACCGTAAACTAAACTCAGTTTAAAATTTTGTTACTAAACATAGTAAACAAAGGTTTCATACACTTGCATTTATATTTTGTCAGTTATCAAAACGTCAACAAACCTTCAATTTACTGCGAGGCTCAGGTTTCGAAGGTGAGGTAGCTCATGATAGTATTTAGAATCATACTCTACTGCTGCGACTGCATAAAATAACTAGTCGGCTAGATGTGACTTTATAGCACTAAGCCCTCAATGGTAGCTCCGAAGTATGGAGTATAACGCTTTAGCTAACTGTGCTATTCGTTTGAGGATGACTTGCTTAACATAAAAAAATCACCTTCAGTCCACTGCGAGGCACCAGTACCCTGGACGCTGACGGCCAGCTGTCCAGTGTAGGAGTTGAAGGGCATGCTGGCTGGCGGCGATCGGGGAGGTTGGCATGCTTCGACTAGTTTCTGATTACCAGAACACAAGTGCTTCAGCTACTTACTTTGGGATTCCAGTAATGTATGTGATGTTATCCCAACATATTTATTTATTATTTATCATCATCATCATCATCATCATATCAGCCTGTTACAGTGTGGACTGTTAGAGGGAGGCCTTGGAGGAGGCCTATGTCCAGCGCCACAGCGCACGATCTCCCGCCCTTTTTATCCAGTCACTGGACGACTGTCCTTCTAGCCGGGGGGCGTCCCACACTACGTTTACCTAAGCGTGGTCTCCATTAAAGAACCTTCCTGCTCCACCTCTCGTCGGTTCTGCGACAGACATGGCCATTTCTATTTATTATTAGTTTGAGCATGACCCAAGCTTCCAAAGCACAATTTACTCGTACCAAAGAGCGCGGCATAGCACGAAATCTATAGATCGCGGCTGGGATTGGCGTAAGTACCAAGAGAAAACTCACGTCTAGAAGTGGTGACCCCGGTGACTATGGAACGCTGATCCCTAGCTGGTTGTTCCGAGGTATGGAGTGTAGCGCTCAGTCTTCACCTCTTTTAAGGATTTTTAGTGTCATAAGGTCACAAGAACCCACCTTCAGTCCACTGCGAGGCGCCAGTATCCTGAACGCTGACGGCTAGCTGCCCAGTATAGGAGTTGAAGGGCATGCTGGCTGGCGGCGACCGAGGAGCGCTGAGCCCTAGCTGGTTATTCCGAGGCATGGAGTATAATGCTTCGGCCAGGTCTGCTGCTCTTTTAAGGATTATTTCCTGTGATAAAGAAATTTAATTTGTTGTATTGAATCGTCATGTCAGGGTGTCAACTAATGTAAGGTTTTTGAAAACTGTATTTATTTACGGGACTATACAAAACTATGTAAGTATTTTTTCACTTTATTTTTTTTTTATTCTTGACGCTATATTATATAGTTACTGTATTACTACTACGCTCTCGTAGTTATCCAAAGCGTACAACAGAAGAACTAGGCTACTAGGTACTTATGTCTGTATTAACATAAAGTACAAACAAATTATACCTTTGGTAGCTTCTCAGGGTCCCCAGGATGGCGCGGTATCAGTTTCTGTAGCCTCTGGAAGCCGTAATCTATCGTTGGCTCGTTGAGAGCTGCTATGCGAACACACAAAAACAGAATCAATCATTAGTTGCCCTAACGAAGGCCCTAATTGATGGATCGCACAAGATTGCCTATCTTGAGTTCCAAATTAAGCTTCCGAAGAAAAACTCGCCGATGGAATGAGATTATAAGGATTCTTTTTCCTTTGTTTAAATGTGATGGTTCCTATTTGTATTATTAATTTTACTGTACTGATTTGACTGTTGACTCTTCATTTAAGAACATTCTACATAATTTTACGGACTCTTTTGGTATCTTTGATTAGAGTTCATTGGTCTGAGCACAAAATTGATTAAACATTCATAATGTCTGAACATCGTGTACAAAGTAGCACAAATATTATGTGTCTATTGTATCGTTCGTCCATCATAGTTTCATATCAGTATCATAGTTCCCATCACGATTTTACGTTAGAAATCATCAGCTCAATTTTACTTTTATGCCTTAAATATTATCTTTAACGTCAGTAGTAGCTGTGGTAGAAGTATACTCACAAACATAGACAAATCTGCCCGGTGCGCCTTTGCAGAACTGCTTGCTTTTGTATGACAACGTCACTTCCACCACGCCTGGTATATGTCTGGGAGGGGTTTGAACTCTTATTGCATGGGATGTGATTAGCTGTGGACAAATATACTCCTTGGAATTGTTGTTTTAAATTAAATTTTAATTAAACATTGTAAGAAGGCTGTTTAATCTTCAATTTTTTTATTACTAATATTTTCTTTGTAGACGTGTATTAAGTATATAAGACTTATGTTTTAAGTAAGCTCACCAGTCAGGGTAGCTTAGAACACTTGTCATAGGATTAAAAGAGTCAAGTGCACAGAAACTTTAGCAGTCTTTTTCAACTAAAGGTTTCAACTTACGTTAAGACAATGATAATGAACAGTTAATAGTAGCTAATAATTAATTTTCTTTTTTTCACAGAACTAACCTCGCTCCAAACCAGCATGGTCCCAAATACGACTTGCAGTCCATCAAAGAAGTTGTCACCGACGATGATGACGGTGGACCCGCCCGACGTCCAACCTTCGCTGGGTGATATCGCCTTGATGCATGGAGTGGCCACGGGCAGGGGTGGGTACAGACCCGCTGTTAAATATACTTGAGTTTGTGAGCAACTGATCATGGATAGTTGGCTATCACAACTCATCAAAGATTCTGGTTATATATTTTTTTTGAGTATAGAAATTGTAATCGTTTAAAGAGTGAGGGCTGTGGTTTCAAATGTAAAAAAACAGTATTTTAGAGAAATGTAGAATATAGTTTAGTAGAAATGACGCTATGAGTAATGAATAAGTAACACATACAAAAAAAACCCTTAGTTGGATTGGATTTTGAATGATTTTTGAGTCTCATAAAACTACTCGGACGTAGAGATTTTCCGATATATGACAGAAAATAAAATAAAAAACTAACACGGGTTGCACTCCGGGAGTGCCGGCAGAAGTGAAAACTTAACAACCGTCTTACGGTTTTTCGATCAGCATCACGTGACCTGACGCGAGTTTCACAGTTTCTACCCATGCCACAAAAGTGCTCAACGCCGCTAAAGAAGTTTTCACTTCAAAAAACATTCTTTTCTTCTACCAATTTTGGCGTGCCCAATAGTATGTTAACTTGGTATGGCACTATAACAATTTCGCACATTCCATTTTCCGGCACATAAATGTTAGTTCCATCTAAACTAACAGTCGTTACAAGCGAACGCAAAAATAGCACCCCAAGCTATAAATGGCGACGGCGACGCTCTACAAAAGTCTCCCCGCGAAAGGCCGAATGTATGCCCGACAACTTAAAAGTTGAATAAACGCCAAACTACTAAAACTCGTTCCGTCCTACTTGAACATTTATCTTTGACTGCTAAGGAAAAAGGACAATTGCCGCGGCATACACCCAAACAAGGTGTAAAGTGTTGTTGTTGATGATTGAAAATGAATTTTAATGGTGTTACATAAAGTTGAAGTCGGATCGTAGTTTTACGGTTGTTATGACGTTGTCGCGGCGATGTATGCAAGAAGGTTGCGGGGGCTACGCGTCGTAAGATAGGGGGACTGAAATCTCGCGAACAAAACGGCCCGGTAATAAAGACGAGAAGAGAAAGTGAATTTAAGGGGACGAAAGGAGATTACGTTCGAGGTTCTTTTTTAATTTGACTGATATAATATTAATTTTTCCGCTTCCCCCCACTAGAAGTTCGGTATAATTAATATTGTGCGCAACTAATACCTACTTTTAGGTATTGTCTGAAGGAGGAGTTGGTCTGTTGTTAGTTTTTGGCTTGTAAGCGCATTTGAAAATACTGTTGGTTTTATTTGGACTGAAGTACATAGGAACAACTAATGTATTTTTAAAATGATTTAATATACTTCTAAAGTATTCGGATATTTTACTAAGATTTGTACAAAGTGGTATGGTCACTATCGGGATTTTCAAACCGTGTCATCGCGAAAGAGAACAGATTTCTAGTAAACATTTTTTTGTGTAGTGCCGTTTTTTGTGTGTAAAGTAGCACTAATTGGTCTACCTTATAGAAGTATGGATTATATTTCTTGTTTGTCTGAGAGTCTGGGAATACTAATTCGTTATTGTAAAAAAAATAGTGTTTCAAATTTGAATGTTCTTTCTATAAATATGCATTTCAATATTAGAAATAAAAAAGAAGTAATATAAGCCTTCCCGTTTCAGAGCGTGATAGTATAAACAATTAAACCCAGGTAGATAAAACTTCTTGTATCGCAAGATAATCCGCGAAAACGGTTTCACGCCGTCTAGCCGGTTGAACTTTGATGTCGGTTAATATGGAGTCGTGTTTTGTTTAGTTAACGGTATTAACGCTCCAGTTTATCAGTCAGTGTAAAATATATCAGTCAGTTAAATGTCAGTGTCAATTGGATGTCGTTTTATTAGTTGTTTTACTGTCAGTGGACTGCACACTGCATGCCAAAGTTAATCAGTGTTAGAATTAAAACTAATAGACGTCTCTGAGTACGGCGGTTAAAGTGCATTTATATCAGACGAGCGAATGCTCTAATTCTAGTTCTTGGTTCCCATTCTTGCTCGTTAATCTTTTGGTGTAAACGCTCAAAACGAGCATTCGTGTAAAGATCAAGAAAGAATAATATTCTTGTTCGGCCTTAGCTATTTCTTCTTTTGTTTTAAGTGCACCATAATGATTGTGGAATTATAGGATCATTCTCGGCAGTGAAGTAGACTACATGCATATCTAGGTCGTTTTAACAAAACTTCAAGAGCTGTCATACATAAGCTGAGAGTAGGTAGTTGAATGTAGTTCCCACAATGCTACTGAGACGTTTAACTAACTTAAAATCTTAAATAATTTACAAAAACATTATTACTAGGCTCAAACGAGACAAATTCCCGGGCGGAACTTTTTCACAAGTCATAATTCGGCCCTAAATTATCCGTATCCGCTCCTGTACGCCTCAACTCCCCCAGAAGTTCCTTGCGAGATGTCTACAGTGATTCCGTGCATACAAACGTCTTATTATGAGAAGCGTTCGTCGCGTCTACTTATAACGATCACTTTACACCCTGTTTGGTGGAATTTGGCGTATGCTGACATATTCAGTTTATATGAGTTTTTTTTTTAATTTTAAATTTTTATATGCGATATTAAAATCTGGAGATTATATTTTAATTTTAATATTTTAATGAATGAGCACCTTGTTTAGAAAATATGTACGTTGCTTAAAACTTAAAAAAAGGGAAATTAAAAAAAATACGTATAGGTATACGTATACGTATACGTCTGACGCGGCGTCAATACCTTCAGTCGGGTCCAGCCGCTTGGTCCTATCCACATTATACTCATCGGACAAACTCTTTGCCAAAAAATAAACGTAAAAAAAACAAATTAAAAAAACAAAACGTATGGCTATAGTCTGGCGCGGCGTCAATACCTTCAGTCGGATCCAGCCGCATGACTATCCTCATAAAACTTATCAACCAATTATTTGTGTAACCAAAATGTAATTGAAAAAAAAAAAACAAATTAAAAAAAAAAAACGTACAGTTAGGGTCTGGCGCGGCGTCAATACCTTCAGTCGGGTCCAGCCGCTTGGCGCGCCGGCCGTGCTTGCTGTTGTTGTGCACGAACATGTTGTCCGATATCGCTAGGAGGGGGCCGTCGACCATCACTTGAGTTGATATTACTACCTGCATGAAAAAATCATGTTAGAACTTTCAATTAGAGGAGCAATCGCCCGGCTTTCAAGGGGTGCGGGTTCGAGTTCCGCCTGGGGCAGCCTGATTTAGACTTTAAGTATGTTTTAATTTCACATTGTAAAAAAATTGGCATTGTTACTGCTTAAAATATAGTATCTTAATGTTAGAACTTGTTTTGCGAACCCACTGAAACGTTTGCAGCTGTATGAAGTAGGGAATAAATAAATATATATTGAATTAAATTCATTGAGCTCACGCTTAAAATTTTTCGATCACGCTAACTAAACACTTTGTTTATCTACTTAATAAAATAAAAAATTGATACTTATTATAAATAAGATTCAACAATCCTCACAACAATCACTAAAATTATATCACTTCAGGTAAATAACGCACATACAACCTTTTTTCTTACACAAATTTAACTTAAAATAACCTTAATGTTAGGCTAGGTAAAATGTTAATTCTATCTCATACGTAAATAAAATTTTCTCATATCATATTCACGCAATGGTTGTCTATAATAAAGAAGGTATCTTTATTATAGACAACCATTGCGTGAATATATTATACAATAGTTGATGGCCCAAACTACCAGACGATTGCAGGAAAAGAAACCATGCTTTACGCACTGCCCCAATGGCCCAATCTATAAAAATGGTGACGCGTCCATCCATATTGTCAATACAAAGCATTTTTACGTGTCATCTCGCACGCATCCAAAGTTCAAGATCGTACGGTCAGACATAAAACTGTCCTTCGTTGCCTAGTAACGAAGGCCGGCGAAACGGAGAGTCCCTAGGGAGGGGCCACGGCGCGCCATCCCAATAGGTATGCAAGGAAATGCATGTGCATGTGTGCGGTGTATTGATAGCTTTTTTGCCGATCGTGTAGGTGTGGCTCTATTTTGACAATAACTTTTTTTTAATGTGAGTCAGCGTTTGACGAAGGCCAATGTTACTGGCAGCTTACTTGTTGATGACTGTTCTAGCATTTTTGATGTTTTTTTTTTGTATAAATGTACCTACCACCAACCTGCTTCTTGCCCTAGACCTTAGATTTAGCTTCAGGTAATGCCTCATTTTCAACTTTTTATGTTGAATTTTAACAATACGAAGTATTTACATTCTGAGTCATTTGATACCAAAATAACATTTGGAACCTAAACTTGTGCACTTTAAAATGCATTCACAAAATAACGCCACATATATTATTCAAACCGATAAAGAGACTGCATTATTTCGATTCGGAGTGCCATAAATATGTACATAGATATATATTATGGCCATATATTCTTACCCTTGAAACGGTGGGGAACGACCACTGAATTATTCAATGACACACAGAAAGCCCAAATATAGACATAGCTACGCACACAAACTTAGATATTGCTAGTATTTCTAATGTACACAGAAGTGGGTTCTATACGTATGCGGTATAAGTTACACATTTGCTTAAAGTTTGTTAAAGGACACGTAAGACAAATATGTCTTAGCCGACGGCAGAAGCGAACTTGTGCTCATAAGTAGACCGAATGCACCTTTAGTTGTGGTAGGGTTGTCACTAATTAGTTTGGATTAAAAGTTATGGGACTTTGTTGTTTTGTCTTAATTAGAAGCTATGGGCCGAGACAATGTTAAAGTTTGGGGAAATTTATTAATTTACTACACTCAAAGTTTATGCATGGAATTAACAAAGTATGATAGATAGCTATTCTGCCTATTTGTTACCTTATTGGTCCTTATTTTGTCTAAAGCAAGCATAATAAGTTTAAGTGACTACAAATATAATAATCGAGTTGAGAAGTAAAAGAACAAGCAGAGATCTAAGTAAATAAATAAACTCGTATAAATAAATTTAATTTCATCCCTCCCCTAAATTGGAGGCGCCTCAAATATTCAGCAGTCGTGAACGCAACCCTTCCTACAGTTAAGGGCGATACAGCAATTTTTGGCGTGTAAAGAGTTAAACGTCTTGACTTTAAATTAAAGTTGATTATTGGGATTTATTTTTTTAAACACTAGCAAGTGTATAAAAATATTTTAAAGATATTTCGTGATAAGCATTCACGTTGCAAAGTAAAGATAAAATTTTGGCATTAAAAAAATCAACTGTGTGGGACGGGAATTGAACCCGCGGCCATGGGTATCTAGCCCGTGTGCCTATACCCTTTGCCATTCAAATATTATTAAGATTTTTCGTGTTAAGCATTCACATTGCAAACCAAAGATATTTCTTTTTTACTGACAATCAAATATTTGCAACAACTATCCACTGCTGGCCCACAGCACACCATTCGACTCTCAGTCTTCCGCATCCATTACTTCGTACTCTATACCATACTCTTCAAAATGTAGCCCGTAAAGCCCAGCTAGACATTTTTGATTTCGCGTGATTTGGTCTGAGACCTGCCTCGCTGTTAGTTAAAAACCGCTGTTTGTTCCTCCTTGGGCCACTAGCCAATAGCAACACAGACAGACTGGCGCGCCGATCCGGCAATTTTTTCCTAGGTTTGCTACATGGCCCACTTTTAAGTAAAGACAATAGCTTTTTAATTTATTCTATATAGACCAATTGTTGATAAACCAAAAAATCGCTATTTAGTCCACCTTGGGCCACTCGCTAGGTTCAACTCAGACTAGCCTGGAAACGACCAATATGTCTTAGTTTTGGTACATGACCCACTTTTAAGTGAAGACAAAGCCATTTGAAGTTAACTATCTCCGTAGACAAAATGTTGCTCAGCAAATAAATCGCTATTTCTATGAACTTGGGCTACTTCCAATCGCAACACAGACAGACTGGCGCGCGGAGCCGGCCAATTTTTCCTGGCGTTGGTAAACAACCGACCGTTTACCTGTCGACAGCGAGCACATTACAACCATGAGACTCGCTTCAGACGATCTTGCTTTTTGGGGTTCCGTACGCAAAGAGTGAACAGGCCCCCCTGTTCATCTCCTCTTGTACCTCTTTTAATTTAGATTTGCTATCCTAAGCCCTTAGATCAAACCAAAAAGAGGCAGATACGGTATGATCTAGTCACGCGCGGTTCTACTAAACCGAGTTCTATAGACCTACTCCGCTCCTAGTCGTCGTTAGTACTGTGCGTTGTTTATACGTGCGTGCGTGTGCGTGAGCTCTTTTTCGTTGATTTACGCCTAAGTCTATAATAATGTCGGTCTGAAGTTGGGGCTTAGAGGTACTGGTATCTTAAGAACTCTAATAACAGGAGACAAGAAAAGTGTTGTAATCGCATTGAAAATTTATTTTATATTTATTTATACTGAATCCTTTAGAAGTCCGAAGTCGAGTTTACTGTTTTTGGACTGCATGTAGTAAAAATACATTTTTGAGTTGCAATTGGGTCGTTTTTGGACTGCATATAAAATAAAAATATTTGAAAACATTGTTTTGTTCAATTCCAAAAATTGTGGCAACAAATCCCCACCCTAAGGTAACTTAATGCTTTGTACCAGTTTTTCTTTCTGGAATTTGGTATTCTATGGGTATTCACAATAGATATATTAATAAAAGAAAACAAACTTACTTGAAACCTCCTCATATCTCGTGGATTGCCGGCGTTTTTCAAACAGTTCTGGTTGCATTTCAGGAAGAATTTGAGAAAAAATCTGTAACAAAAAAATTTAAAATATGATAACTAACACAGTTCGTAGCTAAATAAACCCTAAAAGGCAAAGTTGGAGCAACGATTTTAAGGAGGACATTAAAACTGTTGAAAATGCCATTTTATAACTTGGGGTGAGTGAAGCAATAAATATCACATTACAGCCGTGTGAACATATAATGCAATACAAATGATGCGGACACATAAATCATTTGTGTGAACTGTTCCCTATTAGTAGCAATTATGTGTTTTGCCTTGGCCTCCATAAAAACAGAAGAAAAAAGCGTCTTGAGCTGATTTTCTTTGCTAGATGTAAAAAAAATAGTCCAAAGACCTAGTTAAGTGCAGAAAGTATTCTGATGATATAAGCACCGAAAAGAACTTATACGCAGAACCAGTTATTTATTATGGCGACTACGAATTACATGATACGTAAATTAATGTTTATATATATATCGTTATGTTTTAAAATCATTGTTAACAGTAGGTCGCAGGCTACGAACATATCGTGAAACTGATAACTTTCAAATCATGTATTAAGTAGTACTTTTACTTCTGCACTCTTGATCATCATCATCATACTACTTATTTTTACTATGGGTCTCATTAGAAAGCTCAGTGTCGCCCAGCGAGCGATGGAGAGAGCGATGCTTGTTATTTCCATCCGCGATTGATTCATAAATGAAGGGATACGCAGAACCAAATCGACCAACATTGCTCGAAGGATTGGTCAAATTCAAATTTATTTATTTGCTTGTAAATAGGATACATTACATACAAATGTGGTCGTAAATACATACAATAGAGCTTTGTCCTATTTAGCCATATAAAATAGCATGCAAAAGTTTGAAACAAATACATTTAAAGAAAAATTATTGATGATTTTATTTTAGTCAGCTGAAATGGCACTGGGCGGGACCCATAGCGTCGAACCGATGTAATTAAATCTGTATATGTACCGTGTTTCTAAGTAAATAAATGGAATTGAATTGAATAGATGGCCGTTGAGGCGGAAAGGTTCTCGACTGGCGACCGCGTGCTGGGCGACGCTCCGTAGGCAGACCCCTACAAGGTGGACCGACGACCTGGTGAAGGTCGCGGGAAGCCGCTGGATGCGGGAAGCGCAGGACCATCGTGGTGGAGATCCTTGGGGGAGGCTTATGCCCGCGGTGTCGAAGGATCATCAAAGGTTAACTAAACAAGAAACTAATTTAAGTTCATATCCATTATATCCATAAACATTTAAATATTTTGACATGACACACCACATCTGTTTCCACTTCAAACGAACGCTGATTTGTTTCTTGTGTCCCCAAATTTGTACTTTCCGCTCTTCCAGAAAGTCGTTAAGTTTTTGTATGTAAGTGACAACACACACCTACCACAAATGTATTTTTTGCTACAAAACTGCCCACTGAGTGGTTTTGGTAAGGATAGTATAATAAACTTGATTTAATAGTGAAAAAACTACCAGTGCTACTGAAAACGATCTGATCTTACTAACGAGAGTTATTTTAGCTAAGCCAAGCAAAATTTAAAAATATTTCGGCAAAGAAAAAAGTTTAATGTCTCCTGAAAGATGTAGGAAAACAAATGCTTCAAAAGTCATCGTAAAAACAATAAATGGTTCAAAAGGTTTTAAAGTATCAACAACAGATACCATAGAATTGTTTGCTAAATGAGTGTTATATGAGTGATAAATCAAATTTAAAAAGAGGCAATGACAATAGTGACTGAGTTTCTTGCGCCGTTTCTTCTCAGCACCAGCCCAGCGGTGGTAGGTTTAATTTATATGTTGAGACATGTAAAAGTGCTACTTGTGAGATTTATAGCTACTTGTGAGGTTGTGTGATTATTAATAGCTAATGAGACCCTATTGGTAACATCACCAGCGGTCACTGCAAAACTGTAATGTTCATTTTGAGTTTTGGTAGATACTTACCAACATCTCTGTTATCCACAATAATAGAGTCCTCCGACATTTAAATACTCCGCTCGAGTACCTGCCGCGCAGAAATTGAATTTCTACGTAAGGTTGAAATACGAATTCGTATTTTATTTTTCATCGAACGTCAAAACGAAATCAAACAATTTCCAGTGGAAGGATCGGGCCAACTATCGGCAGATCGGATTACAACAATAGCTGCTCTTTGCAAGTTTGTCTTGCGGTTTGTTGGGCGGTATTGGTTCTTATGTGGAAGTGTTAAGGCTGTCGAGGAGTAGGGGTGGCAGTGCGTAGGATCACGATGAATGCTTTAGCAGAAATATTTTACATGGCCTCAGGCTACACGGCGCCGCCACCGAATATGACTGTGCCAACAGTCTGAATGTGAACAGCGGGCATTACGAGTTTTACTTACTAGAGCTGCTTCTTTGTTTTTAAACGGTAAGAAAAATTGAATTTGATTTTTATCAAAAAAATCAGAAAATTATTAAGAATTAAGATTCGCGTGAAAAAAACAATACATATATTATAAGGACCTAATATATGTATTGTTTTTATTATTTATATTTAGCCTGAGGCCATGTAAAATATTTCTGCTAAAGCATTCATCGTGATCGCTATGAAATTGGCGTTTTGTATGGGAGGAACAAAAAGTCGAAATTTTTTTATATAGCATATTTATTTAATCAAAGTATGAGCCATTGTAATCTATGCACTTTTGCCATCTCATAGGTAGTTCATTGATCCCTTTACTAAAAAAACCATTCGAACGGGAATCAATAAAATCTTTGAAGGCGACTTGGACTGCCCCATCTGAGTTGAACTTTTTCCCTTGCAAGAAGTTATCCAAATTTCGAAAAAAATGGTAATCTGTTGGAGCAAGGTCAGGGGAGTACGGTGGATGCCTTAGAGATTCCAATTGAAGTTCTTCTAATTTGCTAGCCGTCTGTTGTGCAGTGTGTGGTCTAGCGTTGTCGTGAAGCAGCAGTGGCGTAGAGCGATTGACCAGCCTTGGTTGTTTAGCAACTAGCTTTTCCATCATGGTTTGCAATTGCTGACAATAGATATCTGCCGTAATCGTCTGGCCAGATTTGAGAAAACTGTAATGAACGACACCGGCGCTAGTCCACCAAACGCTTACAAGTAACTTTTTATTGGTCAATTTTCGCTTGGAGCAGGCTTTGGCTGGCTTGCCAGGGTCCAGCCATTGCGATGAGCGCTTCCGATTATCGTAGAGAATCCACTTTTCATCACAGGTAATGATTCGATTTAAAATCCCTTCGTTATTGTGCCGGTCAAGTAATGTAACGCAGCAGTTGACGCGCGTTTGCCGGTTTGCTTCACTCAATTCGTGAGGAACCCACCTTTCAAGTTTTTTAATCTTCCCAATTTGCTTCAAGTGGATTAAAACAGTTTTATCACTAACGCCAAAGCCTGCAGCTAACTCGGACGTGGTTTGCGATGGATCCGCTTCCACAATAGCCTTCAATTCTTCATTATCAACTTGGGTCTCCGGCCGTCCACGGGGCTTGTTTTGCAGGTCGAAATTTCCAGAACGAAAACGTTGGAACCAAAAACGCACTGTGTTTTCTTTTGCGACACAACCGCCATACACATCATTAACCCTTCGAGCCGTTTCCGCAGCACTGGTGCCACGGTGGAACGCGTACTCGTAAATAACGCGATATATCAAATTTTCCATTTTGTAAATTGAGCGATGCAAACAGAAAAAAGATAAGTAAAAAAACAAATGAATGACGGTTTACGAAACACAACTACATGTGGAAATAGCTGTATAAATTTGAATTTCGAATTCCTAACCAAATAGGAAAAATTTGTGATCAAAGTGGCCAGTACGACAAAACGCCAATTTCATATGTAAGGACCTAATATTAATATGTATAGTTGTTATGACCCTCGAAACAAAATACCGAAACGGAAGTCATGTGAGATATCCCAGACCTCAGATCAGAGAATATGCCCAGACTAAATATTGATTGGTTATTTATTTGTGATGGAGTATCACGAAGGTAAACAATTGATCTCCTTGTGTCGTTTTAACAACTCTATACACGTACAGCAGGCGCGCACAGAGCTTCGAACCGCGCGAACGTTTGTACACCCGCAGGCAACGCACATCTGTTCCCGTATTATTTATGTTAAACACCTTATGTCGCGTATCGCGAGTTAGCTGCGACACCTATCTCCAATGGGCGATTTATTTTAGGCGCTGATTGCATTTGGTTGTTTCAGTTTAGTTTAAATATTCGTGGTGATACTCGGCCTCTTGCTATTCGTGTTAATTGGAGATAAGGATAACATCGGAGATCTAATAGTCAAGATACAACCTTTGAAATCTAACTCAATCATAGAGTTGCACGGGTTTGTATTCAAACAATATGATGTTGTTTTCTAAGGATTTCTTAAATTTTTGAATTATAAAACGGTACCTAATGAAAGCTTTTTAATTTATTTTTAACAACTAAAAGGTAGCACTTCTTGATTAGCAAACTTTTGTTGCTCTTAACAATTAGACCAGTAGATGTTGTACACGAGAATTCAAAAAAATGTACATCGTACTGCAATTTAGAGTAATTTTTGGTTTTACTTGTTATATAGTGTATGAATAAATCTTTCATGGCATACTGTTGTCACAAGACATAACTATCAGTGATTATAGTTTTGTCAAAAATACCATCACTGTTTTATGTCCTGATCATGAAATATGTGGGTTATTCCTCTCCAAAACACCTGGTCAGGTAACACTCCCCCAAAAGCCTTATAAAACCTTCAAACAGCTTAAGCTTGACCATTAATATTTCCGTAAGGGTCACCAACATTATCCACTGTGTTCGCTTTCGGTAAGCCGGAGTTACGACCAGGGGCTGTAAGAGAAATCTATGGGAGCGTCATGGTTTTTATAATCTACCTTCGATGGCCGAAGGGCTGGTTCGGTTGAGCGTATGTCTTTATTTATGCTGGGATTATATTGTAAGATCCTTCATTGTACCTGCAAGAGTGTGAAGTTCTTGAGGTATTTTACACATTATATCGATTGTTAAGTATTTTTTGCGTTCACAACACTATTTTTAATTTCGAAAGGACATGATACCTAAAAATTATTTTCGGCTCCGGTCATCAAGGAGGAATCGAACCCCCGACCTTTGGAAGTCCGGTCCAATGTTCTGACCAACTGAGCTCAGCCGAAAAGATTTTTTTAAGTGTTATGACTTTTCGACATTATATCGATTTTTGTTAAATTGATACCTAAGGTTTATCCGATACCTATAATCCATTTGCTATTTTCAACTATTTGACTGTTTAAATGTTTATTTTAACTTTATCGAATAGAAATAAAGATTATTCTATTCTTGAAAAAAGTAGTGGCGATAACTAGTCCAAAGATACATTTTGACTTCAGCCATTCGCTATGCCGACTCTGCATCAATTAATTTATTAAAAGCTGAGACTTAACTAATTGACTTGAATTGAAAACGGACATAACTTTCCTTCCTTTTAAGCATTTACTTACATGCACTTTACAATTTCAGTCCAAACTTTGCATGTACCGAGCCAATATCTGTCCAAAGTTTTCGTAAACAAACAACCTTTCCTATAAAACATCACTCCACTTACATAATAAAATCGTAAAAACTAAAACCTTAGAGCTACTGTCTTCGAATCAGACCAGCACCATAGTCCATAAACCTTGACGGGAGCAGGGGGAATATTTACCTATCGCATCACGGAAGGCACTTCGTCGTAAAACTACCCTCTCTTTTTATCCCGCTTCTATAATGGTAGAGACAGCACAAATATTTAAGTCCATAATAGAATATGTGAGGTAAGTGACTATGTAAAGTGAAAAGACGTGTTAAAGTGTTAAATGCTACATTCAAAAACACATTACACTTAAAAAAATCTTGTCCGGTCATCAGGGAGGATTTACCGGAGCCGAAAAGAATTTTTAGGTGTAATTTCTTTTCGAATTTAAAAATAGCGTTGTGAGCGCAAAAAAAAATCTTAAAGAATAGTTTCGAAAAGACAACACTTAAAAATTCTTTTCGGCTCCGGTCATCGGGGAGGAATCGAACCCCCGACCTTTGAAAGTCCGGTGCAATGCTCTGACCACTGAGCTACTGTATAATGAATAGTGTTAAATGCTTCTGAACAGTGTTGATTAGATGATTGAGTCCAATTGACCAATATATTATGATGTGGTCTTCCAGTAAGATCCAAAACGGACGATTAGGCTAAATCATTAACTGACAATTAGTAAATGCAGTATTTTTAAGGAGAGCATTGAACTTATGAAAAGTAAAGCGTAACTTGTAAATAAATCGTTAATAATAGTACTTACTATTGCTGTTTTTGGAGATTCTCGGATTCTATACATATTTTAGTTTTAAAGTAAGATTTTTGTTTAGTTTGCTTAAAATAGTTTATCTAACAAAATTAACATTGTTTCGGTTATACATCAGTGACTGTGAGTTAGTGTTAGCTTTACTCGTAGTGTCAAAATTAAAATTAGGTTATGATAGGACTGACATACTCTAAAAAGTAAACAAAAATATAAAGTAAATAAAGATACACACACACAGACACATATTTATGCAGTGTGATTTAAATCTTATTGTTGAAGCCCTCGTTGCCAAACCCTCACAATAGACCTCAGAGGAGTGGCTGCGGCTGAAAATCAGTGCTGTCATATTATGTCAGCAATAGCTGAGCCTCATCCAATTGCTTTCAAGTTCTATTTTTATTGTATTTATTATAAAGTGCTGTTCCATTTATTTGTTGGAAGTAAGAAACTCAATTTTTATTTATTTATTTATAGATAAATAAAAAAGTATTAAATCTTTACACATTGTAAAGCATTGAAGACGCTATATAAATAGCTGTAGTCTATGCTATGGTATAGTAAGTGATACTCCGCGTCTTACTATATACTTACTATTCTATCTTTATAGCATGGAAAAAATCCACTACGGCATTAAGTCCGTGGAGCGTGGCTTCAAGACTGTACCCCCCCTCTCCCCACCCACTGGATATACTTGTGTTCATTTACATCCAATACCCGATGGCGAAGGGAATTGTTTTAGTAGATATCACTACAAAACATAAAACTATACTATAGTTACTACTAAGTTTTTTTTTTCAATAATATGTAAGACAATTTATAATCGTTTTTTATTTTATGAATTGTTTAATATTTTTTAATTCAATGTCAACGAGAAAGTTTTTGATGCTATCTGTTATTTAATATAGCTAGGCGTAATTTTAGACAGACGTATGACGATAAAATGTTTATTTTAAAGCAATTTTATAATTTAAATGACGTCGAATCATATTTCTGTCACGCTCAAAATTTAATCACTTCATAAATCCAAAACCAGAAAGGAAAATTAAGTGTCAAATGCATAATCTTGTCTAGTTTAATGTCGTCCAAATTTAATTCGCAGATTAGGTAATTTATTGAGAAATAAAAAGCGTGACGGAATGTAGACGAAAACACCTCAACGAAGAATAACCGATTTATATTCGGGCTTCAACCTTTACCTGCTCACCAAAATGTCTTCTACGAGTATACATAAAGCCGTACACACTCTCGAGAAAAAAAAATCGCGAACCTACATTCGTAAATCGAACGTGCAATGAAGAACGCGGGATCTGACAACAAGCGGTCTCTTATAACTTTTCCCTTTTAACCTTTCCCGGGCGGGCCGCGACTCCCCCGGGAGGCGGTCCCTGGGGCCGGCATCGACCCCGCGGCCCCCACCACTCAATACCGACACGGCATGCGGATGGCAAAGATCAAATACGCAGAAGAATGCTTTTGGGGGTTTATTGATTTTTTTATATGACTTTTGGTAGTTTCGATGGCTGATAATATGAAACAATAACTTTTTTTAAAATATTGTGTATGCAACTATTGACCCACGCACCTCTATTTATTTTTGTGAGAGCAGTCCTTTCCCACCAGCTTGTGTCGCGGTGTTAAGGACTAAGATAAAAAGTACCGTTTTAAAGATCTCGGCGAGTAGACTGGGCCAAAACTCTAACATTTGTTCGAACTTGAACCGCTAGTAATTGCTGAAACCTGTTGCCTTCTACCTAAATCCGTCGAGGATTGATTTATATTTATTGCTACCTGCTAGCTAGCTGCTCTTTTCGGATTTACACGTAAATCCAATTTCACAATTATTATGTAATCAATTTTTAAGTATAAGTATTCAATCGCAGAAGAGAAGCTTAAATTAAGGATTGTCACAGCCAGATACCTATTCTATATTATATTTAGTTTTTTTTAAACAAAATAAAAATTTACCAACATTTTTTTTTATCATAAATACATTTTAAGTCACTTTTTATACCTGTAAGATATGCCACTTCTGCGCTATGTACACTCGCGCCCGCCTAATCTTTGTGAACATGCGACGGACCCATAACGGGGCCAGTTTTTCGACTTTGTTTTTCCGTGTGCCTCTATGGCGCGCTTTAATATTTCAGCGCGGAATCCAAGGGTTAACTGTTGCCGTCTCCGGTGTAAATAGGCCCTAACAATTGGCCGAACGCTTTTGTGATCAACGTACGGAAATGTTTGATATTCAATAAATCGGTTTTGCTTTGAGTGGATATGTAATTTTTGGGGTTTACCAATGTATGACGAGGTGCGATTAGTCACGGAGCACTAAAGTTACTCATGAAAAACATTAAATAAATAAAACATATGAGAATATGTACGATCTCTCTCCGGTTATGTTTGATTGTCGTCTCACCGAACTTTGAGAGTGATGGAACAGTAAGTGTACCTGTATATTACGCTCACACTTGTGCACTTTAATATCTCCTGCGTAGTTGGCTGATTTCTGTTGAGATTGCCGTAGTCGAAATCGGCCAGGAGGACTATGATTATTTACGAGTACATTGCTGAAACACATAGTGTAGCTTTATGGTCTACCTATTGGTACTTGGTCTACCTATTCAAGGTTACGTTAAAATAACGCGGCGTAACACGATTCACGACTCTTAAAACAACTTTAAATGTTTTTTTTCTTGTAGGGTTCCGTCAACCAATTCGCTTTCCAAATGGGTTCTTTTACCAACTGTAAATTAACAATATTGTCATATATTTAGTTAAACAACTCAAGCCACTCTGCAAGAAGACCAATATAAAAATAAACCTCAATGGCAGTCAGACAGAATATCACAAATTCGCCTCTTACAAGTAAGTCCTTGTATAGCAATAACCGCCAAAACTAAGTAGTTTTGGCGGTTAATAAGTATTCAATACTTATGTAATGTAACTGTGTTGTGAACTGACTACCAACACCCGGCCTTCTGGCTGTTTTTCAGCGAAGGCTTTATCATTTGTGGTAACACATTTTTATTTTATTTGGGATAGGTTTTCTCTTGACCCAAGACCAAGCCCAACAAGGCAAAGACTCAGTCTGCGATGGAGCGAGCTCACCTAGAAGACGCCTGTTTACTCTAGTTTTAAAAAAACAATAGAACGACTGATTAAAATTAATGAAAACAAAATATTTAAGAAACGCCAAAAAATATAATCTAAGAAGGTCGCATTCAATCCTACGAGTATATCTACTTGACAACTTTCACTCGAATGTAAGAAACCCGGTATCGGTTCCGTATATACTACGGAATAAAGTGGTACGTAGTGGAGTAGGGCTTAGCTCGGTAATGCTGTGACATCGACAAAAGTATTTTAGTTCAGTCAGATCTACCGATTTGCAAACGATATCGGCGGTAAATTGCAGCGTAACCGCTTACGCAGTATTCGAAAAGTGATAATCAGTGATCGGATAATCGGATGCATATTTGTAAAGTTAAGTGTTGGATAATATGGAATGCGCTTTGAATCCAAAAAACGTCGAGAATTCAGTCGGGATTGACAAATTTGTTTTTTTTTTACGTTAGAATCAAATCGGGTTTGGATATATTTACTTATTTTAAGGTGTTGGCTTATATGCCATAATTATTGAATGCATGATTGAATGATGATTTTTGCGATATAAAATATCGAAAAAATCAAATGAATAATTATTTCTGGTCCGATTTTAAAAAATAAATACCACTGGTGATAATCTAAAGCTTTTGATGAATCATATTAATATAATGTTTATACCTTTCAAATATATGAAAACTATTTTATGTGAAGTATTTTTATGTAATTTCTCAAATACTATCATGCTTGCTGACCCTTAATTTAAAGAAAACCGAGCAACTTGAATCCCACAGCTTGTGATACTGTGGTGACACAGCCAAATGATGGTGAATAGTACATCATTATTTGAGCCACAGTCACAAAAAACAATCACTATTTCATTTTTACTCGCACGTTGCAGATATCATAAAGGTGTCCAATTGTACCTTGAGGCTCATACAGTTATCTTTTTCTATTTCAATAATATTTTAAGTGCACTAACTAACGCAACAGTAATAATTTGTTACAGTAAAATGTACCGGTAAATAAAACAGCACCGGTATTCCCATCTCTAGCAGCAAGCGGTAGTTTTTCCGACGTGTCGAGTCGAGCGAGGGGGTATTGCGGACGCAGCGTCCGTCGCCATGGCAACGCGATAAAGCTTTGCCTTTTCATAGCCCTCCGTACAGTAAACGTAAGATTGGCAGAACAACTCGATGATTTTTTTCTTTTTACTTTATATTGTGGTCGGCGCAATTAGTTTTAGACTTTGTACTAAAAGCTCTGAAAGGACTTTTGCCTAAATTAAATAACCAATCAACAAGTTTCAGGACATTCCGGTTTAAGTTAGCAGATTTATCTCATTAAATAGTACTGATATGCCATCAACTCTATAAATATATAATAATAATGCAACGGGATAACAAGTCAGTAATCAATAGAAAAAAAACCTAAATAATTATGTTAATTTTATAACAAAGTGACAGCTAAACATCATTTGTCATAAAATGATTTGGTATGGTAAAAGCCTGTGAATATTCTTACACACAGATATAAAAGCATCTTCTATGAATCAAACAAATAATCCTGTTTGTTTGTGGGACACTTAAAGTATCTATTTTCCTCAGTCATACTTTATCTTCAAACCCCGCGTTTAATGGACTTGGTACTCTTTCAAATCTAAAAGCGCTTGCGATGTGCGAGTAGTTTCCAATTGACAATATACCGACGGCGGGCAATCGCGGCTCTAAGCCTTGCTCCACCCTCATTCACATAAACGCATTTGTATAAAAGTAAGTACATTCGGAAGGTTTTGAAATTTCAGCTTTTTTGGACCTAATTATCATTAGTTTCCAGCCTTTGAAAATATACCTACGGCGAGAAATCGCGGCATCTTAACTTTGCCTCACCCTCGTTCAGATAAATAAACACATTTGTATGTACGTTCTTAAATTCTAGGCTTTTGTACCTGTTGGGCAGCTTTAAGGCTTCTTGTTAATGCATTTTACTGTTTGGTTGAGATTTGCTGATGTAAAATTTATATCTGGAGAAGAGCAATAAAAAGAGAAGCAAAAGTGTTATTTTAAAGAAGCATGTTATCAATTTTTGGACGGACAGTACTACCAACAATAAAAAATAACCTTCATCAAAAGTTTGTTCAGAAGTCTACAGTACTATTTATCCTAAGTTAGGATATCCTACTTAAGAAGGTAGTTACTGAAATTGTTGAATCTGACTATAGTATAGTATAGTATCCACTATGTAGGTAGTCTAATACGTAACGATACCATTTTCCTAGCCTTTATCACACCTCATTAACCTTCCCAATTGAATACAAAATCCCGACTATCAGCTGACCAAAACAATTCGCAAATTCAAAAGTACATTCGCGTGCAAAAGCGTTCCCATCCCGAGCGCAATCAACATACAAAGACAAGGGGCTACATTACGCGGGCATCACTTCATTGTGGGCACCGCTCTAATTGTAACTACACTCTTGGGCACCATCGTCCGCTCAGCGCTCCGACGGGTAGGCGTGTGCCACTTATCTTCGACCCCACACACCAATACGACACCCACAGCCCACAAACGAACCCCAAACCTATCGAAAACAACTTAAAGCACAATTTCCACCGACGAAACACCAACCTCTATTTGCAAACGTAGCGAGGGTTAACGCACACTATCAAGTCATTAAATTGCATCGCCTTTTTAATGAGTCTGAAAGTGAACAAAGGATATTGAGCACGATTACATTAAGTACCCGGTTGTAGTGGAGATAGTCTGTTTTCGACTCTTTTAGTATGTTTTGGTTAGTTAGACGAGCCGTCAGGCGGAACGTATTCAGATTTAGTTTGGATGCGCTGCTCAGAAAAATAAGGAATTTGTGGGCGTAAGTTTTAGTAATGAATAAGACCGTTTACATTTTTGTGCTTGCCTGTAGCTGCAAATTTAGTTTTCCGGAAAACTCTTACACAATTGATGATCTTCCGACACCATGGATTAGATGAAAAAAAAACATTTTATGAGACTCAATATCTTTGAATAAATTTTTCTTGCTTAATGAGCGTTAAATATTACTTACAATTTTTATATGTCGATACTGACGTTTATGTAAAAAGTGAAACCGGAATGCTCCATTTATCAGATCGAAAAAGATAAATCATGTAAACTAATACAGGGTGACCGTATTGGTAAAATAATATTTTATGTTGCTACTAACTTCCTGAAATCAGTATTCATACACATATAAAAGTACATACCTACACATAATTCACACACACTACATACATATAATTCTATTCTAATCCTTTAAAACAGAATTTGAAGGAATAAGAACGAAAAACTTTTGAAGCCTTCATAATAATGAACTCACAACACAATCTTCCCTTTTTCTTGACAACACACGTGACATAACCTTAAATCCTAACACGAAAACCCATTTGGGAAAGTGACCACAGGCCCTCTATAATAATAATATCTCCGTACTTAACGTTTACGTAAACGCAACTTATTACATGCCTCCCTCATATTTACCGGTTGAATAAGCTATAAAGTGATATCACGTGATCGGGTAGTAGTTATAAATTACCCGGGTAGTTTATAAAAGCCGGTTAACCCTAGGTAAAGCGGACATGTGTAATTTACGATAGGGAATTCGCGGCTTCGCATTTTCATACGGTTATTGGTGATAATTTTGGTCTATGGTAGAATATTGATAGCGCTGTGTTCGAATGTGCTGAATGGTTAGTGAGTTCAGTGGTTTGATAAGCATTTATTATCTATCATAAGCATTTATTATTGACTGCCTCGTTGGTGTAGTGTCAAAGTTTCTGCCTTACATCCGAGAGGTCCTGGTTTCGAATCCCAGGTCGAGTCAAAAATTGTTTCTGAGATTTTCTGTAATGTATATCACAAAAACAGCTCGGAGTCTGAATAGCAGGAAAGCTCGTTAAGCCGTTGGTCCTGCGCCTGATAGAGATCAGGCGACATGACCAGAGAGAGCTCCGGTCATTTCGGTTGCCGTCTCATTGAACTCTGAGAGTGATGGAACAGTGAGTGCACCTGTGTATTGCGCTCACACTTGTGCACTATAATATGTCCTGCGCCAATCTCCACAGAGATCAGCCAACTGGCTGATCTCTGTTGAGATTGGCCGCCGTGGTCAAAATCGGCTAGGAGAACTATTACTATTATTATCTATCTTAGCTCCCTTGACATATTGGATATAATGGATTCAGTACGTAGCAACTTGACACGTTGAAGGCTTTTATTTATGATTTTCATCTTTTTTTACGGTGTTTTAGGGTAGCCTATATTAAAATCGAGCACGCTTGCAAAACAATATTATGATCAACCTGTTTTCTTACATTGAGAGTGCTAGACTGTACACTGAAGGTCCGTGACTTATTGTACCAACGACTGAGAGAAGTACATTCAGGGGAAAAAAGCTTTGTCTCTTTTTTACTTATTTTTCGTCTAAATTTACCTGTGTTTTTTTTTTGTCATAAATGCTTATTTTTTTGTAGTGTTTTACCTATTTGGTTTCGCGAAATGCTTTTTTTTTCATTTTCGGTTCCACTCCTTAAAAACATTCATGCTAGGTATTTAATGTAGAAAAAATCCGTCATTAAAGAAGATCTACCTTTATTGGTTCTTTACTGTTAAATTATTTTAAGAAACAACCAGAGCAATTATCTACCTACTTAGAAATAAAATATTTAACGCTTTTTGCAAAGTGACATAGTGCGCGCGACTGTACGCAACGTTTTATATTCGCAGGGCCTGCCGAGTATTTATCACTGCAAACTTTTAAGGTAAGCATATTTACGTCGGCCGCCCAACTTGCAAGATAAAATGCGATCCACAACAATATTTGTGAACTTTACATGTTTTACGTGTGAAGTTTTGGATGATAGTTTCTTTGATGGAGACAATTTATGACGGAGCGATGAACTTATGATTATATTTTTTGCTTCTAATTTGACAATTTTTTTTGCTATAATATTTTCCCCAAACTTTTTAGAATAAAAAAAGAACTTTATTTATCAATTTAGGTGACTGACTGCCGACGACACGAACTTCTTGAACGACTGGCTAACTGTTTAACTATTTAGTAATCTGTGACTGTTATAAGCTGTGTAGGTAGTACCATTTTAGTACAGAAATTGACGCTGAACCTAACCAGCTGATAAAGTCGTATCATAATCGTTCGTTACAAATACGGTGAATTCGGGCTCGGTTTTGGGTGAGCATCCCGTGCGAACCGTAGTTAAAAATTTAAACGTCCCAATTCTGAACAATCGCCCTTCAAACAATAAACAGTAGCTGAACGTACAAGCGTTCCACTCCACTTACATATATGAAACCAAAACATAAACGTTATATCCGGCGATCCAACCAAACTGCTCTATCAAAATATAACGACGGCGATAAAAACGATGGAAAGAAAGCAAACGTTTCCAACGAATTTCCAAAGATCGTACAATACTGATCCTTGGGCCTCTTCGTTCTTACAAAAGTGTGTATTTTCATCTCTTTTTAACGCGAGTTCGCCGTTTTATAGGCAAGCTGATAATATTTGGACCGCTGAGAGATATGAGTGTTAAATATTTTATGATGTCCAGTGTCGACGCAGGGTTTGCTGTACCTACATCGTGCTGGAATTTTTAGATATTTTACTTAAAAAAGGCGGCGCTTGGTAGCAACTGCTACAAAAATTTCAAAAAGTTCGGCGATAGGAAGAAAAGCGTTTAATGAACATCTCATTAAATATTTAGAACATGTATGTGAACGGAGTCTCTACATAGTGTGTATTTTAGGCATTTGATTCCATAATGGTAATGGCCAATCGAAAAATATCTCGATGTATATGACAGGGGACAAAAGTATGAAATTTAAGACTACCGGATATTTCAAAGATCAACCGGAGCATGGAACCGATTAAAGTAGGAACACTTTTTTTTTCTTAAGACTTTTTATTAGACGTTCGTTAAAAACAGTCACGGCATACCTTTGACGAGATTAAAAGAAAACAACTCTTTTGCAAAGTAAAACTGTGCAAATTAAGCGATTAAATCTAATCTCCATTCTATGTACTTAATTACAAGTCAGTTTTTTGTCACGTTTGTCTCAACAAACTGTCTTGGCGTAATGTCATTAATCTTGGGACGCTGGCAGCGCAGCAAACGACCTCCCGTTAAGACCCTTCATGGGCTGGGTGCCCCGTATTATGCTTGTAAAGCGTACAGCCGAATAGCTAAACACTAAAAACGCTGCACGCAAAACCAAGCCTTCGACTAATTGTTATTAGTGTCATTAACGCCCGCACTATTCCCTCCGATGTAGCCTTTTGTGCCGAACAAAATAGAAAATAAGAAAAAGGAATCCCAGGAAGAGAAAAAAAGCTACGTAAGATGTATATTTCGCCGAGCGTGTCTGTGCTATTGTTAAATATATAGTCCAATCAGTATCTCGGGGAACGACGAGGAATTAGCGTTACGAATGACGAGAGCTCTACCCTTTTATGCGGCGTAATAAAAAAAAAGAATCTTATTTGAATTTGGAAGACGAATTAAAAAGAAAATTAATTCTGCACTAATTTAAAGCAATGAGGTTTCTAGACGATTTTCGGGGATCAGTCGGCTTAATTAATGCAGGAGTCAAAGTCCGCCGATTCGCTTAATACGTTACTGAAGCTGTGTGGGTAGACGCCTATTTTCATTCAGACGTCGAAAGTTAGCCCTGAGTTCTAATGTGTGTGGACAAAACATTATTTTCTCGTGCATCATTCAGAATTTGTTTTGTTATTCTAGCTTTTTCAACTGGGAACAGTTTAATGCTATATTTTGATCATTCAGACCATTTGCGTCGCAAATAGTAGGTATATATCGTCGTTTTAGTTAAATTTCTGATTTCCTGCAAAACATATTAGCACTAATTTGGAAAAAAGTTAACGTATCCACCGTAATAATATTAAATATTAAAGCTCAAAATGTTACAATATTCTAAAGACATTTATTTATATGGCTAAATGACAGGAATTTCTACAGTGTTAAGGATTTCCTTGACTGAAACAAGTAGCTTTAGACATATTTGTACTTTACTGTGATGATGACATTTTATTTCAATTGTGACATTTAACGAAGGAAAACTTGACATATTATCATATATAAGAATAATAATTGGACATTTTGTATTTTATCTGATTAATTAATGATTTGCAACTTTTTATTTCTTATAACATTAACTTAAATTATAACAGTGACTTAAATTATAATAATAAAGTTTTATCCAATTCCATGCATATAAAATAAATAAGTAGGTATAACAATTGGTAACTTTATATTATTCAAGTACATTAAATACACTTTGATTCAGTAGATTTATAAATTATAAATTATATTTTGTAATTAGTTTAGTTATTGTTTGATTCAAATATCAACTATTTACTGCATGGACACCGTTCGGGTGAAAGCAAATAAGGAATTATTATTATTATAATAAAACCGTCCAAACATAAATCTTAAGAGCACCAATAAAGATCGTTTTACACGTTCCGAAAAAAACTAATCACAGATAAGCCCCCGCATTGATCCCTGCAAAGGTTACGAAGGCACTTCGTCTTAATTCGGAATCCCTTTAAGGGTCGTATCAGTTCTAATGAAAGCTAATTCTTTCATTAACTCCCAGTGACAACGGGAAAAATTCGTACAAACGAGGACGAATGTTGATACCGAACGTTCACGTTTTTTCTTATTTACAGTTTTAGATACTTTGATACGGGAAAAAGATTACAAACTTAAGTTTTAAAAAAAAAAACATTAGAGAAGTAATGGCCATAAAGAAAAAAGTATTTGTACGACCATTAGTTTCTCTGAACGTACATACCTTACCACTGCTTCGTCTCTATACTTTTTTTTAAATATTTTGCTTATACAAGTTTAAGGGATTTTAAAGAAGGAATAAATTAACTTGCACTTAAATAATAATAATTGTATTTATTTTCTTTCACAAAAAAAAACATTACAATTAAGTATCATATGCCTTGTAATATTACTAGATTGTGAAAAACTGGTGCCTGAAAAAGGTTCAAACAAACCTGTTCTACAGGTCACCAGGCCACCCTCGCACCTAATACAACTAAACAAAATATAACATAATATTTAATATTTAACATATTTGTGGAGAGCATATAACATCATGTGTCATTCATCAAAATTAACAATTTATACGAAAACCGAACAACAAAAAACTATATGTATAGTGCCCTACTATGCCTGCCTGTACTCTACCATAACTTGATATACAACCAAAGACAATGCCAATGTTTAATTTGAAGATACAATCAATCGATAACCATCAGATTGCAGCACTATTAATCCCCATTCGTCAATATAATAAATCGAAATCGGATCTGACAAGGCGTTAATGGGTGCCCAATGCAATTCCACCTACCCTACTTGAAGTTTAAGTGAATTTATTTCTTCTTACTACATCCAATGACAGTCACGTATAAACAGTATTAGTGAATATTTTATTTAGTTTTTCGGTATTGATTAAATAAAAACTTTTAAAAAAATCCTCCTTTGAACATCTTTACAACAATAAAGTACAATAAGCTTGATTAAAATGAATCTTGAGATGCATGGGTTACTAACTATTAAAAATTACTGATCAAAACTATTGTTTCTCATTGTGCAAAATATCGATTTCAAATGCAATATCACCAATCCTAAATATTAAGTTCCCCTACGACACAAAGTATCGATATAGAGTGAAAATTGAATTTACAACTGACAATTGAGAAAGGCGCTCCCATCAAAGGCAACCCCTGCAATATTTACCGAAATACATTTTAAAAGCTGTCTCTCCGTATAGAATAGACGCCTGATTCTAGTATAAAACCGATATGTGTTAAGACTGTACGTTAGTTGCTTTTTATTGCGACCAACCAACAGCTAACCTGACAGTTTTCATTAGACTTCTCTCATGCCTATTTTACGAAATATTTGTGCAATTGTATTATTATTCGTAATGTTTTAACTATAAAATCTACTCGAAGTCTAAGCTCATAATAACCACATTGTGGAACCACCAGTATTCCAAAGACATTACCAGACAGCAGATAAACATATCCAAATTTAATATGCAAGCCGACGTCAAGCGATACATCCCAGTCATATTATCAGTTGAACAACAGACGGGTCTAAGATAATGCAATTTACAAAGCGGGCAATCACTAGTCTGCATTGTTGTTCGCGTCAAAGAGCAAGGAAGCAGCTCTCTTAATAATTAATCGTCGTTTAAGCGCCGACGTCTCGGAGCCCCGGGGCATTAGCAACTCTGCATATGCGGGCGTAAGTGCAGAATTAGGTGTTTTGAATTTGTAAGCCGAAGATGCTTGGAACACAGAGTTTTGGTGCACGTGCAATATGAATGAGTAATTCCTGTGGAATGAATATGGTATCTTGATGCTATTTATCTATATAGTTTGTTTTTTAACACTAAGACCAATATGTAAACATTCTTCACATTATCAAATCAATAACCATGTGTTTTTAAATAGTTTTGCAATTAAAGCGTAAAAGTAAGCCGCCATGTTTGTTAACATTTTTGACTAAGTGGTAAAAATAGATACTAGTTATTACGTTAATGACTGCCTCGTTGGTGTAGTGGCAAAGTTTCTGCCTTACACCCGAGAGGTCCTGGGTTCGAATCCCAGGTCGAGCCAAAATTGTTTCTGAGATTTTCTGTCATGAATTTCTCAAAAACAGCTCGGAGTCGGGAAGTTGGCGGTGTTAAACCCCCGAGCCTCGGAAAGCACGTTAAGCCGTTGGTCCTGCGCCTGATCTCTCTCCGGTCATATTGTCGGATTGCCGTCTCACCGAACTTTGAGAGTGATAGAACAGTGAGTGCACCTGTGTATTGCGCTCACACTTGTGCACTATAATATCTCCTGCGCAGTTGGCTGATCTCTGTTGAGATTGGCCGCCGTGGTCGAAATCGGCCAGGAGGACTATTATTATTATTACGGTAATATAATTATGGACCCCTGACTTTTTTTTAGTATTTTAGGGCAAATTTATCAATATACATAGTAAGCAACAAAGTAGCTATTAAAACCCATGTTTATGATGTAACAAACTTGTCGGTATGTTTTGAAGAAGCCAAATAAATTATTAATGTCATGCTAATGCTCACTAATGGTAAACTGGTATTTTTAATTGTTAAATCAAATTGGAATTCGACGATCGATCGGTAGAATCAGGTAAAAATTAAAGTTTATAAACTCTATTTAGTTTCTTAAATCAAAAGCTAAAGTACACCAACAATCTTGGTCAACTGATTCATATTCAAGCTATTCATAAAATCTTTTCATAAGGCAATATACGTTTACTGTCATCAAGCTAATGGACAAAAACTGTGGGTAGGAGTAATTTGATTCGTACACCGCAATTAGTGGCTACACAAAATTGGAGAAGATTGAGACCATCAATCAAATAAAGGGCATGATTACATCCAAATCTAGATAACTAATTGAATGAAGCACTCCTATTAATTGAAAGTAAGTGATGTTTTGCGTTTTCGTTTGTGTCTTTTAAACGCTATTGTCCTTCAATTTGGATTTATGATTTAAGGATTTGCTATTGTCTTGTGGGAGTATCTGATTTGTGTTTCACAAAATAATCATTGCTGACAACACTATACTTTGAATTGTCATTATCAAACTCATTCCTTTGCAAAGCTGTCATATGGATTGAGTTGATTGGCCAAGTTTAAGACCAGTCTTCGTATAACTATTTAAGTAACAATTCGTTTACCACGTGACCCAAACACGCGATGTTGCTATTAATGAAACAATACACATCAGAACACTTTTTGTTTATATGGAACTTGATTTTTAAACTTAAGTCATATATATTTTTTCTAATTTAAATATGAAATGGATTCCTCTAGTCTAGAGTAACTTAGTTCGGTGTTTTAGACATTTTGACTAAAGCGAAGCAACAGGTATCTTTTTCTGGAAAAAATCCTATTATTAGACGATGCCAATATTTAAGCTATGCCAACATGGCCTTAGCAGTTGAAATTCTCAACGAATGGAACCGAAGAGAGGATGATAAAACCCCGTCACTAATTAAATGGGCCCGAGACGGCTTATTCTTAATAGATTTGTCGCTAATTTGGAGTCATTTCATCGGGCTCCACGTAATATCAAAACGTCGAATTTTATTTTAATTAAGACTTTTATAAAAATACTAGGATAAGACAACATTTGACTCTCCGCCTGCATAAAGAATTGTTGTAACTTAAAGCTGCTATTAAATTGCTGTTGTGTGAAACAGTTCATAACATAAGGTGCTCATTATAGAGGTACAGTCAGGTAGGAAAATATTCACGATGACGATGTATTTTTGAATCCTCATCTAATTAGACATTTTGAGTTTGACCCTTAAATTGATGTAAATCACTGACTTCATAATCAATGCACTAAGTCGCAGTGTTTTTAAAATGTTCTGTTCTACAAATTATAAATACCCCATAACCTTAATTAATCCTCGTGTTTCTTACTGTCTCTCATTAATTTTCTACAGGTAAATACAGGTCATTCAAATCATTAATTCAAAATAAAACCATTGTATTATACAGCAAAAAGCTCACAAAACATATGTCAAAGAAAGGTATGAAATACAGAACCTAAAAGGCGTAATATCTTTAGGTTCAAATCGCACCATAGATTAGATCCAACATTAGGATCGGAGTAGTTGCAATTCATCATTATTATTCCAGACAATTTATCAAGCGGTTGGCTCGCTCGCCGGCGGATCGCACATTCTAACGAGATGGTGAATTTTCACCGAATAATTTGCGAACCGACGAATCACGTATTGGAATCAGGAATGAGGTTGGAATTGAGATAGAAGAGTCGAACATGGTACACGATAAAAGTGGAAAGGAAAAGATTTCGGAGAAAGATAATCGGAATGATAATAATTAATGATCGCGCACGAAAGACAGCTATGCCATTTTTGGACGTATGCGCCTCTGTTAAAGCAATTTGCCATCCTTTTCACGGAAGCCATATATATTACAAAACGCTTACCTAGGCCATTAATAATTCTAGGTAGTAGCAATCCATCATATGAATTAGCCATTTGCCAAATTAGCAAATGAAAGTTCACGTTGCGTTGTCATCGGAGCATGAAATAATATAGTCGAAGGGTCGACTCGATTACGGAGCTTATTACTGCGACTTCATCATATTTCAATTTACGATCGTCACCCAGACTTATCGAGTAGAAAAATCAGGGGCACACGACATAAATCAAAAATGAGACGTCTCATTACTGAGGTGATTTATTTAAGTATCGATAGGGATTACGCTGGTAACTTTGCAAATAAAAAATAAAATTTTCGTTCTAATAGACAGGATAAAATTCATAAGCGGCTAATATTCATAGAAATTTTAAGCTGGCAGAGGCATTAGATAAGTCGGCAAGTAAGAAAATGTTGGTCGGAGGGAATAAGAAAATGGTCCTAGTTGTTAAGTCTTGCACAGTTTCTGTCGCTATCTCGTGGATAAGAAGCCTAATCACCAGTCGTCGTCTGTATCGGGCGCGCGCGAGTATCCCCCAGGGCACTGTTTTGGGACCAGTTTTCTTTTTGGTTTACATTACGTTGTAAGTGTGCCGAATTCTTTTGTCGCACCCCGTTTTTTGGACAGATTTGCGTGATTTGTATTGTGTTGATTGTACTGGATGCGATTTAAAGAACAATTAAATGCGAAATTTTATTTACTTATTTTTGCAAAACTGTAATTGTATCAGTTGACAGTATTAGACGCAATTCAACTTCTTAGGTTTCTAATGCTTATTTTGCTCAGCCGAAGTAGTGTCAAGCAAGAAATTTTAATGAAAAATAAAATATCTTTTGAAACTAATTTCAATATGAAATTGCTACCGAAGTTAACCTTTCCACAAATGGAAGAAAGTGCAAAGCGATTAATAAAGAGACTTATGAAACTTCCACACTCGAGCGCCGTTCCGAGGTCGCGCACCAACAAACTTGAGCCCAACTATTACTAATATAAATTTACTGCTTTGTTTTTGACACTAACTTTAGATTTAGCAGTTCGCATGCAAAATATTCTTAAGTGGAAGGTTTAAAACAAAAACTATTGACAAGAATAGAGCTTCACATATGCTGCTTGCGATATATTTATAAAGTGCGGTAGTTAGCAAGGCATTATTTTCACAGTTAATCACAAAATTTTCATACTAGTATAATACTAGCTGACATGGCAGACGCTGTCCTGCCCGCTGTTTACGCATTTTTTCCATATTTCTTATTTTATAATACAAACATATTTTATAAAAACCTTCCTCTTGAATCACCCTATCTAATAAAAGTAACTGGATCAACATCCGTTTAATAGTTTTAAAGATCTAAGCATACATACAAACAGACATAGGGGACACATAGGGGACATAGGGAACAGACATACATACAAACATACACACAACACGAGTTTAATTTTACATTTTAATATTTTTCTTTTGAAAAATAAAGGGTGCCATTAACATATAATTTAATGCATCCAAGTAAATATGCAAGATGGCCGTTATCTCAACAATTTGTTGTTCCAATAAACGTTTAACAAGCCAATGCAGAATGTAGAACAAGCAATAGAGATATCAGAGGCTCGGAAAGGAATTTATCTGGCGAGAGGAGCATGGCGGCGTGTCTAATGAGATAATATAATAGCCGAGATTCTCTCGCCTTCGCGCCGGGAATTACCAGAAAACTGCACCGAAAACCGGTTTTAACCGGTTGTAAGGCCGAGTTTGCACTGAGAGACTGGCGGTGGAAAATTTTGTTGACGTTCGACATAAATAACGGATTTGAAAGGTGATTTTAGACGCCTGTTACTGTTTTCTGGACGGCTCGACATCCTTGCAGTTTGCTATTTTTAATGTAAATGTAAGGTCGTAATTTAATATTATGTCATGAAGCTTCCAAAATGTTGGCACAGATAAGCATCTGTACAACACGCCACTTTTTTGTTTGTTTTCTTTACTTACTTGTTGTTTATTAATGCTTCTTAATGCAGAAATAGCTGTTAAAATTTGAGCAGAGATTTATCTAAATGTAAGTCATAAGTATATCTACAGCTTTACAATACTCAGATTACGATACAGGAATTTTGTATCGTAAGGGTTGATATTTGATTAGCGTACGCGGTTGTGCCGAATTCATTAGTGAGTGCCTACCGACAATCTTCTACTCGTACTGGTGTTACTGGAATTACCAGCTAACAGCACCAAAAGGGCACATAAGAGAACGCGTGGGAAATCTTAAAATTTGGGAATGGGTTATTTGCGAGATTTTTGATTACGCTTGACTCTATTGGATGGTTAACCGGCTGACTTGTAGAAAATTCGAAGTAACGCATTTTCAGAGTTAGTTTTTTGTGAGGTTGGTAACAACCTACAAAATAAAAATAAAACTACTAAAAGTAATATTATATCCTGTGTCCCATACACGCCTTATTAAGTAGCGAACACAAGAGGGTCATATCGAATTGAGAATCGATTTCGTCTCACCGAAATAGGGTGTAAAAGACCCATTCTGATATATATGAAGGCCATATGTCGACAGAATCCGGCCTTGTGTTATACAAAAAGAGAGAACACAAATTTAAGGATAATTGACTTGATGCCAGAATATCATGCAGTACCATCAGTTGAGGTCAGTGCCCCATAGTAGTTTGTTAACTAGAAGGCTATGAATATGATACGTGTTTTAGGATTTAGGTCTTTCAGTGGCATCTATTTCTTTAAAATTTTAATGCACAAGAAATGTACAAAGGGTAGAATTAATGCTAAAAGCATTTTCTGCCAGTACAGCCTCAATGTCATGCAGAAAGAAAACAATGGGTGAAGTGAAAATTGAATGAGAAAAGTAAACTGGGATTCCTCATAGCAAAATCAGACAGTACAAGTTATGAGGTTTTTTTTGTTGAAGTTAACCTGAACAAAGTAAATAAAATACCATTTATGCAAAAATATAATACGTATTACTTTTGTTAGATTCTTACTCAGAGTTTAATTGAATGAACATATCTGTAACGATTTATCTTTGACTTATAAAAAAGTTGTGATTTTTTGCGTCTTTGTTACAGGTGAATCACATTGGCAATTACTTATATTATCCTGGTATTAGGTACCTATACACGGTGGAACAGGAGATGGAATTTTCTAAGAGTATCCTATTAGATACGGATGAAGTCGCGGAGGACCGCTTATTGAAAAAAGGCATGCACTATAGCAGGCAATAATTTTTAGGCTTTGCATAATTTTCCCACGAGAATCAGAATAAACGAAGAGCTAACATTAACTTCCCCTTACTAATCGAATAAACATGTTACCGAATAGCTAATCCTTTAATAGATATTCCAGTCACAATATGTTTATCACAACAATGTAGCTTGTAGTCACCCCCAGTCGTTTTAAACTACAAAACATCTTAATCATTACGGTTCATAAAATTCTTAAGTGATTGCAAAGGGGACGATTGCGTGGGCTCGAATTGATTTCGAAAGTCCATCTAGTAAAGTACCTGCTTTATAAATGTGCTATCAGAAACAATTTGGGGGTCGCCCTGTCTATGAATCGGTTTAATTTTTACATTGACAACGATTTCAATAAAGTCGATAGTAGTTTTATATCATTACCAAAAAAAAGTACAATCACGAACAAAATCACATTACAAGAAAATAATTATATAAAATTCTCTTCAGCTGAGTAACCAGATAAGGTTGAAACACAAGTTTTACGCAGTTTTAAAAATAGAATACGTGGCGTGTAAATTCGAAAAAAAAATCCATAGCTGAACACAGCATCGCATAAGTTAATAGTAGAGCCTGCCGCGGGCAGGCGGGCAGAGATAATGAAATTGTGTACAGGAGCGCAACGAGCCGCGAGCGTGTCTCGGGCAAAAATCCACTTAACAAATTGCTGCTGATTCGAAGGGTTCTGGATTGTTGCCTGCTTTTACCGTTACGTCAATTATTCGTCGTGTTATCGATACTCGGACGGTTTGAGTTGCTGCCGTGTTTTAGGCGCCGGTGATTTGGATTTGGATTTACATTTTTTGGTTTGTTTATGATAAGACACTTTTTGTGGTTACAGGCTATGCTGATATCTCGGGTTTTAAAACTTTATTCTGACCAAGAATTACAATAGTAAATTCACTTACTGACAAAACACATAGTACCTACTTAATATTAAATTAAAAGAATTTCTTAGCGCATGAAGCTCACTGATTCTTTGTGATTTAATACATAGGTTTGAGCCGCTGCTAAAAAAAGGCTAGTTACGTAAAAAAAAGTTGATGCGCAAAGTCAACTTGTTACTATTTATATTGTATAAAAAACTATCCCATCAAAAATTTAAAATACGCCACCCATTTACCAAACAGCCCATGACGCAATAATTGGCGTAATATAATTGAGTCATCAAAAAAGGTATCTATTATTCGCGTTGTAGTAAAAAAAAAAACAAATTGGGGAAACACGACGGTAATGAATTCGGTACTGCGAGTTTCGCACGCAATTGCACAATTTCAATTATCGCATTAGTTCGCGAGTGTACTGGGCGAGGCGGGCTGATGGATTATTGTCGCGTTCATTTGTGACTTTTGCTTGTGACTGTACTATTCTAGTGGATGAAAGGTCAAATTGTGACCTCGATAAGTCCATATCATATTAAATGGTCTAACCAGTACAATAATTTTAGTTGGATTAGTTTTAGACTTGTTTTGGATACTAATTTGTTTCGATTCAAAGTACTTAATAATTATTCATTGGCTTGAGCAATGAAACGGAAGGTTTTCGAATTGGAAAATTGACACGCATTTTTTCACCTCTCGCCCATAAAAAACAACATTAGCTCCAAAATCCAAACTCGCCATGAATATTCAAAAAAATCCTATACCGCAATTTCATACATCGCTGTCTAATAATGACCGCTCACAAAGCAAGCAATTTGCATCAAACGGCAAAAATCACAAGTTTATCCTCGAGTAGGAAATTTTAACGATCAACTCCACGTGAAATGCGAAGGAAAGTTCGCACACAAAGGCTTGTGCGATTTTTTTTGTTTCTAAGGCAGAGTAAAAATTGAATCGAGCGAATTACAAAACCAACGTACGAGTTATAGGGCTGTCAATTTTTAACAACTGCAAAATTTATGGAATGCTTAGTAAAACATATCAGTCGTAAATTAAATTAGCTAGGAAGTAAATTTTCTGAGTGTATTCTTGAAAATTTTAATTTTGATCACCCTATATTTGTAGCAAGAACGATTTAACTCGAATTTCTTTTAGAGTTCATTTTATCGAATATTAGTAAAGTTTTCTCTACAATGTGAAATTAAATAGAATAGAATAGAATAGAATAATTTATTTGCTTTTGAATAGGGTACACTGAAGTAAAACGCACTTAAAGAATAATGGACTGCCACAGGCGGGACTCAAACTCGCACCTCTCGCAAACCGGGCGATTTTTTCTCCCAATTGAGCTACCGTGACACTTAGTCATGGCTTTGAATTTCTTAAAGTACTCTTTAGGCTGAAGCCAGATTTTCTCCTTAACAACTTAAGAAATTTCACACTGGAAAAATAATGTTTAGTTTTGTTTTAATTTAACTTCAATCACCTTTTAAACGCTCAGCCCTAACTTTCAAATATCGAACGAACCTCCGAACGGGAGACGCCTATCTCTATTGAATCCCCGAAAAAGGACGTAAAATAAAAGCAGATCGGCACACATCCACCCCAGTGGAACATGGCCCTATCAATAGTGGGTATGTCCCATTGAAACGGTACTTGTCAGCCTGATTAGCTTCTCAATGAGACCGCAGGAGGTCTGGCCAATCACCTATTGTTTTTTTGTTCCATTGAGAGTCCAAAATTTTTGGCTAAAACTCCTCATTTTAGTCGCTCTACCTGATTGCATTGAATATAATTGATGGAATATTAATTCGAGATTAACAAGTTACGTTTCTTATTGACAAAAAAAAATGTTACTAAAACTGTTTTAGGCTCAGGCCATACCTGTGATGATGGTGACGGGATCTGTCGCCGCGACAACCGTTGTTTGACATGCTGTCAAAAGCAAGTCGGCGGCGGCGACAGAAAGTGACATGTGTGGCCCGAGCCTTAATGTTGCTAAAACTCTACACGCCAAAATATCGATTTAAAAAAAAATCCACCAAACTTTTCTGCGAACAAAAGTAGGTACAACCGAGAATGCAGAGTTAAAAACGAATAGAAATTCCTGTGTGCATTTACGCCAATTCATCAGACGCAATGACGGCAATCTCAAACTTCGCCATGCATTTGCGCGATACCGCGAACTTTTGTGTGTCCTCTCGCATTTTTATTGCGATCTGTGACAGATATGTATTGGAATAGACTCTTTTGTGCTCCTGCAAGTTTATTGCTATATCCTTTTGTTATTGTAGCTATTGAATATAGCGTCGATGATTTGATGGAGAGCTCTTTGTAAGTATTCCAGTCCAGAAATTAAAAAAAATCATACATCGTTTTATCCGACTGAAAATATTGTTTATTTGTTTTGGGTAGGTACATAGATGTATGTATGATTGTAATATTACATCATTAGGTACGATTAAGGTTCAAGCTTCAACAAGCCAATCAATACTGTCGCCGCGAGTTGCGACTGTCCGCGATTAAAGCGAGGCGATTGGCGTGTGTTCTGGCGCTAGCGATCTAGACTTACCGATCAATGATGACGGGATCTGATGGTGTTTCGTTTCTGTTGCCACAGCTCTTCTTGTCACAACACCGACTGAAACAAAAATGTAAATTAGTACATTAAATTAGTAGTATTAGTGTTGTGTAAATGAACAGATTTTAGCATCGATAGTGGTTTATATGACCCGACTAGCGGCCGCCCGCGACTTCGTCCGCGTGGATGTTAGTTTTTTGCGACCGGGCTTCATACAAATTCGCAACCCCTATTTTATCCCTTTGGGGGCAGAATTTATCATGTAATATTATTTCTATCCTTCTTTACCTTCCAAGTAATGTTGAGTCAAATAAAAAAAAGTCCCATTAAAATCGGTTTAGTAGATTCTGAGATTCAATTTCCTGCCTGCCCCCTAAGTTCATCGGCGTGATTATTTATATCCCAGTTTACTCTCCAGGTGATACTGAGTCAAATAAAAAAAGTCCCGTCAAAATCGGTCCAGTAGATTCTGAGATTAGCCCGGACAAACAGACAGACAGACAGACAGACAGACAAAAATTTTAAAAATTGTTGTTTTGGCTTCTATTACGGTAATTAAGACCCCCTGTAACAATTTTTCATAAAAATCTTCAATGTACAGACATCGATCTTTTACAGTCTTATTATATGTATAGATTTTAATTACATTAGTTTCGCAGATAACTGCGATTACTTTTTTCATATCTATCAAAAGAATCTCTAACTCTACCTTTCTATTATATTGACTCAGTTGTATGTCTCGTAGCGACAGCATGCAATGTCAAAATGAATTCAAAGATTTTGGAGGATACATGCCCGTTTTTCCAGTGAGTCATCTATCCTAAACGCAATTTATATGGGTTGGACATCTATCCCCTGTATAGGATAGATATCACGAAATTGAGGTCCGCAAAAGTCTTTAATACTTTGAATATATCGAAGACAACATTTTTACTTTTCATAAATTTGTAGACAAAACTACCAAAAATAAAATTGTTTTATAAATAAATTGTTTTGATTTTTGTTATTGAAGTTATAGAGCGATTTCGAAAAGTGGGGCATCTATCTCGGCTTTACCCTACTGCATCGCGATAGTATTGATGCTGACTTCGTGACATGGCACGCGTTAGCCTAACAGTTTAATAGCCAGCTTCTGTATCGATTCTAAGAGTAGCGTAAGTGTGTGGACCATTAGAAACTACATGACTGCTAAAAGTCGCCGTGTTGAAGGAGTCTAAATATAATATCCGAAGAATTAAATCCCAGACAAGGAAAGCTTACTGAGACATATTTGACTGAACTAAATAAATACATCACTAGTGTGATGCATCCTTCCATAGAGGGGAACCGTCCAACTTGTCCTTAAATTATATTTGGAAAGGTAAATAAAATTGCTTAAAAGGATATCGGGGATAAAATCAATATATTTGGGTAAAAGCACTGAGGGTGCGACGTGTCGTTCATATGACGATTTATAGA
Source organism: Pyrausta despicata (assembly GCA_963921415.1). NCBI lineage: Eukaryota > Metazoa > Arthropoda > Insecta > Lepidoptera > Crambidae > Pyrausta > Pyrausta despicata. The sequence continues at coordinate 10,698,651 of OY992858.1, read as the reverse complement.
GCTGTAACTGGGGGCTATGGCAGTCATGTCGCTAAACATAAGCATACAACCGGGGTTGTGTGGACCGTTTGGTGACTTTTAAGAGAGAAATTAAATATTTTTTTGTACAAATAGTAAATGCTGAATATTTTCGGAACAATATTGTATTTACTAAGAAAATTACGCTCAAGTCAAGCCTTTGCCAATCGAGGTTTTTATAAATTACGGCTCTGAACAAAATAAACGCCGCTAGAGATCAATTTATATTGGTAGCTTAGTATTGTTAGGTTTTATTATTGACATACTTTTTTCATTCATCCTAGGACGACAAATTTTAACATAGCCTTTTAGGGTTCCGTACCCAATGTGATAAAAGGTCACTAAAAATGATAACCGCTAAGTCAACCTTATGTTTAATTTAACTAAGCAATTATAAATTTGAAAAATCACATGTAGATCACTAAAATTAGTGAAAGAGTCTGATGAAATTCTCCTACTCTACCCAGCCCGAAAATCTTTTGCCAAAGTACCAGTATCATAAAACCTCATAAATCAGACCGAACAAAAGTGCCAGTAGTCGCGCCGTCCACAGACTCGCGCCCTACCGGGCCTTCTTGACGCAAAGGGCAAAGACATTGAAAGGACAGACTCCCTTGAGACTCCTCCCCTGAAGACGGACGAGTGAGACGCGTGTATCTAGAAGAGCAGGACAAAACCACTGCGTCTAAGGTGGAATAAAATTTTAATTGCCCACACAAACGCAACGCGTGCGTGCTTACACACACAAGTTTAGTTTGCAGTGGTTCTCAACATTCATGGCGTTATGGTATTTAGGTACAGGTGATTATCAAATTGGAACACATCCCGAAAATTATATCAAGTCACTTAAATGGTTATATTTGGTCGCTTGATTCAAGACTAAACTGGATAAAATTGTTGATTTGGTAATTAATTCATTGACACGTCAACAGAGCATTCAATTCGAAAGCTTTGCTGATAATGTCCCTTTGTGACTACATCTGCACTCATCCGAACTAAATCAAATAAGCACATTTGATTTTGTTCGGATATTTTCGGACATATAAAACTAGGTTGACAACCACTGGCCTAGACGGTCGTGTTACGGAAAACCACCCCAAACAAATGTTTAAATTAATAAGGACATTCACTTCTTTGTTGTGAGTTCGGTAATTACTAGGGTCTGGTACAATGAACGCGTTACGTTTGGCTAAAGCGCGAATGTTAAGCATTTGTCGTTTTATTAAGATTGAGAAACAAACACAGTATGAGTGTTTTTTAAAGTAAAAATGTTTAGTCAATGTTCAGAAAAAAACTTTGTATAAACAAAATAACTAGTTTTCAAAATATTAACTTGACAAACATATCGCACCCCGCTAACGCACAATAAAACCCAACCCAAGTTTAGGGAAACATGATAAGCAGAATTTTAAAATGTCATTTTTGATTAATTGATATTTACCGTGATATTCTTTGAATTAGGTACCGACATTATTTGTGGCAAGAAGTAAATATTATTATGTTAGTATTTTTTTAAACTCAGGACCATTAGATGATCTCCTAGAACTTCGGAAGTCAAATGAAAATAGAAGTAAATAAATGGAGAGACCAAATAAATCACAAATAATAAAAATTGCCTCTTACCTGCACATAACTTCGTGAGTGAGCAGTACTCTACACATTTCAGGATTCTTGTCTTGGCCCTCGTAGACAATAGGCTGAAAAAAAGATCATAAATTAGTAATATTTTTTTTTCTTAAATTAAATAAAGGGTTAAATTTAAAAAAAAAACATTTTTTTTGCAACTAGCAACAACCCAAGGTTTTTTTACGCGACATACGCAAGTGCGGCATACTACAAAGTAAAACATGATTAATTGGGTCATAAGTTTAAAAAATGTTACGTTTAATTATTAAAATTGGAGGACAGATAAGATAAAAGATAGGTACCGTCTTCATCATGTTATTACTTTTTGCTAATTCATTCACCCTCTGTGCATATTCGCATTTATTATCAAACCAAAACGCATTTGCATATACGCACTGACCTTTTAATGACAAATAAAATTGAAACTTCAGTTCTCTGTTATTACAAGTATATCCAATTACAGCATTAGTCAGTGACAGTTATGAAGTAACAATTTCAGCATCCATGGTCACTGGTAGACTACTCTCTATCTAGACAGAAAACTATGTAATGAACTGTTAGTTGTCATTCGCTTAAAAGCATTGTGTTACGTTCCTATCTGCACAAAAAGAGACACATATATAGACAAATATTGATGTTATGTGATGAGATTAGATACAAACGCAGTTTCAGAAATCAAAAAACTTCACTATCTAACTTACGCTAACAAACTTTCATTGAATAACTCGTTACTCAAAAACTAAAATAACTGTGACCAAAACACCCTCACTCTTTTACGAGAGCACGTAATAGTTACAACAACTAGCATTAGCCTCTTAAATCCCAAAAGCTCCAACATTTTTTCATCCCCAACAAAATATTTAATTGAATATGAAATAGCGGGATCTTATCATCTTTTGTGTGTAGGATTTAGGGATTTTTCGTAGGGTATAAAGTATTTAAGAGTGCCAAAAACCCCTAACCTTGGGGTAAGAGCTTTCATTGTGGGCTGGGGTAGCGTGGATCAGGTGTGTGGAGATCAATTAGGCATATGGGAGATTAGAGCGAAACTATCACACATGAAAAATGATGCCAAATGAGATTATTGTTGCAATTTTTTAATATTGGGTTTTATATCTCTCTCTCATTAAAAAAAATTAAAACTTAGCAGTAGTGTTTCGTTTATCTCTCAACTTAAGTTAAATTTAAATCAAGTTTTACAAAGAAATCTTACTTACACAAATCAGTTAAGAGTGACTGATTAATTGTATTTATATACAGGTATCTAATTTATTGATGAAATTTATGCATCAACGATGGCATAACTCAGATTTTCACACATACTGATACAACAAACTGTGAGCCCATTCTCTAAACATATGACTCGTTTGTCAACAAAAGAAAAAGCTCGTTAACTTCATTAATATACCCCAAAAACAAACCAGCCCTGAAACGTGGCATTTATTCCTAAAGGACATAAGGGCTAAAACTAGTGTATCTAGTTCATTCCCCATGTCCCTGAGCAGTCAGCGTCCCACAGGAGAGGGCAGTGTCCCGCACCGCGCTTGCTGGTCGCGTGGGATTCAATCTCCTGGGAATTAGCGGGGATTCAAAAAATATGGTGGCTACGTAGCGGAATGTACGCTACGAACATATTTTCTGCCGACAAGCATCATGGTCACATCACTATTTCAAACTAACCTAAGCGAAATGAACCTTTTTTTTTTAACGCAAAGTTTCATAAGACTGACGTATAGTTATCTAAACTTGACAGTCTTCAAATTTAAAATTCCCTGACATAAGCCATGAAATTAAGTGGTGAGCTTAAATGAGTTTTACCAATGTGATTAAATTATCTTTCAAATTATCACTGAAAACGGTCCTTCCATTGGGGAGCTACGATGCCACAGATAGACACACACAAACTTAAACACAAACAGGATAGGGGTCAAACTTGTTACACCCCTCTTTTTCATCGGGGGTTAAAAGGTTTTCTTCTCAATCATATGTAACTCTACACCTATTACATTACGCGTTTTGTTCTACTCGTAGATATACATAAATATTTTTAAACCATCCAGCTTAATACAATTCTATAGCCATCCGGCAGTTTCAACTGGGTCCACAAGGGACCAAGTCCTGGAAACCTCAAAATGTTTCTAGGTTTCATAAATTTCAGACGCAACTACTGAATTAAATCCCATAGGAGTTGGAATATTATCTTTTTCTGGGCCACCGAATCGTGTGGGATTCAATCTCTTGGGAATTTGTAAGGAACCAAAAATTATAGGCTTGAACTAAAAGTAGGTTAGGGTTGCCGAACAAGCGAATGATCAAGCAAGAGGAATGTTTTTGACGTGACAACGTCTTATAAATTGGTTTGCCGGGTGACACTTCAAGAAACTGCGTTACGCTCCGCTCACGTTCCGCGCTCACAATGAGAGCGAGTGAGAGGCACGCGTCCCTTCCACTCGGGCATGGTTAGCCCGCCTAAGAGCGAGTGAGACAGACATAAAAAGTGAAAGGCACGCGTCCCTTCCACTCGAGCACAGTTAACCCGCCTAAGAGCGAGAGAGACAGAGCGAGAGAGAGAGAGTGAGAGAGATAGGCATACACACCGGTTCATGTTATACGAATGAATATTCACATTAAAATTATTTTACCACTCAAAGTCGTTGTCACGTAAAACTTTCGCCCGTATACCGACTTTACAGGCAACCAATTTTTTTTGTAAAGGATTTTTTGTAGCTCAAATAAACTACCACCATGTAAAAAGTTAATTTAAGCTTAGGTTCGTAAAATTAATTTTTATGCAATTTTATCATGTAGCAGGTATTGCTTTCATTCTACGAACTCTACTTTTTCACACACTATCTCGTTAATTATTTGTAAGGTTGTGTATACACGACCTTTTATATTAATTACGATCAATCAATCCTGAAAGACATTTTTTCCTGAATAATAATTACTCAATCCTCAATCCGGTTTAGTTTGACATCATTGAATGGTGAGTGTCAAAAACGACATACGACATACAAATCATTATAGTATCATTTTAAAATTCTCAATCCACAAACTTCTCATATTCTCTTGGTGCCCATAGACCCATTCGCAATCATCAAACACCGGCATTCCCAACAAAGAACACCAAATTAATATGTTGTTTGAACATAGTTAAGCAAACATAATCATTGGGCCACGTGCGCCGCGCGCGCCGTTCCATTCTCTGCGCGGTGGCCACTATAGGATTTACTCCAATCCCATATACCAGTCAGGATCTTAAGACTATGCTCAAATAGAGGGGGCAGATTGATGTTTTAGATATTGATATGATAGTGATTTAGTATGGTAACACAAATAATCCGGCTGTGCAAAAGTTTCTCATTAGGAGGGTGGATGCATCGAGAACGGTATGTAATGGAAAAATGATAATGTATCTAATATGAATTTTATCTTTGTAAAATAATGACTTTCGTTTACAATACTTTAAGTAACGTTACGTTTACGATACAAGAATGTACGTATGATATTATAACTAATGTTGGTATACCTTTTCTGATAGAAATGTTTGTAAAACTGCGCTGGTATAACACATTTTTTCTTCCGTAATGAGTCATCAAGAAAATGTTATGTATGAAATTAAAAAAAAATGTCTTGATAAAAATGCGTTATTATAATGACTCATACGTACTGGGGTCCTATTACGATGTTGATCTACGCCCAACAGCAGCGTTCTTTTTTTTTTAAAATAACAAATTCACGATACTTAAGCAGTGACGCTGTCCCGCGGAAAACTGTACCAACTGTACCTGTTATCAAACTGAGACAGTAGAAACTAGATACATATGGAGTGACCACCTCCAAATAAAAATCTTATTTCCTCTCCGACCGTATAGACATAGCCCAAATTGTGGAAATACCATCTTTCGGTGAGTCGCGTGTCCCGCTCGCATGCACCGACCGACATTAGCTGATTGCCGTGTGCCCTCAGCCTAACGTTTTAATACAATTAATTTGACAGCGCTATTATCCGCCATCTTGCATCGTCCTTTTTACAACGACTGGTTTGCGTGTCACTCTCGTCTTGTTTGACAAGGATTTTACGTGAGATACCTTTGTTGGTACTTGTATTAAATTAAAATAAGATTAGTGTGATTCATGTATTTTTTCAATGAACAATTTTCAGTGAGGACGAACAGTAATTGTCCAATCCTTCTGACTTTTTATGAATTCTAAGGCCCCGTTCACACGCCATTTTGCTGCATGTTTTTTTTTTTCAGTATACATCTTAACGTCACTGTCAACGTTCACTGTAAACGTATGAATGTGATGTGACGTTGACGTGCTGGACAATGCCTTGTGAACGGGGCCTTAGGGTCTACTACTAAATAGCTTAGGCTACGTCCGCACAGGCAGGAGGTTTGCTTAGTGCCTAGAACCTCGAGACTTGCCGTCTGGCTACTTGCTAGGATACACGGTGGCCGCACTGAAGGTGGCTTGCGTAGTGGGTCGCTAGGAATTGGAATCGGGATTGGATCTGTTACGTGGCAGAACAACCATTGTCTGAAAACATAATCCAACGCCGTACCTGTCTCTCATAAATCTGTTCAAAGAACAAATAAATAACTTAGTATTTACCGTCTTTTCCTACTTCGACTGCTACCACTTCCCATAGCTTCTTTAAGACAACTACATTTTTATGGAGTTCATTAGAGGGATTCCACAAAGGTTCCCTTGTAAAAACTGTTGAAATAAATTTTTCATCCATCACGAAAATGCTTCGCGCCTTGCGCCTAAAAACCAACACGTTTGTTAACCTCGATACACGCTAAGCGACGAGCTAGGCGCCAAGCGCGCAATGCGGCCGTTCGCGAAGATTCTAAAACCTTCGTTTTACTAAGCTACTCGCTTGGTGACTCACTAGGCGCTAGGCGCTAAGCAAACCTCCTGCCTGTGCGGACGTAGCCTTAGAATTCCTGTGGCTTGAGATTCAAGATAAGATGCATGCTATTTCTCAACTTCTGTACATTGGATTAATCTCCGTCTTAGGGATTTGTTACCGATATTTAAGTACAATAGCATGTTATCTGTTTCTTTCATTCATTTATATATTCAGACATATAAGAGTAAAAACTTTCTGATTTCTTTGGCATGGGCTTGATTTTATAAACAAACAATATCAATAACCAATAAACATCAATCGATTTATTATAGTGGCTTATGAAAAAAATGTAAATAAAACTTAATATATGTTACATACTTTAACGGACCATAAACCGTCATCAGCCAACGAAACACATTGCAGCATTCCGTAATTCTAAGTTAACAACGTTCGGCCTAAGTTAATTATGTTCACGGTATAAATCTTTCGTAATTGGCCTCTTGTTTCAGAAACGCTAACATCGCGCGACGTGTTGAAATTATATATGTGCACACGGTAAACTTTGATAATGTTTTCTGGTAATTATTACGTGGGAAGATGAAGCGAATGGGTCGGCCTTTATCGAACGTGATTTGCAATTCTTGTAACTACAAACACACCACACCTCCACCTTTCTCATTTAATTTTCACTGCACCCATTGCCTTCTTTCTGCATGACCTAAGTGTTTAGTCATCAGCATTAAGTCCACCCTTTGTACATTTCTTGTGCAATAACGTTTTAAAAGTATAAATACGCAGGTTATGACACTACACAACTATAAATGAAAGATTAAAATGTGGATATGAATGCTGAATAGTTGAAAAGCACGTGTGTTTAACAATTCTCACGTCACTCAAACCTTTAAGCCCACTAAGCCAAAACGGCGACCCATTAACCCTTTCAACGTCGAATCACATCTAAAATTTCACGACACGACACACAAAAGCCGATCGCGAACTCATCAGCGGACAACGGACGAAGTGCGGCGAATAAAATTGTAGATAACGGTAATGATTCCGCTCAAACGCGATGCAATTTTGGGGCGGGTGAATTAGACCCTAATCGGGAGTTGGCGATGACAATCGGTCACGTGACTGCCACGTGGGGGTTGGGTTCGCGGTGCAGATGGACCGGCGAGCATTCGGAGGGTTTGGCTGAAGTTTCGATCTATTTTTGGCTGGTGCCACATGCATCGGAGCCGTGCAAGCGGATTTCGCACGCGCCTTTGTACGAGAGGCGTGAACAAATGTATGGGAACCATATGATATGTCAAAAACGTCATCTGTCTCATGTTGTACAGATTTATCAAAGTTTTGTACAATACCCCCAAAAATTTAACGTTCAAGCTTTTACTCCAGTAATTCCGACTTCTATTCTTAGCACTGTTAAAGTAAAAGGTTACAATGGGGAAAAATACTTACTTGTTTCGTAACCGAATCAATGAGCCGCACAAAAATGTCTTGTTCTTGTCTTATACCTGAAACAAAATTGTAAGGTTTATACACTCAATTTTCGCCTTCAGCAGAGTAGTAATTTCTACCCTCTACTTTACAAAAAACAGGAAAGATAGCAATATTGGTTTTTGTTTTCGTTGGCAAGGAACAATCCGTTTGCTACGAGATCCTGTAGCACCGAGTAGTATGAGCTTTCGCGTCAATATGCACAGTACTCGTAGTACATACCTAGTACATTTACACAAGTGGCGATAAAACCGTAGCAACTACGGCGTAGCACTGTAGCAATACACATTACTCGCTGACCGCATTTTATGCATTGTTTTTTGTGAGGATAATTGAAATCATCGTTGATTTTTCGACGTATTCATGTACTTTATATTCAAAGCTTTACTACGCTTAGTTATATAAGCATGATAATCATGTGTGAGCCTTCAATCCTGCAAGGTTGTGTGTTCTTCCAATTGAGCTAAATATAAATTAGTCATTACGTACCTCATCCAACTACTTTGGGTTTGAAGCTTTTAAAACCATATCATCATCAGCCTATATATGTCCCACTGCTGGGCACAGGCCTCACCTCAACTATGAGGTGGTGCGAGCCATACTCCACCACGCGGGCTCAATGCGGATTGGTGGAGGGGTGTGTGTAAGGCAAGTGACCAACCTTACTGTCAGATGTTATTAAGCCGCCCGAGGGCCTCCGACTAGGCTTAACGACTAATATCTATCGATATTAACCGGGACCAACAGCTTAACGTGCCTTCCGAAGCACGGAGATGCTTGTAAATAGACGTCACTTTTATGGTCAGAATGGTCACCCATCCCAAACATGACCGCGCCGTAGGTTGCTTAACTTTTGGTATCACTACCAAAGCGCTGCAACCACTGCGCCACAAGCACCTCTTTAAAACCGTATAATTAAATTATTTAGTCTAGGACCGAAGGAGCAATCATCACTCATAGCCCGAGCCGGGCCATCTATGCCAATTTTCCATTATCTTGCTCAAATGGCCAAGACAGCAAATGTTTACAGTTCGACAGTGCATTGTCTTTGTGGCCCTACTATGTAAGACGACGACCAATTTTAGACTTTACCAGTCTTTGACACTCATGCTGAAATAACAGTTTGAGCAAGAGAGATGGTGATACCGACGTACAGTTTCAATGACACGAACCATCTCTCAGAGTAGAGTCCTCTGTACTGAATACAAAATCGATAACACAGCTGAGTGGAGACGTTATAGGGTTGTGTTAAAGCTCAATCTCGATTGGCACAAAATAAGATTTGCCGAGTTACTCGAAGATCCTTGACTTATTAAGTTGGCAGTTGAATAGTGCCAACGATTTAATTTGTCAGTGATTTTGTTTTGTGTTGGACAATATAGTGTTAAAATATCTGTCTATCTATAAGTAGATTTCATATGTAACACTCTTATTCTGATTTTTGCCGGTGACTTAAAGTGCAAGTACCCGTTATTTATTTGAATCCCTTATGATCCGCATTGAAGAACTCGGTTTATTCATAAGCCCCCGAAAATTACCTTTTATTACATAGATAACGTTTTGAATATTTTGACACGTTACTGCACATATTTTCCTGAAAGGATTACGAACTCTCACACCCAACTTTTTTTTTTGGAACTTAAACTGAATATAATTGTTTATTGATGCAATAAGATGACGCAACGTACCCATATTGACAATGAGACAATACATCGCACATTGCAAGACGATGTTGACCCAAGCCAAGCATCGAACCCGGCTAAATAGGCATTGAATAGACATCTGAGATGGTGACTTAATTGTAAGCAACTGCAAACAATCAGTGGAACAGACGGCAGCACGTCGGCTACCCATGTCAACTTCGAAAATAGTTCTTATTACTAAATAAAAAGAGGCTGTCTCAGGGTCAAAGGGGGGTAGCCTAATGTGTTTTTGTCTGTATAAAGCTGTATCTTGTTGATGAAGGCTAAAACACACTCTAGATTTATTAAAAATGTACATCAGGTATTAAAATGGGTAGATATCAACATTTATGAAATCTGTTATTTAAACAGTTTTTTTTATTAATTATTTTTTCAGCTTAATCGGATGTTGGTAAGTGGATGAAATTAAGCTTGTAAGATTTGATTACTACAAACAAAAAATTCAACACAGGTTAAAATAAATGCATATTCTGCATCTTGATGCCCCAGGGATTACGAATGTGCCTGATCTGATCATCTAAGGATGCGGATTCAATTAAAAACTTACCATTAGCGTAAAGTAACTGTAGTCTGTACTGGATGCCGTTGTTAGTTTTCTGGCCTTCAGCTTCCTGGAACAACAGAAAAAAAACAATTTTATCTTGTGACAAACACAGAATGCTAGGACACATTAGTTTGAGGCTTATTAAACAAAAATAAAAAAATTATCGCTGACAGTTTCATCTTCGCATAGAGAAAAAGTCTGAATAAGCAAAATAAATATGTGGGTTTAAAAATTAGTTTTTAACTTTCGGAAATAAACATATAATATAATTTAAATATAATTATAACAAAAGGTTTTTAAAAAAAATTACTTTGTACGTTGGGTCGCGGCCGCGTTCACACTTCTCGTTTGTTCGTTGGCGTTAATTATTCATTCGGCAAACAGCTACGCGTTTTTACGACGTGTGAACCGCGCCTTATGTAGTAGGTACGTAGATACTGGGTGATAACTGTGCTTGCATGAGACAGAATTTGTGAAAAAAACCTTGTTTTTGTTAGCTTTCAAAAGTACGTCTTTAGTTATGAGTAATTTTCACCCTGTAGTTATAATAATAATAATAATTAAATGTTTCAACAAACACACCGATTACCTAGCCCCAAACTAAATGTAAGCTTTTGGTATGGTGATAGCGGATATACCCATATCTTAGGTACAAATGCTCGTACTCATTATACAAATATTTTTCCCTGAGAGGATTCGAACCCGCAACAGCCAGTTTTGTTGTCTGTGGATACCTCAGACTGCTAGACCAAATATTTCGTCAAAGTAAACTTTACCCTAGAGCTACCAAGTATAAATTTTCGAAAGCTTTTCTCAAGAACCTTCTATATACAAGTTGAGTTTAGCGTTGCTTTCAATAGACATTCGTCTTATGGCCGATTTTTTAATTGACAGATAGCGCTAACAGTCCGATAAAATTCCAAGATAGCTGATTAGAAATGTCAAACTAGATTATTCAGAAGGTCATACAGAATGTCATCTTTAATTAGGTCATCTTATATTTTAACGTCTTATAAACTATGGAAAAATTAGCCCTAAAACAACTGCGTTATCTCAAGTCCGTCATCAAAATTCGAATAAAGTTTTGAATTTTAACACATGCCACCAACGAGCAGTCGCATTATGTAAATAAGGCATTGTACACACAATAGACATCATGTCTGAATAATCCTGATTAATGTTTTCGTTGATCACGATAAGTATCTAAAGGGATTTATTGATAAGAGAACTTAATAGTAGTTTATTGAAAGGAAATGTAGAGTCGCCTGCATATCAGACTCTTTATTTTATGGCAAAATCGCTTCTATTATGTACTGTCAATAGAGTCTCCTAAGTTGATGATTAATTTAATAAGTTTCAACATATTTGCAGATGTAAACTAAGTACTTGAATTAGCTAGTATATTAAAGGTAAGCTATTATGAAAGCGTTTCACAAGTTAGTTACAGTTATGTAAATCTTACAGAAAAACTTAAGTAGGTACATAATATTCTCAATTTATCACGAGTACGTAGGTTCTTCCTAAGTTATAGAGCCATATAAGTTATATACCTGTAGAGTACTATTTGGTTATAAATAACATTCATGTAGTAAGAGTTTATAATATCCTGCGTACCAATAAACAATCAAAAATTACCTGGTCCTTCTCAATGAAGCCGATAAAAGCGGTTCTCTCGATCTCCACAGGCTGTCCCGCTCTGTCGTATAAAGCGACGACGAAATGGAAGAAGTTACTCTTGCGCAGATTGCTGGGCGGCTGTTTCTCGAAGTGTGCGCGGCCAACGCCCACTGTGCTGGAAAGGAAAATACAATTAATTTTCGACTACACTAAGACTGTATTCTAAGCAAATGTATTGGGCGATAACAAACTTGGTTGGAAAGTGTAATTTTAAGAAGTAGTGAAGGCTCAAAATGACCATTGGATCATGGTGTACAAAGTAAGATTGATTGTTGCGGATCGAAAAAATGGTAAAAATAAAAAATAATACATACGTTATTAATGATTAATATCACTTTATTAATCTACCAAGTTACTGTTTGTAGTAATTTATGATCGCAAAATATACGTACATATAGCCACTTCAACGCCGTCAACGTCGTATTTTGGTCTCAAGTATATTTTGTAACTTAATTGTGAAAGGTAGATAACAAAATATATCAAACGTAGTCTTAGTAGAAACTGTCCCAAAATCAATATCTGCTTTTCAACCTCAGGACAGATTTAAAACGTGTAGGTATCGGCTTCATCCATTGACACCGAATAGTACCGCACAAAAATAAAGCCATAAATCTTAAATTCTTTCGGCAACGTTACTTTATTTTCGTCCTTCCATTTGTCAATAGACATCACCACAACCAGAGACATTCGCGCGTTTTTTTCTTGCCACTGACAAAAATATTCCCGCGCTTTCAGTTAGCACAGATAAAAAAATCTGTCAAGGCAAAAAAGGTTCGTTTCGAAAACAATGCAGGCAAACGATAATCCTTTTAAAAATAATTTATTGCTGGTAGAAAGAGTTTTTGTTGACATAACTGTTTTTTTTTGTTGGCAACTTATTCTGTTAGAATGAACCTCGATGATTAGTCTTAAAAGTCTCCCTTTTATATTTTTTTATAATGAAAACCACAAATGGTTACTATGACAAGAAGCTAACAATACAATTAGAAACTTATGGTAGCAAAGGGACAGTCTAACATCTTCACATACTTTTAAACAAGATAAAAACATTTTGCTGCTAAATATCGCCACACAAACAAATGCCAACACTAAAAAATATTCAACTTGTTTTTGTTCAATTATTTATACGGAAAACATATATCCTAAATATTGGTAACGCAAATGAAGTGACGACACACAAACGATACCACACACCTCGATATCGGCATATGTAACGATTTAGGCAAATTCTAAAACATAATTTGCTAATCCCTCAACCTTTTCTACAGGCAATAATAACCAAAATCGAGTGGCACTCCATAACGGTTGAATGTGTGCAATAAATACATCGATAGAGAATTTCAAATGCGCGCAGTTCATCAAATCTTCGGTCTCATTTCTCATTGTTAGAGCAACTGTGTGTTGCTGGCCCAGTGTTGTGTGTGATACAAAAACCACGAGCTAGTTTACATTTATCGATATTTTTTCCTAAGTTTTTTTGCAAATACCAAAATAAAACATGCGAATATGATACACGAGATCGCTTTTTGCACGAATTGTTATTATTTAACAGTTTAAGTCTCTTATTATTACATAACCACATTTACCACAGTAATAAAATAACCTTATTCAAAAAAATATTGCACTTAAACAATACGGAAAGCATCATGTGGTAGGAACCTTTTCCATTTATTTATATATACATTTTAACATTAATGCTTTACAATATTTTGTGAGATAGCTGTTTAGAGTATTGTTTCAAAAAGCGTTGCATACGGGCTACAATAGTCACTTTTAAGGGAAATTAAATATCTAGAAGCTGATCTTTTTTTAGATAGGTACTTATCCCAAATAATTTTTTCTCCAATGAAATGTCTTTATTGTTAACACAATATTTTTTTCTGTTGTTCCTAACCTTTTTTTCTTTATAGACTCTCTCTAAGCACAACGCACAAAACAAAATACATTCATCGACACCGCGACATCACCACGCGGCATTACCAGCCAGGACCGTATTACGGTATGGTCGCCCATTCATCTCTCCGCTGCAGAATTTGCGTAAACAAATTGGTTTCGCGATTGCCATTTTATACTCTCGCACGCGACACTCCATTGTTTTATTTATCGCTGCCAGTTTCGCCGCTTGCGTTTAGGCTGCAGCGCTTTTTTCGCTCACCGATCACTGAGCGATCAATCTTCGAGCGATTTTTGTGTGGTTTATCCACGACAGGGTTAGGATATAGAAGGTAAAGACCACGAGGCCATTTTTGGAAGCGCGACTTTATAGGCTTGTGTTTACATTTGCGACCTGTTGTATTTTAGGTAACTATAAAGTTGTATCAGACAGTCACATAGAAAAGCGTTACAGTCATCAACGTCATTGCGTCGTGTAATGCATCTAAATATTTGCGTTACTGTTTATCGTTTAAAAAAAAGAGTACTTAACATAAAATGTTTCTTCTCGCAGCGGTCCTAATTTCTCGTGCAGCTAACTCAAAAAGTGGTACTAAGTATTAAACTTAATATTTTAATAAAATGCCACGTTTTGCCGGTGGGGTGCGGGAGTTAATGATTTTAGTCGGCCTTATAAATGGCTCTGTCATCGCTGTCGGCCGGCTATCTGTCAGCATTTGTCATCCGAGCTTCTGATGATTTTAGGTGATTAGTTTAATTACTTTAATCAGGGGTAGTTCTACTCTAATTACACTACAGTTAAAAAATTATGCTTATTCGCACCGTAAAGTAAATTTAAGCACGAAACAGTGATTTCCCTATTTTGTTGTTTATAGTATAGTAGAGGGAAGATAATCTTATTTTATAAACAAACAATTCTTTCACTTATGATCCCTACACAAACAAGGCTGGCATAATAACATAGGTAGAATACGACAGATGTCGGGAGAGCCCTCCACAAACAATACTCACTAATTCGGAATGCCCGCAAAACGACAAATGTTTACACTTGCGCAAATTTGCTCTTCAATTTACAACAATAATAATATTTTATACAGAGATAAAATTATAAATATTGATAGAGAAATAAAACAGCAGGTTTTGCATAAAATAGCTGCTGAAAATCCAGCTTATGATTTTTTTCATACTGTTAGCGTCTTTTCGCAATACGATTGTAAATGAGCGGCAGAAATAAAGTTAAAGACACCACCAAATGTTGACGTACTTTTTATTAACTGTCAAAACGTCAGACTCCCATAGATTTAGAATGGCGGTTCTTGCTTGTGACGTTATCATTCACGCTCGTCAATCGGTATACCTACTTTTTGTGAAATTTTGTTCAATGAAAAAACAACTATTGCGAAGAATAAGAAATGGTCACTCAATTATTAAGATACTAAATGACATATTAATTTTGACAAACAGGATTTTGGAATTTATTTTGATTGGTTTTAAATACCCATTGTTAGAATTTGCATCTTTAAGTCTTGTACTTACTACTTCTAACAATTGCAGTATTGCGGTTTAAATAGTATTTTTCATTATAGAATTCCAAATGAGGAAGGAAGTAAGTTGTGAATTTTTGCAACTCCATATCTAACTTTATTTTTTCTGTTTTTGTGACTAATCCTAAGATTACAACATTTTTCAATGCACTTCTTTTTATCATATCCAATATATTTTATTTTTAATTCTACATCCGGCACGCCGATAATGAAACTGCAGCAAGTGATGTTCACAATGCGGTGTTTACCGCACACCGACCGTCCAATCAGGGGCGGGCTGGCTCCGCGATAATCAACTCGCCCGTAACAAGTGCGTATTCATAAGCGGAAAGGGCGTGATAAATCATGCCGCGGTGTGGGGCGCCGCATACACTTTTGCTTATGACTGTACTTGGTTTCGGATGGGGCGAAAGTTTGGATTCGAAAATTAAAATTGCGTTTTTTTACGCTGTGTGCTTTTCTTTTGGTTAACGCTTTTGTGTTTGATGATACTAAATGAATATTTTTCAGATATTGTGTAAGGGATATAAACTGTTTAAATAATTAAACAATAATTATTTAGAGACTATAGAGACTCGACCACGTATTTTCAACGGAACCCACGTTCTTGAATTATCATTATAAAAAAATAATGAAAATTGTGTTAAAATATCTTACATTTAACCTTTTCATACATGATAAAATATTGAGTTACATATATTTAACCCTGCACAAAATAAAAGTAACACTTAGCTGATAAGAACTCATTTTTATTTATTTGTCAGTAATAATTACACAACAGTATGGTCGTATGGAATCTTGAATGAGTATTAGATGACTTATGTTTGACAAATATTAAGGAGATCGACAGCGTTAAAATAAATCTTCTTTCATTGCATTCGTCACAGTATTGCCGATCCGTGTTCATGCCCCTTATGCGAGTACTTAATCCCGTTGCTTGTTTAATGTCGAACCAAGCATGCATTTGTTCCGAACTCCGTTTGCGGGCTCTAACGCGATTTGCGAATACAATGTGTTTAGCGCTGCTCTTTTCGGCCACTAAAAGGTTTAAGTGAACAAATAAGCCCTTTTGATGTGGCGAATAATGTGCCATTGGTATTGATGACTTGGGATGATTTGGTGTCAGTTTACATTTTAACTCAAAACTTTGGTAGGTTTGAGTTTATACTGAAATATGGAATCACTCGTAATTTTCAAATTTTATGCGAATAATAGTAATTTGTATTTTTCTTTTACATATTTTGATTTTCGTGTGGATAAATTCATTTATTAAGCTTCTTAAAACTTCTAAATTATTTATTTGATATTAATATTTCGAACATATTTTTATTACATATTTGTCATTCAAACTTGACTAGACTATTGATTTACGACTTTTTTATATTATAAACGCGAAAGTTTGTAAATATGTATGAATGGATGTTTGTTACTCAATCAATTTTAAACTACAATATAGACTTTAATGAAATTTTACGAAAATATTGCTTATTACTCAACATAACACATTATGGTACAATTTATGAAAAGCTGTGAAGACAAAGGGAGGAGGTCGAACATAGTTCATAGTAGTATTGTCAACCTTAGTTTTCAGCTTAGAGCGGGCGTTGTCCTCGCGCGCTTCAGCGATTCCACCTGTGGTGGAGGCCGAGTATCAGCCCTCTTGTGCCAAAAGTGGATTTTAAAAAAACATTCTTAACTTAGTATTGTCAACTAAGGAGCTGGGCGTCATCCTCGCGCGTCGGTGGCTCCTCCTGTGGTGGAGGCTGAGCATCAGCCCTCCTGTGCCAAAAGTGAATTTAAAAAAAAAACATTCTTAACTTACTTAGTATTGTCAACTAAGGAGCTGGGCGTCATCCTCGCGCGTCAGCGGCTCCTCCTGTGGTGGAGGCTAAGCGTCAGCCCTCCTGTGCCAAAAGTGAATTAAAAAAAAACATTCTTAACTTACTTAGTATTGTCAACTAAGGAGCTGGGCTTCATCCTCGCGCGTCAGCGATTCCTCCTGTGGTGGAGGCTGAGCGTCAGCCCTCCTGTGCCAAAAGTGAATTTAAAAAACACATTCTTAACTTACTTAGTGTTGTCAACTAAGGAGCTGGGCGTCATTCTCACGCGTCAGCGGCTACTCCTGTGGTGGAGGCTGAGCATCAGCCCTCCTGTGCCAAAAGTGAATTTAAAAAAACACATTCTTAACTTACTTATTGTTGTCAACTAAAGAGCTGGGCGTCCATCCACGCGCGCGTCAGCGGCTCCTCCTTGAGCGATGTGACGGGCCCGCGGGGCTGCGCGTGGAGCCCACCCGCCGCCTCCTGGTGGTGCAGGCCGAACATCAGCTCACCTGAACAGAACCTTAACTTACTTGGTATTGTCAACTAAGGAGCTGGGCGTCATCCACGCGCGCGTCAGCGGTTCCTCCTTGAGCGATGTGACGGGCCCGCGAGGCTGCGCGTGGAGCCCGCCCGCCGCCTCCTGGTGGTGCAGGCCGAACATCAGCCCGCCTAAATGAAATAAATAAAATAAATTATGAAATTAAAACACACTTGAAGAAACAATCGCACTGTCACAGGCGGGACTCGAATCCACACCTCTCGCAAGAGCAATCACAAGTTGTGTGGTTTCGAGTCCCACCTGTGGCAGTCTGATTTTTGCTTTGTGTGTTTTATTTCACATTTTTAATGACAAAAATATATTATTTAATGAAATTAATAAATGATTAAATGGAGACTACAACATTGCTCTGATCCCAATGTATGTAGCTTAAGCACTTATTTAATGGGAATCAGAAACAACGAAGAAACATAGCACCAAATAAAATTCTTAGATGGAGAAGTCTAACAAATTTTATATGTGTCTGTTTTTTTAAACCTTTTAGTAACCGGAAAATATGCCCAAGTGTAAAAACTGAGCAACGCCTGTATTTTTTTTGAAACTGCAAAATATTTCTGCAGTATGTTGCATTTTTACTTATTACTTACAATACTTTTAACAGGTTTTTTTATATTTATAACTTATTTAAAAAAAATCCTACTTTAAAAAAAATTACAACATAAGATTTTCATGCAGGTTATCACTTATTTATTTGCATTCAATATATGCAGCATAATTTTACAAGAATTAGTAACTAAACTGATGGATGAACTTTTCTAAACACTTGAAAACACATTTTATTCAATGCAACCGTACCGAAGTATTTCCATCAATTATTTTTTTAATGATAAAACATAGCTTTTAGAGGTGAAAGATTACTGAAAGTTTACATTTGGAAACTTGAGTTCATTTATGCCTCTGGACATAAGGATTACGCGCTTAGTTTTGACATATCAATATATGACATTCCACTTTTACAACTCATTTCCCTTCCGAGTTCATGATTTCCGCACTTATATTTTTATTTGACACATGACTCACCTGAAGACCTCGGCGCTCCCGATGGGTAGAGTTTTCGTCCCCATCCCACGGGGTCGAGTTCCAACGGTGGCCACGGCGAGCCGGTATACCCGCCCGCCGCCGCGTTTAGCTCGTCCGACCGAATCGCGAATCACGACGCGCGCCCGATCAGGCGCTCGGCAGCGCGCGAACACTCACGGCGAATCGCGGAAACCGCGCGGAGAATTTTACGAATTCGAAAATTGAACGGAGAACGAACGATGACGGATGAGGGGTTATATTTTTTAAGGTGTAAACTTTTGTGCGAGATTGCATGTACTAAGGAAATTTTTATCTGTTAGAAAAAGTTCAATTTTTAAAAACAAATTTTAATCTTGTCAAGAATGTTCGAAAATCACTGTAAAATTACTGGAAAGTCAAACTCAAGAGCGTTGACCCGAAAAAAATTTTCGCAATTCAACTTGAGAAATATCCGTGGTACCCACAACTATCCGGTAGGCGGCTCTGTATTATCGTATGTGCGTTCTGGGAGCAGGGTCCCGGTTGTGCGGGCGATCCCGCTGTGGATTTGCGGAGCACTAACAAGCGTCGCGGGAGCGCGCCGCGGAGTGCTCGGGCTTCGCTCCGCGGGGGTGCGTCCCCGCGGACTGTGGGAGGCGCCCCTGGGACACGCCCTCGCCACAAGAGCGGGACGACACCACTGCCACAGGTGGCGCCACTGACGCGCGTTCCAATTTTAAAATTTTTGACGAACATTATTTTTAATTGAGTCTATTCTTGGCCTGTGTTACTTTTTTAATTTTTATCAGACCGAAGCGGTTGTAAGCGAGCGTATGTGTGGGCCTCGCGTATGGTAATGGAGGGTAGCCTCGGAGTTTCCCTCTGAGACCGCGAGCGAGTAAGGGATAGCGGGCAGGTGAGACGCACAGCATCTCGCTGGACCAGCCGGTTTCAGCTCAGGGACGGCCCACAGCAAGTATTACTTATTAAACCAAGTTAGATTGACGATGATGAAATTTCACTGGGAATTGACTTGAACTGCTGGAATTCTCCTGTCATTAATTTGTATATGAGCGTAGCCATACTTGCAGAATATTTGCATTGCCTCCGTCTTAAAGGCAAATCATCGCAGTATTTTTGTTATTATCTACTCGTTGTTCCTTGACGTTAAAAGTAAGGTAGGTATTATATAAACAAGTCAACGTTGGAGATCGATTGCTATAACAGTACTCATTATTGATTATTTTTATATTAAAACCTATACCCAAATCATCGAATTAAATAAGACCCCAAACGCTGTGCTTTTAAATTAAAAACAGCTTGCAGTTTCGGAATTCCTCCAACTGAAATGCAATTTTACTTAACCCCATCTATCAAAAGAATTTAATAAGTTATCGCTTGGTCACCAATTGATAGTGGTGGTGAAGGTATAATCAAAGGTATGCTATTCTACTAAAAAGCCTGGACTACTGTCTACCAGACTGTTTATCAAATCGATATGTTTGACCAACAACAAGGTTTTTGTATCGGTCATATGTCATTTTGGCTAATTATTTCAGAAACTGTTTTCCGTAGTGTGTTTGTTGCTTACGACAAAAGGTGATAAAATTGCGACTTTTGATTAGCGATCCTTAATTTTGAAACGTCGCGTAGTTTGATTCTTGATGAGATGTAATGATCTCCAAAACGTGGCAAAAAGATCCTTTGCTTACTTGTATTAAGAATCGCAGAGATCGCAACAAAACAAACTGAATTAGGTACCGCTTGTGTCGTAGTGTCGTCGTATGTTGTAGAGCTATCTACGAGTATACATATACTCCCTATCGTTAGGTATACTACTCGTATATACCTAAGTGTCAATAATGACGTATGTCTTTCAAATAATAAAGTGATCAATTCTTACGTTAAACATAAAAAACAAGTTTGTGTCTTAAACTCAGAACTCAGTTTTCTGTAATAAACATTTGATCCGTAAACAGGCTTTTTTTTTAAATAAAATGATTTCATGAAATCTTTATACATTCCTGAAATTTGAAATAAAAGATACACGGTAGCATCTGTAGCAAAATTTGACTAAACCTTTTGAAACGATATTAATAAATATTCCGTCTATTGACTGACTCTGATTTCTGATACTCTAACATGACGTCAGGTTTGGAGTGTTTCCATACTATTCTATGAAGGCTGATCATTTTGACAGATGATAAAGAGTATGTCAACGACACTGTATCATGATCCCTTTTCACCGCGATATTACTCTTTAAGATACTTTTACTGAAATTACTAACATTAGAAGAACACACATAAAAACTTAATTTTTCCAACTACTTTGCCGAAACCTTAACATAAGCGTGTATATCAAAACAAAAATTTTCAATTATACTGCATTCGCACGATTAATACCTAGTTTCAAAAAGTCTAGATCAAGACTGATCACAGTTTGGAATCATTTGTGATAAGAATTATAAATTTTTTTGTTTAGCTTAGTATGAAACACCTCGGATTAGATATCGGAACAAAGTTCGTATTTTGTCATATTGTATTGAAATACGAAAACGAGTAGGTACCTAGGTACGAAAGTGCTAAAGTGTGGAGCTAATAATGAATAAGTAGGGTTTTTGTTATTAAAAAAGAGACATGGAGAGGAGAGAACATTCTTACGCTTTTTTACTGAATTTAAGTTTAAAAATATCTGTACCTATACACTGACAGAAAAAATGTCCCACAACGTCTAAAATAAGCGTTGTCGATTGTTTGTTGCTTGTGAGGCAATATTTATATAGTTACAGTTTCTATGTCAATGTTGTCAGACTAACGTTAACCTACACACAACTTGATTGTTGTCAATATCAAGAGAAATTTACCACATTGCCGAGCGAACAAAAATAGATGTAGAATTTGTTAATGTTTAACGTTGTTCCTGAAAAAAACAAGTTAACAAAGTTAACTTCAAGAAATTAACAAAAGAATAAATTGTACTCGTACAGCAAAATCATCAAATCAACAAAGTTCATTATTGAACATTAATAGAGGCACAATATGCGCGGTATGAGGTGCGTGAGGGGGTGACGACGGCGCGGCGAAGCTTTGTCTATCGGATCGGTCATTCGTTCCCGTGACGGCTGAGTGGACGCGCGCGCGCAGTGATTTTCAGTTCATCACAAGACAAGATACATTAAAATGGAACAATTTTTAAACAATTCCGGATTAGCCCATCTTAAAGATAAGCTGTTGGGTAAGTTCACTTCTTAAACGTACTTAATATAGAAGAACCTTCTGTATTCCATTTTCAAGGTAATTGTGTTTTATAAAATTTTACTTAAAATCTTTAGAGTAAACGGAGTTTTTATGTTTTGTAGTTTATCAACTCTGTAATTAAATTAGGTCTTATTTTTTCGCTACTAAACTTACTCTAGTTTAGTAAAACTTATTCTAGTTTAGTAAAAGTATTTTTAAGTTGTTCTAAGGCGATTTTATGAGCGTGTCACGTGAAACTGAACAATTTTCCCAAAGATAACCGTATGGAAAAAAAAATTCTGTTCTCCGTACAAAATTTAGCATGTGACTATACATTTCTATGCGGGTACTGAAATAATCGTTATCCGATATACATAGGTATCGTTGGGAAAGTTGTTGAGTTTCACGATTTGTTCAATTTGTTTTTATGTGTGTAAAACCTAACCGCTTTAATTTAGTTAGGTTGATGAGGCAGGGTAAACAACTCCCTTCTCTTCCACTAAAAGAGCTGAGTTTAATTTTAACAATAACTAAGTGTCTAGGTATACGTTGTGATTATATACCCTATGTAAATTTTACCAAGCTAGAGTAAGTGCCAGACAGTAAAATCTTTAGAGTAAATGGAGCTTTTTTTTTTGTAGTTTATCAACTCTGTAATTAAATTAGGTCTTATTTTTTTGCTACTAAACTCTAGTTTAGTAAAACTTATTCTAGTTTAGTAACAGTATTTTTAAGTTGTTCTTAAGCGATTTTATGAGCGTGTCATGTGAAACTGAACAATTTTCCCAAAGATAACCATATTGAAAAAAAAATATTTTTGATTCTCTATACAAAATTTAGTTCGTGACTATACATTTCTATGCGGGTACTGAAAAAATTGTTATAAGATATAAATAGGTATCATTGGGAAAGTTGTTCAGTTTCACGATTTGTTCAATTTGTTTTTATGTGTGTAAAACCTGACCGCTTTAATTTAGTTAAGTTGATGAGGCAGGGTAAACAACTCCCTTCTCTTCCACCAAAAGAGCTGAGTTTAATTCTAACAATAACTAAGTGTCTAGGTATACGTTGTGATTATATTTCCTATGTAACTTTTACCAAGCTAGAGTAAGTGCCAGACAGTAAAATCTTTAGAGTAAACGGAGCTTTTATTTTTTGTAGTTTATCAACTCTGTAATTAAATTAGGTCTTATTTTTTTGCTACTAAACTCTAGTTTAGTAAAACTTATTCTAGTTTAGTAACAGTATTTTTAAGTTGTTCTGAAGCGATTTTATGAGCGTGTCACGTGAAACTGAACAATTTTTCCCAAAGATAAATATATTGAAAAAAAAAAATTCGGTTCTCCGTACAAAATTTAGTACGTGACTATAAATTTCTATGCGGGTACTGAAAAAATCGTTATCCGATATACATATGTATCATTGGGAAAGTAGTTCAGTTTCACGATTTGTTCAATTTGTTTTTATGTGTGTAAAGCATAACCGACGGAATAAAAAAACTGGTTTGATAGTAATTTCCAGTAATCCTAGATTATAAGTACTTACATATTAATTTGGTGATTCAGTGCTTAAATAAATGACATCTAATCCTTAAAATTGTTTTACTTACTTAATATTTACGACCCTTCATGTGTTATCGAAGTTAATTTTAAATATACAGACGTGAGAAAAATAATTATTTTATATAGTTCTCTTTACTAGATTTCTGGTTCTCTATAGAGATTTCTCTTTGTAGTCAATTCCTTTAATGTTGTCAAACATAGAACTCTTTTAAAAGCAAATTACCCTTAACTATCTTGCAATGCATTTGCAGTTGTTGTTGTTAAAAAATTCTGAGAACAACAAATGCAATAATTAATTTGCAAATAACGTTAAAAGATAATTTGCTCTTTTAAAGAATTGTCCGTTTACAACATTGATGCATTGTTACAAAGACAATATGAGAGTTGTTGGACTAACAAAGTGAAGTAGAAAGTTTGTTTAAGTTTTATTGCTACAAAGACAACGCTCTGTTGTCAAAGGGACAATATGAGAGTTGTTAGACTAACAACGTGAAGGAGAAAGTTTGTTCAACTTTCATTGCTACAGAGACAACATTCAGTTGCCAAAGGGACAATATGAGAGTTGTTGGACTAACAACGTGAAGGAGGAAGTTTGTTTAAGTTTCATTGCTACAGAGACAACGCTCAGTTGTCAAAGAGACAATATGAGAGTTGTTGGACTAACAACGTGAAGGAGAAAGTTTGTTCAACTTTCATTGCTACAGAGACAACGTTCAGTTGTCAAAGGGACAAAGTAAAAGATGTAAGATTAACAACGTTAAAGAGAAGGTATGGGTGGGTTGCATTGCTACAGAGACAACGCTCAATTGTCAAAGGGACATTGTAAGTATTGTAAGATTAACTACGTTGAAGAGAACGTCTTCTAAGTTGCATTGCTACAGAGACAACGCTCAGTTGTCGAATTAACAAAGTCTGAGAGTGGGTTTGGTTACATTACATTGCTACAGAGACAAAATTAAGTTGGCTAAGTGACAAAATAAGAGTTGTTAAGTTGACCACGCAGAAGAGAAGGATAGGTTAGGTTACGTTGTTACAAAGTTAATGTTTAAACATAAAAGAGACAATGTTACACTGTGATTTTATGACAACGTTTAACATTTTCTGTAAACTATGCACTACTGACCAAGTGTAATGTTGTCAATGAATGTTGTTGATTCAGCAACAAAAATCTGACAATAAAAACGTTGGTATATTGACAGCGTTACTTAAAGGGTTGTGTGTGGTTAATGTTTTGTTGCCAAATTGACAATAATTTTCGCTCAGTGTTGACGACCTCCGTGGTGTAGTTGGTTGAGTACCGGTATCAAGGTACCACCATCATACGGACTGCCTCGTTGGTGTAGCGGCAAAGTTTCTGCCTTACATCCGAGAGGTCCTGGGTTCGAATCCCAGGTCGAGCCAAAAATTGTTTCTGAGATTTTCTGTCATGAATTTCTCAAAAACAGCTCTAAGTCGTGAAGTTGGCGGTGTTACACCCCCGTGCCTCGGAAACCACGTTAAGCCGTTGGTCCTGCGCCTGATCTCAGCTCCCCGGTCATGTCAGATTGCCGTCTCACCGAACTTTGAGAGTGATGGAACCTGGTGGATGGTGCACCGGTGTATTGCGCTCACACTTGTGCACTATAACATCTCCAGCGTAGTTGGCTGATCTCTGTTGAGATTGGCCGCCATGGTCGCAATCGGCCAGGAGGACTATTATTACCGCCATCAATTTAGTCCCGGGTTCGATCCCCGGACGAGGACAATGTTGGAAATAAATTTTCAATGTTGTCACGGATCTGGGTGTATGTGGTGCCTTCGTCGTTTCTGATTTTCATAACACAAGTGCGTAGGCTACTTTGGGATCAGAGCAATGTACTTATGTAATGTTGTCCTCATTTATTTATTTATTTTATTTGTACAACGCTAGCGATTTGACAGACGCTTATCGATGAGGTACCTACCTTGTAACTTGTAGATGAGTTTAGGACAACTTTGTCACCAGAGTAAATAAGCTTAGATAACTCTAATCTTCTTCTATCTACTGGGCCTTACAGACAGGACGTGTTAGCTGATTGTAACTACTAGCGGACCCCGCAGACGTTGACTGGCCCGTTGTTTTTTTATTTTTTATTGTAAGAACCATACCTTTAAGGAATTTCATCAAAATGATTGGAATATGGCCAAATTGCTCCAAGCGTTCTTGAGTTATGCGCTTACCAACACATTTTGCATTTAATTTTTATAGTAAAGATAGATCTTTAGGGTGTTTCAGCCTATATATGCTGCCTGCTGGACACAAGGACCACCTCAACTATGTATGTATGTGGTTCGACTGATAACACTCCACTATGCGGGCTCAGTGCGGATTGGTGCAGAGGTATTTGTACAGAAATTGACTAATCTTACTATCAGAGGTTATCAAGCTGCTAAAAAATAAACTGTAATAGGTTCTGTAATAACAATTCATCTCCTAGTAGATGATACCTACCTTCCTTTTTAACGTCAAGGAACTAGATAAAAACGAAAAAAACTGCGATGATTTATTTGCCTTAAAGACGTTTAAAATGTTAAAAAAACAAAATGGTCTACCTCCACGAATGTGTTATATCACCAAGACTAAGTTAGACCCTGTATAACACGAAGATGGAAGTACTAGCTTGCACACGAGATTACCGATGCGCGTCGTTGCCCAACAACTTCAGCGACATAGTATACTTACTTCTTCTATAGGTATATACTTCATAGTCATAGTATCACATGACATTTCTAAAGCTCAGTAATTAAGCTGTACCTATGAAATTTTGAGCTAAACTTAAATTATTTACCATAATAAGTGCTGTCGCCAACAGTTGTTAACAGTTGTTACCAACAGTTGTGGTTGTTGTTGTTGAGCGCTTTGATTAGGACTAATAATTACTTCCTTATGCAGACATAACGTTCAAACTTATCGCGAACTATTTGGATGACTTCTAACTAAGTCAACCGAATGGGTTTAGACTCCTTTGAATTGTTGTCCTTAGTTTCACGCACGTAAATAAAATAATACTTTATCTGTCTTTATATTTCCACCAAGTAAAGTAACTATTCAATGGAGCCAAAAATGGTTCAAAAATTTATAAATTTTCTGTTTATTTTCAGTTAACAATCCAATTTTTCAGATAAGGTTCTTACGATACTTAGAAAATCTCTTTATTATTAGCTAATCATTAGATATACCTACTTACTTATTAATGATTCCCTAGTTCAATTTCTTGTAAATAGTAGGTTTTAGATACGACTGTCTACGATAAATAACCTAACCAAAAAAATAGACATTAATAATAATATTTCAGAGCAATACTGTCATCCAAAAAATAATATTCACCATCCATTTTCTAGTTACGAGAAGTTACTGGTCAGTAAATTGATCATGTCTCAAGCTGTTTCGAGGCTAACTCTTGGCACTCAGTGGGCGGGGCGTACGGTGGGCGTGGCCTAGCTCGGCCCTCTGAGCACTCCCAGAGCGACGTCCCGAGAGGAGTTCTGAGTTGTTGTTGAAACTCCGCATTAGTTATTGTTGATGTATAATGGGTAGGTTATAAAGATAGCATATTAAAATTATAGTGAGATATTCGAAGATAGTTTTTAAAGCTACGCCCACATTAGAGAATGAAAGTTGAGCGTTGTGTGTCGCTGAAGTTGTTGGGCAACGACGCGCATCGGTAATCTCGTGTGCAAGCTAGTACTTCCATCTTCGTGTTATACAGGGTCTAACTTAGTCTTGGTGATATAAAACATTCGTGGAGGTAGACCATTTTGTTTTTTTAACATTTTAAACGTCTTTAAGGCAAATAAATCATCGCAGTTTTTTTCGTTTTTATCTAGTTCCTTGACGTTAAAAAGGAAGGAAGGTATTATCTACTAGGAGATGAATTGTTATTACAGAACCTATTACAGTTTATTTAGAAATGTCATGTGATATTATGACTAAGCAAATATATCACATGAGAGCTCGAATTATAACAAAACCAATCGAAACAGCTTTTATCTATTTAATATTTTCCAACATGCGGTCAATTTCTAATGCTCTATTTGCATACAAATCCTCTTCCTGAATGCAGACCTTAAACAGAACAATAGGTCTAGATTCAGGCGTCACAATCGATTTACTAATTGCGGACCTAACGCGTCGACCACAGGGAGAGGCATTAGCATTTAGTCTATGGATTGAATGTTAAAATTATGCTGGCGTGACGCTAAATCATATAGAACGTAAAGGTATTAAAGAATCCTTTAATGTTTTCTTTTCAAATCTATTTTGTATAATATTTCACGTTAAAATGATAACTTTTGACGATCCGGGTTCGATAGCCGTACAGAGACATGTCACCGATCTGGGTGAAAGAGAGATACCTTTTTGGTTATTTATTTCTTATACTTGACTTTTGGTATTAGGTAGAACTAAGTAATTTGCAATTTTTAGCATTAACTATGCATTTTTCTTTACAACGTGAAATTAAAACACAATCAAAGAAATTCGGACCATGAGTAGGTAAGTGTCATTGGGAGAGCAATTGCCCGGTTTGCGAAAGGATGCGGGTTCGAGTCCGCCTGTGGCAGTCCATTTTTCTTTAATTATGTTTTTTATTGCACAATGCTAGCAAAGATTTGATATGATCTTATAATTTCAAAAAACGTGGGCATTTTCGCTGTATTTAAACTCTTCATGAAAATATAACAATGACGTATTTAGGTTACCTGATATTCATGTACGGCCTAAAATTTAATACTACTTCTAAATTTCATTATATCCGTTGAAAATTACCATCTTACGCAGTATCCAACCCAAGTTAACCGTTCCACCCGAAATAACTTCCCTAATTCCAATTCGTACCCTATCAAACGACGTGATTCGTGCATCTGAGCCCATCGCATCCTTAACACGACCTTTCATTTTAATTCGAAACCTTAAGTCAGTCTTAAATTACAGTTTTTGCCGGGTCTATAGTACCCCGGACGGCCATGGCGGATTAAGGGCTACCGTACACTTTTTCTTGACGGTGCCAAGGAATATCCTTGTCCCCTAACTGCCCCACGGGGGTGCTTGCAGACCCTTAACGTTTACGACTCCACGATTGCTTTTCTATGAAGGGACGGGATGTAAGTGTAAAAATGGACAGATGTTACGGAAGTTGATAAGGAGCTGATCGCGTTTTTTAAAGTTTCACACTTCTCAAGTGGCCAGTGGCGCTTGGGAATGTGTTTTTGTCATGAACGTACGTGATCTGGCGAACACGTGATGAGTTGTGGTTTAGATGGGATATTTATTAGCTTTGATGAACTGTTTTTGCGGTGTATGGCTGTTTTGCTTTTATTAGCAAAAACTAATTTGCCCTAGTTAGTTATAGTAAAATATTTCTGTTTCACACTAATCTTGAGGTGCTTGTGGCGCAGTGGTTGCAGAGCTTTGGTAGTGATACCAAAAGTTAAGCAACCTAGGCGCGGTCATGTTTGGGATGGGTGACCATTCTGACCATTTAAGTGACGTCTATTTACAAGCATTTCTGTGTTTCATAAGGCACGTTAAGCGGTTGGTCCCGGTTAATATCGATAGATATTAGTCGTTAAGCCTAGACAGAAGCCCTTGGGCGGCTTAATAACATCTGACAGTAAGGTTGGTCACTTACCTTACACATACCCGTCCACCAATCCGCACTGAGCTCGCGTGGTGGAGTATGGCTCGCACCACATCATAGTTGAGATGAGGCCTGTGCCCAGCAGTGGGACTTATATAGGCGGATGAGAGAACACACTAATCTATTTGACGCCTCACTGAGTTGCGTTTCAGATTGTGATTTCATTTTAAAAGCGACTAGTTCGATGAGACGTTACGCGACTGTATCAAATTTAGGTAGGTATACAATATACGTCCATGATAGTGTCCAACGTAACGAAGCGCGATTGATATTGACACAAGTTTAGGTCGCACCGCGTCGCGTCTCTCACTTTTCGCGTTGCGCCGCTCACGTAGGACAACGGCTTACTTATGTAAATCAACTTATTACATTTTTGAAAAACCTGCCAAAGTCTCTAGCATTCTCTGTGGTGAAATTTTTTTTAACACATACAAAAGAATCTGCTTAAGTAATATTATTTAGAATCTGGTAAGTAACGGAAAGCTGCAAGCCTTTCTTGCTAACCGCGCCGATGGTCAATACTTATTTCTCTTTAAAAACGGCTTCACGCTGCGTACGATAAACCACAAACAATTTGACATTATTCGGTTAACGAGGCAAAGAATACGTCGTCAGTGGCATGCTTTACAAAACAAATATCCACTAAGCTACACAAAAAGTTTTAACTACTGCAAAACAACAATAAAAAAAATACAAACAGCATGACAGCAGTGTAAGGGTTAAAACGCTTGTCAATCATATTTTAATTTCAAATACGCCGACAATTTCATGTGAAGTTGACTCTATGAAAGCAGACCGTTTTGACAAATAATAATGAGTTTGCACTTTTAATTACCTATTATTTTTCTCAGAAAGTCTCGCATTAGTTGTGATAAAAATTATAAATACAAATACTTACTGATCTACTTCCTAACCCCCCTTTTTGCTTTGCTTTATTCGGGTGAAAATTGCCTGCTGTTTGACTTTATCGACTTCATAGAAGATAACTACCCAAAAGTATTACTATATACTAGTTAACTAATACGAGATATTTATGTTTAACAGATATTTTTGAGCTCGAATTACATACCCAAACAAAACTATATGTCTAATCAAGAAATAATTTTACTTATTTTTTACAGTTCAAAAGATTAAAATAAACTCAGTGAAGGTAGAGATAATAATCATAGATAGAACCACTTTGATGAAAATATAACTGGTATTCCTAGTTATCCGACGAAAAAACAGAATTCATTTTAATGGTCAGCTTAACAGGCAGACACGCTGAAAAAAAACTAGGTAGCTATTCGCACGTCGTGTTAGAGTAGGGAAACTAATAAATAAGACTCAACTATGAAATGTCGAGTAGAGTCCTATGAAACGCACCAAAATTGGTGGTATTCCGTACAGTTGTAATCAATTTATTCATATTTCACTTTTATTCTAATACTTTCAGAGACATTTGCAGTTTTATTTCAGTACAATTTTGTGTACTGTGTCACCCACTTAATCTAAGTTACTAAAGTTAAGCTCATGCTTGCACTAGTTTTGGTGGACATTCGATTATGCAAAGATGAGATGAAATTACATCACCTCACCAAAAATTTACCGTCAAACTTCAACAGGTAGGTAAATTAAATACTAATGCACATTCATAAATAAAGTTTAGGTGTTTAGATGTTAGTTAAATACATTTTATACAATATTTGTATCATTTTATCAGTACATTCTATACAAAGAAGAAACGCTGCCAGTTTTTGGGCACCATACCCAATGGCAGCGCTGGGGGTGATATTTTTTTCTATATACTTTAAATTTTTGTGTGCTTGTTTCCTTTTTTTAATCTGTTTTTATAATTTTATTAGGCTAGTTGTATCATATAATTTTAAGGTTTTCGCATAAATTAGTTATTTATTAAACGAACTAGTGAGCAATGAGGACATAAACGACAAAAATTATTACAACAATCGAACTATTCCATCAAAATCGCCCTGACTAAACACGGTACCCTAAGTAAGAAATAAAAACATAAACATAGCAGCTCCGTACCCATTTTGCATACCGTGGAAAAACAAAAGCCGAGAGCAATTCGTGTGCCTAACGTTAATGGTGTAAGAGTGATATTACAGCGGATTCCCACAACCAGCGTTATGATGGAGCACCGGTAACTCGCCGTAATGTGCTTAGCATCTACGGCAAAGAGTAAACAGACCGAATTTGGTGCCATTTCTACCTAATAAAAATATAAAGTGTAAGTTCAAATAGCGAAGTTTTTGTCAAATGTTCCGAAATTTTTATGTTGGTACCTTAGCGGGATATTGTTTGCAACTTTTAAAAAATATGGAACTATTTGATAGTTATTTTGTAGTCCGTAATAATTTACAATATACAGCTGCGATATTTTCACGTCTCAACCAAAAGAATTAAGGTACAGTGAAATAGATAAATGGATTTTTTAAAAGTACATGAAAAAAAAGCTTTATATTCAGGCATTTATTTATCTAACTAAATCATTTAGGCAGATGTTTAAAACTCTTTTTGGTTACAACATTATCACCACATTACAGCAATTCTGTTAGTTATACGAAGTGGCGTGTCTCCTCAAAGTCTACTCTCTGTATTCTGGGAGGTTTTACTTATTCAATATTTTCAAATTGGCTGCCCGAAGTAATGGAGTTGAAAAAAAAACGGAAGCAAGCAGATGGATTTGCGAGTTCCAAATTATTTATTTAAACATCCAAATTCGCTGCATTTTGCGGTTTCCAAGTTATGATTTGGATGGTAAATGTATTTGTGACGTTGAGAAGTTAGCGCATTATTTCTCATTTTAGCAGAAATGACATTATTTTAAGTTTTCCTCTAAAATCAGCTGAACTTTGGACGTGACAAGTTGATATCATTAATACATGAAGAATATTTATGGCGTATGCTTCATACGATCTTAATTATTTTTAATAAGAACCTAAACTCAAAATTTTAATTGAAAGTTATTTTTTACGAAAAATCTTTTATGTACAAACTTTATAATTGTGTAAAAACAAACATCAGAACCTTTGTTAACAAAACAGCTTATTAAAAAACTAAAAAAAACACATGCACCATCCAACGTGCCATATTTCAAGCCCCCAAAATGGTGAACTTAGGATAACAAGTGGATCCAAATTCGCCATATGACCACGGTGTCAGTGCCGCCATTTATCATTCAAGATGTGACAACTGAATTTATTTAGATAAAAAAACAAACAGAAGCGGGGTTGAGTGCCCCTACATAACAGTTTGGCTAGTGCTCCTCGTTTTAGCGCAGAGTAGGAAGGATTAGAGATAGCGGATGAAATGATGAACTTTAATGCATTATTTATATATGTAAATAAATAATGCATTAAGGTTACATTAGGATTGAAAAAAACTTACCAAATCGATGTCAATTTTATTTTTCTAAGCTTTGAATCTCGTTTGACAATAATGGAAAATGAACTTTGTAAGTAAGTAAGTACGTGGTTTCATCGTGAATTTATTTTATGCTGTTCAAACAATCGTTATTAAGGCAAACTAAAAATAACACGACTACGGTTTTATAAAAAGAAACTACATGTTATTAACAAAAAATAATCTTGAGTTGAGTTGTTGTTTTAAGCTGTACCTTATTTTTTACCCTTGATACCATTCACAACTCTAAATCACCATCACGCTCTGCCACCACCAGTGCTCTGCGCTAAAAATCTAAGGGTGAGCACACAAGGGCGCGCACAATAGAAAGATAGCAATTTGATATTCCGGCCACATTTTTAATAAGTCCATCTAATGGGTGATGGGCCCACTGTTTGATGGCTTTTTGTTGCGCTATTGTACGAATGGCTGGTCAGCTGGGTACAACTTTAACATTAACAAGGCTCATTGATTTATATGAAAAAAATATCTATTCTTTTTCAATTGATTATCTACTAAATTTCAAAATATCGTCAGCGATTACTCATTAGCTTGTTATAAATTTATCAAAGTGAAAGATCGTAAAAGTTATTGCCATTGGTCTGTATGTAGATTCAGTACTCGTTAGGTTTTTTTTTCCAGAAAGGTCTTACTTTTTTACCTACTGTTAAAATTCGGCAACCTGACCGACTTATAACTTATTGTATTGCCATATGAGTTAATGTGCATTGTCTTGTAGAGGCCGACTTACGACTCAAGTTATTATTATTATAACGATTTAAATATTTTTGCACAATTTTTTTTATATTATCATAATGAAACTTTTATTTATTTTTTTATACCAAAACCAACGAAATCACAATACCAGAGTTGGAGCAAGTGCCAAAAACACATATGCACATTTTGATCAGGTTATGATATTTTTATTGAGTGGGTGAGTTCGTTACTAACTATTGTGGCACATCTGTTCGCTAGAGGCACTTTTTGTGCTCTTTGACAACGAGTGAATCTGTTTGTTATTGTTATATGTTAATGTTAGTTTTTATAAAACTAGATTACTAGGACTGCCTCATTGGTGTAGTGGCAAATACTTTGCCTTACATCCGAGAGGTCCTGGGTTCGAATCCCAGGTCGAAACAGCTCGGAGTCGGGAAGTTAACGGTGTTACACCCCCGTGCCTCGGAAAGCACGTCAAGCCGTTGGTTCTGCGCCTGATCTCTCTCCGGTCAAGTCGAATTACCGTCTCACCGAACTTTTGAGAGTGATGGAACAGTGAGTGCACCTGTGTATTGCGCTCACACTTGTGCACTATAATATCTCCTGCGTAGTTAGCTGATCGCTGTTGAGATTGGCCGCCGTGGTCGAAATCGGCCAGGAGGACTATTACGAGGATAAAACTGTTTCCGCTTAGGTACAGTGTAAAATTAAAACACACTTAAAGAAAAGTACTTTTTATCCCACCATCTCGGAATAGTTATTTGCTATACAAGAGTGCAATGTTGCTTTTTAACCGCGTGTTCAATTTTGATGATCGAGCAAGCGAAGGATTCTAAAATTGAATCACGAGCGCAGCAAGTGATTCAAAATTAGAATTCTGAGCTTTAGCGAGGGACTCAAAAGAGCACGAGGTGAAAAATCTTTGCACTCGAGTGCAACACGTAACTTTTCATTCCACCTCAGCGAGGAAATGACTAAATGCAAATAAAACCGTGGACAATCACAAGATAGGTACCTAGGTACTTTTATTTCAGTTTAAGTATTAACTACTTCATTATGCCAGGTAAGTATTACAGAATAATCTTTAAATTATAACAAAATAATACTTAGGTATAATTAATAAAAATTGAAAGTAACGTGGCTACATTGAGTGTAATATTTTTGTTGGGTACTGTAATATTGGTGTTCGTCACTTGTGTACTGTTTTTCGAGTGCTTGCTTTCTTGTTCTCGGATAATTCTATAAAATATGCCAGCAAAACGTTTTCTGAGAAAGTTTTGGCTCCTTTTGCTAGTCGCCACGTGTTGAACATAACGTACTGTTTTAAATACTTCTCGCGTGATTGTTGAGGGAGAGAGCTCATTTGCGCATTATTAACAGTTTCAGTCAATTCTGTTGGCGTCAAACAAACTTCCTCGACGCTAAAATAACTCATTTTAGTTTTTTCACTTGTTTTCAAGTTTCTTGTTTTTAATATAAGGTTTAACAATGACGTGAAAAAATGCCGCTTAAAGAACCGCCTGCAAAGCAAATTTTAAAAAGAACACCAAGAAGTCTGAGATTTTGACAAATTAAAAAAAAGTTGTATGATATATTCGTTCATTTTTATTCACTAGAGGTTAAAGTAAAATTGAATTTAGAACATCTTGTGCACTAAGTTTGTGAATTAAAAAAAAAACTTTTAACCTATTTATTGCTACCTCCGAATGAGGAATGTTATTGATAAGTCTAGGTATGAGGTATCCAGTTGATCGCTCGCCGTACGCATTGTTTGCGCGCGGCGTGCAAAGCCGGTTAGCAGACGTTGCTCGGCTCGAGTGCATACAGGGTGGCTAATAGGGACTTTTAACGATTCATTAAAAAAATTCCTTTAGCAAACTGTATTGCACTTGCAAATGTATTGGAAATGTTTTACAGTATTTGAAGAGAGCACCGGTATTGTCTTTACATTTACTCCTAATTTTGTTGGAAACTATGGTTTTGAGAATTCTTACTTGTAGGTGGTGGATTTGGTCAAAATATGATTTATAACTTCGGCCGTAGCTACTTAGACCATATTAAACATGTGACTCCGCAAGTGCATTGTACAGCATTAACTTAATTTTAAAAGGTATGCGATTATTCAGGATAGTGATGTTTGCCAGAAACTGTCTCAGCTTGGTACAGACGTGTTCAATGTGTTAGCTCCAATTAAATTTACTGTCAATGACTAAACCAAGGTAAGTTTGCCTATCCACTATCTCGATACCTGGGCAGCAACATGCAGTAATGCTATTAGTATGTAAACAGCTATGATCGTGAGCCACAAGTCTGTCAATTAGAGTTTGTTTGACATAATTATGGTGATTTAATTACCAATACCTTAGTTTTGTTTGTGACACCATCTTGTCAACCTATCGAGATCAGATTGCAAAAGATCACGGGCTGTTTGTGCATCTTTATCACCGATTAACAAACATGTGTCATCCGCAAACTGATAACACGTGCTATTAATAATAATATAATATATATAATATTCATTTATTCTCACCAAAACACATACATAAAAAACATAAAATAAATGAGTATAAAAATAATTAATGGTGGGCTGATACCTGAACTAGGATGGTTCCTGTATCTCAGGTTATCAGCCCTCCACCCCGCTAGTGATCTTACAGTTACAATTACAAGATACAACATTAAATAAACAACATTAAATAAACCGAAATAATTAACATACTCGTAGATAGCAACAGTGACATTCTTTGTGGGAGGGTAGTAGCAAATTACAACTCAACAGCGACCGCGCGCCAAGTAAGTAGCAGCGTCTTATGTAACCTATACAATTTTTGAGTTATAATTTCTTACTTGGTGTGTGGTACAAGTAACGAGATGATGAATTTAAAAAGAAAAAATATAAATAGTAATAATAGTCGAAGCTGTATTCTTCTTTTTTCTTTTTAATTGACTAAAAAATATTGATTAAATACTTATTATAAACTATATAAATACTGTTTATTTTTTTTTACATACTGAAAGATTTTAAGGGTGTGAGGGTGTACTATATGTTGAGCAGTTGTAAATAAGCGTACGTTTGTATGCACGCGCGCGCGTGTGTGTGTGTGAGTATGTGTGTGTGTGTGTGTGTGTGTGTGTGTGTGTGTGTGTGTGTGTGTGTGTGTGTGTGTGTGTGTGTGTGTGTGTGTGTGTGTGTGTGTGTGTGTGTGTGTGTGTGTGTGTGTGTGTGTGTGTGTGTGTGTGTGTGTGTGTGTGTGTGTGTGAGGGAGGGAGAGAGAGAGTGAGCGTGTGTGTGTTTATAAGGAAAAGCAGATGTGAATGCAGCTGCACATACCATTGATGTAGGACAAGAAATTTAAAGGTCCTAACACGGAGCCTTGGGCCGTTCCCCCCTCCACTACCACGGGTTCACTGAGGGTGCCGTTGATCTTTACAGAGAATTTCCTGTTCTGCAAGTAGTTCTGGCACCAGCTTAGCAAAGGTCCCCGTAATCCGCAGTTGTTTAGTCTCTCTATTAACTGATCACGAACAAGAGTGTCAAAAGCACGAGAAAAATCGATAAATAGAGCTAACACTTGCCTTTTTTCATTTAGGTGATTATTCACTTCGTCCGTGAATTTCGATAGGAGGCCTGCTGTACTTTTACCTGACTGGAAACCAAATTGACACGGGTTTATAACAGTATGTTTTCTATAAAAGTTATGTATTTGCTCATAGACGTGATAGTAATGTGATTGGTCGATAATTCGCATAGTCATTGCGTTTACCCTTTTTAGTTGGGCGATTGCTCTAGATAACCATTTCATTCATTTGCAATAAGAGTACTGGATCATCGGCTGATTTTTTTAGGTGATCTTTAGAAAGAAGAAATAAATATTTACGCCATTTTTTTAAAACCAACATCACATACATTAATCTGGCTCCGTGGTTAGTAGCTTAATCACTTGTGTTACAGATATCAGAATCAACAGTAGTATTACAAATAAACTTAAATAAATACATATAACAGCCAGTCAAGTACAAACAGACATGTTTATGCACACCTTCATCATTATTAATACCAACACCAGGTATGATTATGGCTAAGTGCTACCCCTTTATATAAATATAAATAAATATACAACAACATCACATACATTGATTTGACTCCGTGGTAATTATTTGAAGCACTTGTGTTATAGATATCAGAATTTATTTATTTATTTATTTAATAAGGTTCACCTACAACTAGTACATTAATACTTATAAAAAAATAAACTTAAGAGAAATTGCTAAATGTACAGTCACACAGCATGCACAAATAAAAAGTCACTTAATCTAAGAATAAAAAGACAATAGTCGTTAAAAATAATTAAAAATAAGTGCACAAAATTAAAAGCTAGAAAAATAGAAAAAAAATAATCTTTAAATAGTGTATGGGAATTCTTAAAACTATAATAATTTAAAAAGAGACTTGCGAAATCTGGCCAGCGACATGGAACACAGGTCAATGACTGTCGATTGGTGCAGCAAGTTATATTGCCTACATATTCTAGGAATAGGAGAGATGGCACCCATAACTGTTCTCCTAAATGGAACGCTGAACAGGCCCAGAGGATGACGAGGAAGACGTAGAGGAACTCGATCAAACCCGCGACCTCTGGTTAGTAGTCAGCTTCTTGACTATTAACTTCTTTATGTACCTATAGAAAATAAAGCCGAGTTATATAGCCGGATCGAAGTATCCATTCATGAGAGAGGGGAACGGTCCGTTGTTTTCGCCGATCTGCAATATCAGGTTTAAAATCCAATTAATAAACTTGACTAAATCTTCTTCTTGACAGTTTTAGGACCACCATGTAATTAAAAACTAACTAGCGGCCGCCCGCGACTTCATTCGCGTTGAAGTGAAAATAAAATTTAGAGTTTTGGTCCAGTTTACTCACTCGAGTAGGATCTTGGCTCAATAGACTGCTCTTACATAAAAGATATGAAGAGATAAACTAGATGTCAGTAGGATTAAGGTTCCGTAGCTCAACAAATTACAGTAGAGCGTCGATTTAGCCCAACTATTTGGGGGACATATAGGTGTTCGGAAAACCAAATATATTTTGGATAATCGAACTGTATGTAATCATCAGCCATTACTTTATAAAAGCCATATTTGCATACATTTAAGCCAACGCAAGTCAATGTTTTAGCAACGTTAACCCTTCCAGAGCACTAATTATAACTTTTAATTATAATTTTTATTAGTAATAATGAAGTCAAAAATTTTGCTATTCTGGGTTTATTAGGTACTCGGAATAGGCGTTCTGAAAACCAGTCGTTCGGTAGACCGACGTTCGGATAATCGACAATCTAGATAAAATATATTTATTTATTTTTTAATAAGTGCAATTAAAACTTTAGAATCTTTGAAACCCTTAAGTTAAGACAAATAAATACAGGGCGAATATATGATTCCGAATCCACGGCAGACTAGCAAGTACCCAAGTAGCAGACATAACAAGACGTTTCTAATTAGAACTACTTAGGCTAACTAGTTAGTACCGAATCAGTACATACAAGTACTAATTAAGTGAACAAGCTGTTTCCTGCTAAGTTCGATTGTGTAAGTTTGTTTTAGGCAAGTTAGGATGTCTTGTCTTGTCTTGGAGGCCATTTAGTACTGTGAAGTCTGACTAAAATCTATTCGAGTGTATCAATTGTATTATGTAAGTATATTTTATTATAAGTTACAATCAATTTAGGAAAAACACGATAAAATAATAATACAAACTTTATTATAACAAAAACTCCAAAATATTAATAATAGCAAATAACTTAAGATTATTATTTCCCTTATCTAAACGAAAGACTAATCGAATCAATATTGATGGCAGTTCCAAGCGAGCAATCTTGGGCAGAGGCCTTCGGGCGGCTTAGTAACATCTGACAGTAAGGTTAATCATAAGCCTTACAAACAACCCGTCCACCAATTCGCACTGATTCGCATTCGTATTGTGGAGATGAGGTCTGTGCCAAGCAATGGGCCATATAACTTATATGAACTACACTATACGAATGCGAATCAGTGCGAATTGGTGGACGGGTTTATAAGTACTCGTTTAGGCTGATGCGATGAGAGATGAGAAGTTACATTTTTTTTCTCGCGGTGAATGCAATACGCATGCTCTTAATCGGGGTAGTGAGAGAGTTGTTATAATTATAAATCTTTATTTCAGAAATAGACTTTCCATATATCGCATTAGTATGTGGGGGCTCCCACCGTTAAACAGTGGTTTATCCACTAAACCCCGCAGCACCTGTTTCGCCTGAGTGGTAGTGTCGTGGGAGTTCGGCAGAGCCTTGGACGTCCACTACACGATCAGCAGTTTCATAACTACTAGTTATTTATATGCATGTGAATGCATTAATTTATGACTTTCATCTCATCTCTCATCTCATCAGCCTATATACGTCCCACTGCTGGGCACAGGCCTCACCTCAACTATGAGGTGGTCCGAGCCATACTACACCACGCGGGCTCAGTGCGGATTGGTGGAGGGGTATTTGTAAGGTAAGTGACCAACCTTACTGTCAGATGTTATTAAGCCGCCCGAGGGCCTCTGACCAGGCTTAACGACTAATATCTATCGATATTAACCGGGACCAACAGCTTAACGTGCCTTCCGAAGCACGGAGATGCTTGTAAATAGATTTCACTTAAATGGTCAGAATGGTCACCCATCTTAAACATGACCGCGCCCGAGGTTGCTTAACTTTAAGTATCACTACCAAAGCGCTGCAACCACTGCGCCACAAGCACAATTTATGACTTTGACAATGTTTTTTTTTTGTTTTTGTGTCTGAGTATCTTTTTTGTATTTGTGTTTGTTTATAAATTCTTGAAATAAATGATTCATTATTATTATTTTAACTTAACTTACATCTTCCCTTCCTGTTCCTTCCTTACCTTAAAACGCTATAAATAAATACGTTCACATTCTCATGGAACTTAAGATACCCCTGTAGTTAATTTAAATAGTTTAGCTGTTTGGCAGCCGCCGAGTTAAGGTCGTGCTAATTAAATACAAATCTCAAGACAATACACGCCGCCGAGATTTTCGTACGGAATCTATTCACACTACATGGTTTTTTAATTTGTAAATATGAAAATTTTGTTTTTATAAGATTAATTAGGTAAAAGAAATATGGTACTTATACTATATTTGTTTCATAGAGTAGCGTAACGAGAGGTCTAATAAAATAAGGATTTTTCGAATCATTTTAT
Source organism: Pyrausta despicata (assembly GCA_963921415.1). Classification (NCBI taxonomy): domain Eukaryota; kingdom Metazoa; phylum Arthropoda; class Insecta; order Lepidoptera; family Crambidae; genus Pyrausta; species Pyrausta despicata. The sequence continues at coordinate 10,658,074 of OY992858.1, read as the reverse complement.
TGACAAGCTTTCATTTTATTTCTACCAGCGACGTTTAATTGTTTACATATAAATGTCAGATTGAGTTTAAATTTTGTATTATATATGTACCTTTGTCTATAGATACTTTAAAATCTTTTTTTTATATTTATATCTTGTTAATTTTAAAAACCACTAACATGCAAATCTGTCAAAAGTCAACTTTTATCCATATATGCAGTAATAGGTCGTGAAGTATGAACTTTTTCATATCATCAATATAGGTACCTATTGTGACATGATAATTTTAAGTAAGTAACGTATTACTTTTTGTTATAACTTAAATCTAAATAAATTAAATCAACCTGGAAAACTCGCCCCGTGTGGTCCGACGTATCCACCCAAGTGGAAACTAGCGGAAGTTATAATTTATGCAGTGACTTCCGGCCGACTAAGACTCCAACCTGCCTGATGTATAATGCACAACGTCTGAAATCTACTTGAAACTATAATTAACAAGGATAGAATGAATATTACTATAGCATTATAGGCATCTATTAATCTTATCTAGATGGAACGTAATGCCGATACGTTTCACTAAATTATCACACTGAAAAGATTGGTCTAGGAGTTTTGAATTTATTTTAGAATCCATTGTTTACCATTTGTAATTTTTGAAGTGAAAACTTCTTTAGCGGCGTTGAGCACTTTTGTGGCATGGGTAGAAACTGTGAAACTCGCGTCAAGTCACGTGATGCTGATCGAAAAACCGTAAGACGGTTCAAATAAATCAAAAATGCACAACGTTAATAATCAAGTTTTCACTTAAGCCGGCACTCCCGGAGTGCAACCCGTGTTTTTTTTGTTCATACAAGCTTCATAGAATGCATACAAACATACATAAATGCAGATATAAAATAACAAGGGACTACACAGACCTGGTAAAGTCTGTTTAGTAGAAGTAGCTATGGATTATGTTAGTACGAGACTAGCCAATAGGTACCAATATGTACTCCCAAGTCGAATTCGATGCGTGAATTCCAGTAAATTCACTTTAGATATATCGATAACTACTTATCAACAAAGTAAAGTTGATTCAACTAATGAATCAACTTTACTCAACTGCTCGTCTCGAGTACAGAGACCAGACTTGACTCCTGAAGAGCTGAACAGCGAGGAAAGTCCACCACCCAGCTAACCCGAGGTACAACAAGCCACCATGAAGGTTAAAAACAACAAAGCACCTGATGTGGATAGAATACTGGAAATTGGAATACCTGGTGAGATATGAAAAGCATGCGGGGTGACTACTCAGGAGCGGATACACAGGCTTATTGTGTAGATATGGGAAACAGAGCGACAGCCATCCCAACCGATTTGGATAAAATTTACACATATACCTAGTGTGGAATTGAAGTGAAATTGTGTATCACGGAATTTTACTATACCTAATCGAACTTCACGCGGTTGCCTCCGCTGGCAGGAAATTACGTATCCATTCAGTGTCCATTCCATATCAGTATGTTTATAGGCTCAGTAGGTAGGTACCTACTTGTCATTGACAAAGAGTTAAGAATCGCCCTCTATGTTAGGTACTCATAGAGCTTTAATGAACGCATGATCTCAGTGTCAGTGAATGAGACACACACATGTGGAGATGTATACGGAAGAGAAACGAAACAGCAATTAAAAAGTTACGGAACGGAAGCTTCACGTATTTTCATAAGTAGCTCAGGTTACAATAACAACAGCTGATCAAAGCTGAAAAAGATGATTATTTTGCTTTAAATTTCCACGAAACGACGCCAGCGCAGGAACCAAAATACATCCAACTGTAATCACCTGAAAAGTCTAGAACTGGAAGTCGCAGGACTTACAATATCTACAACTCACAACGTGACACAGAAGATGCACTGGAATCACAACACTGACACCAACAAACAGACTACGAGCGACTGTCTGTCGAAGCAAAAACATCTCCTGAGGATGCCAGTTGCCACGTGTAGTAGCGATACGCGTCGAGTGTTTGTTGGTGTCAGTGTTGTGATTCCAGTGCATCTTCTGTGTCACGTTGTGAGTTGCAGATATTGTAAGTCCTGCGACTCCCGGTTCTAGATTTTTCATTCATTTTCATCTTTTTCAGCTTTAGTCATGGATTTCCGCAAAGTAACGCCTGATTCCATCAACTATAACAGCTGATCACATCATATCATATCATAACACAACTGCTCAATACAAATTCGTATAGCGTCACCTAATAAACAATAGTGGATTCGTCTGGTCAACTCGGTGCTGCTAAATACAAGGTACCGCAACCAAACGTTACGTGTGAATAAATACGTATATGTGTCAATAGGGGGCGCTACTAGGGAATCATAATTTTACGGTACATAGTTAGTCTCGTAATTTAGAAAACCTCATAGACTTAAGATAATACATTGAAGGTATTGTTACGTTCTAGGGGTGTGGGATCTAGATTGAAATGCACTTCTAAACCGATGAAGTAGAGTAGGATTTATTGTACACACTTTACGTTACAACACTTAGTACACAAACACTTATATCGCACTCCAAAATCTTCTTGTCGCAGTTTTCGCTTCGATGTTTACTCGTCGCTTTCCCAAATTAAACTCTAACTCGGTCGCATTCCCGGGCTCCTTATATACCGGCCGTCAAGGACTCCCGAATATTCGGTAGGTACCTACTACCCAGTACGAGACTGTTCGGGATCCTTCCAAATGCCGTCTTGCCTAGCCTAGAGCTTTCTCGAATCATAGTGCTATCCTTGTCTTGTGCTGTCTCTGTCACACCTTTCTGGAATGTTCTTAGTATAGCTGCCTCTCTCTAATCGTGCTATCTCTTTCACTCCTACTGAAAATTACGTCATATACTGAAGTGGGCTTCAAAGGCCCATAAGGGGTCCTGAAAACGCCTGAAAACGGGTTTTCAGGTTATGGCGTCATCTGATAGAGGGTGGCCTGAAACGGACTGAAAACATGTTTCAGGCGCCTGAAAACAACGGCAACTTGGGTGAAATTTCGATAAACTAGTATGTGTTAGAGCACTCTCTGAAACGGCCTGAAATGGTATTTCAGCCTGCTGAAAACGCCTCCAAGGCATGGAAAAACACGATCAAAGTTTTAGCACTAGCCCACCGGCGTAACACTACCCCCTCCTTAGACATGCTCGTCCCGAGCATCATTCGTTCCATGGTACTTGGCCAACCGATCAACATGAACAATCTTACAGGGGCTACGTGCGTTGCGCTGTATCCGATAAGTGACGTCGTTGATCCTTGTGACTACTTTGTACGGCCCTTCCCAACTCGGCGACAATTTTGGTGACTTTCCTTTTCGACGCATAGGGTTATGTAGCCACACGAATGATCCTTCCTCAAACCTCGTCTGGTTAGACTTCCGGTCGTATCTGGTCTTCACCTTCTCGCTGGCCTGCAATCCATGTTCACGAACATGCCTGTGAACATCATCAAGCCGGTTTCGCAGTTCACTTGCATACTCCGAAACCGTCTTTGGTGCATCTGGAGGACGTCCGGTCAGAAGGTCTGCAGGTAAACGTAGTTCTCTTCCAAAATTAGCACACGCAGGAGTTACGGCCGTGCTTTCATGAACTGCTGTCCGATATGCCATTAAAAAGAGCGGAATATGCCTGTCCCAATCCTTTTGATGGTTGTCAACTACTTTGGCCAAATGTCGTTCCAGAGTCTGATTGAATCTCTCAACCATTCCGTCTGACTGTGGGTGATAGGCCGTAGTCCGAGTTTTATGAATTCCCATGACTCGGCAAGTCTCCTGAAACACCAGAGACTCAAAATTTCTTCCCTGATCACTGTGGATCTCAAGAGGCACACCATACCGACAAAACACTTCAGTCACTACAGTTTCCGCTACTGTGACTGCCTCTTGATTCGGAATGGCAAATACCTCAGGCCATTTGGTGAAATAGTCCATGACCACCAGGATGTACTTGTTTCCACGGTCAGAGGTCGGGAACGGGCCTGCGACGTCTAAAGCAATTCTTTCCCAAGGCGCTCCCACGTTGTAAACTTTAAGCGCACCTCTACTGCGTGTATGTGGTCCCTTAACTGACGAACAGCTAGTACATTTCCTACACCAGTCTTCCACGTCGTCCCGACAGTTTATCCAGTAAAAACGTTGCCGAATCTTCATCAGAGTCCTTTTTACTCCTAGGTGTCCACCGGAAGCGTCGTCGTGAAAGGATCTTAAAACATCGCTAACTCTCTTTCTTGGTACAACCACTTGAAGATGAGCATCCTTTCCGTTTTCTGACTCCCATTTCCTGCACAGTACGCCATTGTGCATAACCAGACTTTCCCATTGCGCCCAGTAGCTCTTTGTCACTGTACTCATCGGAGCTACCTCACACCACCTTGGTTTGGGCGCCCCAGCGTTGATCCAATCGTAAATGGGCTTTACATCGCAATCTTCCTGTTGTGCTTCTTGCATTGCTTCATCACTCCATTCTTCGCTAACAGTGTCTGTCCTCAACATCTTCACGCAGTCCTTACCCTCTTGCCTTAAACAGTGTTTGCAATCATCAGGACAAGGTCTTCGAGAGAGGGCATCTGCGTTGCCATGTGACTTTCCACTGCGATGTTCGATGACAAAGTCATATTCCTGCAGTTGTTCGATCCAGCGTGCCACCTGACCCTCAGGGTTCTTAAACTCTAACAACCACTTCAGAGCAGCGTGGTCAGTTCTTATTCGGAACTTGCGTCCAAGCAGGTATTTACTAAAATGCTGCAGAGTTTTGACGACTGCCAGCAATTCTCTCCTAGTGACACAGTAGTTTCTCTCCGGCTTCGATAGCGACTTGCTAAAATAGGCGATCACAACTTCCTGATCACCCTTCTTCTGTGACAAGACTCCTCCAATGCCAGTATTGCTTGCATCAGTGTCAACAACAAACTCGTTCTCTGGGTCTGGATATCCCAAAATCGGTGTTTCACAAAGTCTCTGTTTGAGGTCTGAGAAAGCTGCTGCACACTGATCATCCCAGTTGAATTGTCTTTTCTCTTCTGTCAGCTGGTGCAAAGGCTTTGCTATATCTGAGAAGTTCTTTACAAATCGTCGGTAGTACGAGCAAAGTCCCAAGAAGGCACGTACTGCTGTCTTGTCTTTCGGTGTCGGCCAGTCCTTAACTGCACTTATCTTCTCAGGGTCTGTCTGGATGCCATCTGATGAAATCACATGTCCCAAGTAGTTAACCTTGCGATTGAAGAATGAGCATTTCTTCGGACTTAGTTTTAAGTTAGCATCGCGCAACTTGGACAAAACTTGTTCCAGCTTCTTGAGGTGGTCATCAAAATCTTTGCCTACAATTATGATGTCATCCAGATACACTAGGCACGTATCACCCAGGAGACCAGCCAGTATTTGCTCCATCAACCGCTCAAACGTTGCTGGTGCGTTGCACAATCCAAACGGCATTACATTAAACTGCCAAAGTCCTTTACCGGTTGAAAAGGCTGTTTTCTCTTTGTCCTTGTCTTTTATTTCCACTTGCCAATAGCCACTTTTCAAATCCAACGTGGAAAACCATTTCATTCCATGCAAAGTGTCCAAAGTGTCATCTATCCTAGGCAATGGATAACTGTCTTTCTTAGTCACATCGTTGAGTCGACGATAGTCTACGCAAAATCTCATGGTTCCATCCTTCTTTTTCACCAAGACTACTGGAGAACACCAAGGACTTGTCGACGGTTCTATCACTTTATCTCTCCTCATTTCCTTGATCATGTCTTCCACTTCCTTCTCTCGAGCTACTGGAACTCGCCGCGGTCGTTGTCGAATAGGCATGACATCTCCGGTGTCGATCTCGTGCTGCACTACTCCAGTTCTCCCGATATCACTGTCATGTGCAGAGAAGACGCTCCTATAGCGCTTTAGCAAATTACGTGCCTTAAGAAGTTCTTCCTTTGTGAGATCATTTTGGCAGTTTTCCAATAACTTTCCAATTTCCACAACTTCTTCTTGTAACTTGTTCTCCTTCGACCCATGGCAACTCCGTATCCAAGAGATTGCCTCGCATGTTCCCATAAGGGTTCCTTTACTTATGACGTGTTGAGTGTCACTTAGATTTAGCACCCTTATAAATGCTGCAGATGACGTCGTTACCACTGTGCGAGCTGGCATCCATGGTTTACTGCCGTCCATTTTCTCTATTAACACGCAGGAATGAGATCCTTGTCTCGCACCGTGCGGCAATGTCACCGGAACTAGGGCTTGCGATCTCGGTTGAAGTGTAGTCCTTCTAGCGCAGAAGACATGTCCACTCACTCCACCTTCCATAGGAACTTCATAAGCCCCAAATTTCAGCACGCCTCCTTTCATGTCGATCTTACACTCGTACTTCCTCATAAAGTCAAGACCAATAATGCAGTCATCTACGATGTTAGCAATGATGACTTTGTGCCAGTACTTCTTTTCTCCAATCTTCACTGACACTTCCTGCTCCCCCTGGACGGAGATGTACTGGCCGGTAGCCGTTTGCAGCTGAAGATGTATTGGTCGGACTAGATGATCCCTGGACAGGTGTTTCAGCAGTCGAGAACTGATCACGGTCCGAGAAGCTCCGGTGTCAATAGTAAGGTGACATGGTACTCCACCAATTTCTCCTTTGACAGCCAGACTGTTCCCGTCGTTCGCCTGCGAGATCATAACTGGGACATTTTGAACACCAGCCAGCACTCGTCCCTCAGTCCTGTTTTCCTGCTGCTGCCGCTCTGAACTATCAGAGCTTGCTGGCCTCTCCGTTCGGTCCGAGTCCCGTTGCCTCCAAGATCTTTTTGGGCAGCCTGATTGTATGTGTCCTCTTTCCCCGCAGTTGTAGCATCGAGGCCCAGTTTCTCGAGGTGGAGCAATCGGCTCCCTGGCCGCAACTTCGCGCACCCTAAAGGATTTTGTTGAGTCTTGGCGTACAGCTTCTACCTCCAGGGCATGGGCGAGCGCATCCTTCAAGGTCCCATGGTGTCCCAGCCGTACAGCAGCCCTCACTTCAAAGTCCCGAATCCCATCTATGAATGCCTGTACTAGCGTTCCATCGATGAAAGTCGCTGCGGAACCTTGGTACGCCTTCCGGACGAGCTTCTCTATCTCAAGTGCCCACTTTTGTAACGACTTATTATGCCCCTGAGTCCTATTCTTCAGCTGAGCTCTGTAAACGTGCTCTAGATGGCTGTCACCGAAGCGTGCCTCTAAAGCTTCAAGAAGACGGTCGTATGTCTTCTCCTTTCCTAACGCTTCCAGAACAGTGAGAGCTTCGTCCCGCAGCGCCAAACTCAGTGCCGTTTTAGCATAGTCCTTGCTCCAGCCATTCGCTTCGGCAACCATCTCGAATTGGAGCTTGTATGCGGCCCACGAAGAGGTACCATCGAATGGAGGTACCTTTAACTTTTCACCTCCTGTGGCTGGTGCACCTGATACACTGGTGGTGCCGTTGGCCACTTTGATCTCCAACTTCTGGAGGCGATTCTCCTGGCCCTCCACTTATTCGTTCAGTCCATTGAGGCGCTTCTCGTGGTTTTCAACTTTAATTTCAACGGCCACAATTTTGTCTTGCACTTCAGCCATCTCCTTTTTCCATTCTGCAGCTACTTCGTGTACCTCACGGAGGACTTCTTTCTGGTCCCGTAGCTCTTGCTGCAAAATTTTGGCTTGTTCCTCGTGCCATCTAGCCTGTTCCTCCTGCCTTCTGGTCTGTTCCTCCTGCTGAACCCGTAGCTCTTGTTGCAGGATTTTGGCTTGTTCCTCCTGCTGAACCCGTAGCTCTTGTTGCAGGATTTTGGCTTGTTCCTCCTGCTGAACCCGTAGCTCTTGTTGCAGGATTTTGGCTTGTTCCTCCTGCCTTCTAGACGTTGACGTCTATCTCCGGCGTCCTTGAAGCTGGTACCGCTGTGTCTGACGTTCCGGCGGTGCCCGCAGAGTCTCCAGCAGCGGTGCGGCTTCGGGTCTGCATCCCCTCCTTCTCTTCTTCTCGCGGAGTAATCGGCATTTTCAATCCCACTTCTGACACCAAATGTTACGTTCTAGGGGTGTGGGATCTAGATTGAAATGCACTTCTAAACCGCTGAAGTAGAGTAGGATTTATTGTACACACTTTACGTTACAACACTTAGTACACAAACACTTATATCGCACTCCAAAATCTTCTTGTCGCAGTTTTCGCTTCGATGTTTACTCGTCGCTTTCCCAAATTAAACTCTAACTCGGTCGCATTCCCGGGCTCCTTATATACCGGCCGTCAAGGACTCCCGAATATTCGGTAGGTACCTACTACCCAGTACGAGACTGTTCGGGATCCTTCCAAATGCCGTCTTGCCTAGCCTAGAGCTTTCTCGAATCATAGTGCTATCCTTGTCTTGTGCTGTCTCTGTCACACCTTTCTGGAATGTTCTTAGTATAGCTGCCTCTCTCTAATCGTGCTATCTCTTTCACTCCTACTGAAAATTACGTCATATACTGAAGTGGGCTTCAAAGGCCCATAAGGGGTCCTGAAAACGCCTGAAAACGGGTTTTCAGGTTATGGCGTCATCTGATAGAGGGTGGCCTGAAACGGACTGAAAACATGTTTCAGGCGCCTGAAAACAACGGCAACTTGGGTGAAATTTCGATAAACTAGTATGTGTTAGAGCACTCTCTGAAACGGCCTGAAATGGTATTTCAGCCTGCTGAAAACGCCTCCAAGGCATGGAAAAACACGATCAAAGTTTTAGCACTAGCCCACCGGCGTAACAGTATTTTATGATACATATTGATTTAGCATCCAAAGAAGTTGAAAAATATTGAAGTATGGCCCTCAAAGCAAACGGGGCAACAAAGCAAGTCACTCTCGCAAAGCATATAACAACGATGATAATATAAAGCATTTAACAGCTACTAAAGTGTGTTAATAGATGGCGCTTACGATAACTTAAAAATATTTTTTACATCAGATTGATCGTACACCAAAGATAATGAAAAATACGAAATATACTTCAAATTCTTAATTTTCCTCTTCTGTTCTCGTATCATAACTTGGAAGATGTCTGTCAAAAAATTAAAGCTTGGTGTCTTTTGATGTAACGTCAATCTATGTGCGTCAAATGTATTTCTTAACTCTCTTATCCATAATCCGTGTTTTCAATGTGCAACGCATCCAAATAATATCAATATCATCTTGGGTTTAAATGTAAAAGGCACAAGAACGTTTCAGTTAAAATTAGAATCTTAACATATTTTTCAAAAGGCTTTTTGCAAGATTTTATACTTTATCCTGTTTATCTGTGCAATCGTAATTTCTCCACACCATGCTTCAAACGTGACTGAAAAACTGGTACTTATGAAATTAATTCATGATTTCGAATTGGCTAGACGACACCACCAATCATTGACATACTTTTTATTATCTGTCAAAACGGTCTGCCTCCATAGATTTCGTATGGTAATAAATGATTGTGACGTCACGGTCATGTATCAGAAATCGGAGTCAATTGACCGAATATTTATTGCGTTTTGTGTGTTTTAAAATTGGCTTCTACAGCTTTTTTGAAATATTTTGGTTGTATTAACTTCATAGGGGCTATGTTCTTGACAATATTTGAAATAGGTGTCATCATCCCAAATCATTATTACGTCAGACCTTTTTTCACACATAAATATTATTCGTTATACATACGAGATTGTTATGTTTCAGTATCCATCAGTGTTAATTCGTCCAAGAACTTATGGAGGCAAAGAAGTTAAACTTGGCGACCTTAAACATCATGTAAGAACTTTTTTGTCTGCTTCATCCAAAATGATTTATTCTACATAGTGAGAAAATGGATTGAATAAATAAATAGGCATCGACTATCTTGCGGACACATTCAAAAGATAGTCTGTTAGATAGTTGTAGAAAATTGCCTTGTCACTTTATTAATAGCAGCTCATCGTACGTCACAATGTCCTTTACCGCGGCGGCGACGCGACTGTGGAACTCACTCCAGGGGATCTCAAAAGATCAGACTCGAAGCTTTTCAATGAATAAATTGCATTATATATTTTTACTATCAAAATTAATTAATTGATTGTTATTTATTTTTGAATTTTATAATATAATTTAATATTTTCTTTTATTTATTGATATTATAATATTGTATCTATATACTATATTTATTTATTGTAACATTATTATTACCCACAATTTACTCTTCTCATTTAATTTTCACTGCACCCATTGCCTTCTTTCTGCATGACCTTGAGGTTGACTGGCAGGAAATGCTTTTAACATTAAGCCTACCCTTTGTACATTTCTTGTGCAATAAAGTTTTAAATAAAATAAATAATAATAATAAATGTAAATAAGAGTAGAATGCAAAACATCCCAAAAAAACATGAACATAAGTGCCATTTATGAAAGGTCCTTAATTTTTGCTTAGAACTTATCAGTTCTATCACACATTTTTACATATGTTATTCTAATCACATGAATAAAAATTTATGTTTATAAGCGGTATGTCCAGATAAAATAAAATCGAAATATGGGTTAGTAAATTCTCGTTTTCCTGCAGGTATTCATAAATAAATTGGTTAACAAATGGAACCTTATGTATCGCGCTATTTGCTCTGGGAACATTATAACTCAAGAACGAGTATTGTCGTCTTCACATTGCTTCTTGACAAATCAAAAAAGGTATTTTTTGATGTTCTTGATTGAAAGCCAACCTATTGGTAGATTTTTCCAAAAGTCGGATAAGATATCTATATCGGACTTAAGGACAGGCGGCCTTATTCTAACAATTATAACTAGTGATGTTTCGGATATGCGTATCCGCTATTTTCGTACGGATCTTTTACGGAACTTAAAAAAAAACTGTTATATTTAATGAAAGTATTTATTTTGTTTCTTAAAATCAAATATTTGGCGCCTTTATATTGCCAACATTCATCGTAGTAAGTTACTATATCAATAGTACCTACATAACTCAAAGGTCTCATTCGCTGACACCGATCGAGTAAGGAAATGAAGATTCGTATCCGTATTCGCGGATCTTGAAACCAAGTATCCCTTTCCGCGGATTTAAATTTTTAGCGATCCGACACATCACTAAGTATAAAACCTTGTGTAAAAAATATCTTAAAAGTGTAAAAATCACAATTTTTTCAGAATTATGTCCCTACCTAAAGTGTGTTGGGTTTAAATGTACTGTTTTTTTTAGATCTAGACATTCTCTGGGCAGTTTAAAAGTGGCAGCTGGGTTACTGGCCACGTACCACCAACATCCAATACACGATGAAACCGAGCAGTGGAATTCCATCAAGCACATTTATTCTCAGAAGTTCTTTAGATTTCCAGCTTACAATCTAGCTGTGTTGGTAAGGAACAATTTAACGTTTAAAACTAAACTTCGTTTTATTAAAACTGAAGTAGATGTCCAAACATCTTCAGAATGTAGAACTGAAGACCGGATCCCGCACTGCAAGTAACAGTTTCAGTCTTGTGTTAAGAACTGCACAAAATCAAAATTACAGCACTCGCACCTGATAGTCACAACTGTATCCATGATTTATGTAGCATTCTGTTCATACACCAGCTTTAATCAAATGAAAAAATATGGTATAATAGTGAATAATGGTCCTCATGGCAGATTTCGACCACGGCGGCCAATCTCAACAGTGATCAGCCAACTACGCAGGAGATATTATAGTGCACAAGTGTGTTTGCAATACACAGGTGCACTCAATGTTCCATCACTCTCAAACTTTTTGCTACTACACCAACGAGGCAGTCAAAATCTATTAGACGTCAGTTACCATTCACTGCTAAGTGCTACTTTGGTGCTACCATTATACCACTTCCATCGAAGCACAGAGAGCATCTTCTGAGCGTAAAACGGCAGCTTAGGATCATAAGTTTTTTTTTTAGTCGAACCCTACTTTTTTGTGAACGATAATGCTAACTGCGTATTGAAATATTTTATTTTCGTTTCGCAGGAAATGGAAAAGCCATGGATTTTTAACCAGTTCGTAAATAAAATACCTTACGCAAGACGAGATCAAGATTATGATGGCATTTGTCAGGCTATAGCCGTAAAATCTGTCAGGGTAATACTTCATTTCATTTACCTAGCTACATTTTGATTGCCACAAATGTGCGTCAAAGCTTAAAAACAAATTTTTGTCTTAACTAAAATTGCAAAGAGTCCCTTTTTATACAGCAAAATAAGTAGTAATAAGGCAATAGTGGGTATCACTAGTATTCGTAGTACACTTTCAAGCAATAAAATCGACCTACTGAGCGCACCGCGCAGGTTAAGAGCTCGATAGTCGAAAATAAAGACATTAATTACAAAAATAAGTGTGAAATAAAAATAAATATAAATAGATGCGTAAATGTGGTTTGAATGAAACTTGTTTTCATTTTCACATGCCTTACGATTTGATAGATGCTATCGCGTCATACTCGTATTTGCAATCCACTTTATTTTTAATGTAGTTGCGCAACGTGAGTAACATTGCAGAGAGTTAACATTTAATCAAACAATTGTCTTGTCTGATAAAGTGATCGTTTGGCTTAAGATTGGCTTCAATTATCTAATATTACTATCTGTGGAAATGCATACTGCTCCCACTAGAGCGAGTGAGACGGTGTCATTCCGGACATTGCGTCTATCTAAGTGTAGACTATGTGAAAATGAAGCTAAGGAAACGTACCTTCAAATCACATGTACAGTATATTTGTAAGTAGTATCTTGATTTTGAGGTATCATGCTTTAACCAAGCGTAGCCCGTATAGCCCTATAGTTTCTTAAGATGAAGCAGCAGTGATACGTGTTTACGCTGATAAGAAATAGAAATGAACTTAAGGGTGGGTCGATTTCATTGCTCGCAAGTGTTTGACTTTTATCATGGCTCACGCAGAGTTGGTCGCACTCCAAGTATCTGTTCACGGACGAGTTCAAGATGTTGAAACGGGTCGTATGCGAGACTACTCTCCTCAAGAGCTGCAGGCTCTACCACTGCACCGAGTCTGATTCTAGCAAGTTGCTGCTGGATTCCGTAGTAAGTTCGATTCTAAAATTTTAATTTGATTTTAAATGTTATTTATTATATAAATAAAACTAACGAACCCGGCAGACGTTGTCCTGCCCGCTGTGTCATTACGAGTACACAAATAATTATTCTTCTTAAATCACTCTATCTATAAAAATCTGCATCAAAGTCCGTTAAGTATTCTTAAAGATCTAAGAATACATTTACAGACATAGGAAAAATCGCGGGAAGCGACTTTGTTTTTTTTTAAATATAAATATACAATCACATCACATACATTTATCTGACTCCGTGGTAAGTAGCTTAAGCACTTGTGTTACAGATATCAGAATCTATGTAGAGTGGTATTACAAATAAACTTTAATAAATACATATAACACCTAGACAAGTATAAACAGACATGTTCATGCACACAAATGTTTGTTCAGTGCGGGGATCGAACCCGCGACCTCTTGGTTAATTGTCAACTCCTTGACCATTACACCAAAGTGTTCGTCGTGTTTTATGCTATGTAGTGATATTGACGTAGTTTTCTTAGGCCTAGTGTACATTGATCCTAGATGAAAGGCAGCAGATTAGAAAGAGTTTATAAGGCGAAGTGTATTCTAAAATACCATAAAAATTACATAGTATTTCCCAAATCAAGTTTCAAGCTTCCTAACGTTAAACGGAGAAACTTTCTGTGTTTACGAGAACCAGGGACCCAAAACCCATTTAATTTCACAAGAGCTTAAAACAACGAAAACTTTATCGTAAACTTCAACAATACCTAGAAAAGCCAAATAAATTGATAAACTTAACAAAACACTGCGCAATCAGAGAAATAAGTAAATTTATAGATTTGTGTTTTGGTGGCACTCAGAATTGCAAAGTGTCATTGCTATCTTGCACTTATTTTGTAATACATATAAAAGACTGATGGCATCCGCTATTTTGTACAGGAATCCGAAGGTGGTGGTCTCATATGTTACGGTACTGGCGATCCGGAGGAAGTCAACGAGAACCAGGGTGTGTTGGTTGGCGTGACTTCCCTCATCTATGTAAAACTACCTACCCTTCATCACAAAGTGGCCCTATTCCATAAATGGATTACAGACGGTGCCACCAACACAGTTTGTACGGTTGGAATGCTTTTGTTTTGTTCACTAATAAAATTGTTTACGCGTTTGCACTTTTTTTATTTCACATTTCCATTATCTTTAATCTAAAAGGCTCGTTATGACGCTGTTATCTGTGTGGAGTAAGGTTGGATGTTTGTAAATCGTTAAGAAAAATATTCAGAACATAAGAATTGATTAATCAATTGAAATTAATCGATTCATATTGAATTTCTGTAGCTGTAATGAACATAGAAGTTTGACTAAAACTTTAATTACCCAGTTTGATCCATAGACATAAAATCTTAAGTTTATTGACCATGTGGAAGAACAGCAATAGACAGGTGCACTCACTGCTCATTGAATCTTTAAAGTTCGGTGACACGATTTGCATACAACACTGCCATGTTTGTAAAAGAAAAGCTCCATGTAGCTGTGGTCAGGATAATAAACAAAGAAGCGGAAGCTTTTCTGCGAAAAATTTTCTTAATGTTTCGTTAGTGCAGCTGCTTGTTATTTTAAATTACCTTATCTGTGATTGAATGTTTGAATAATAACACATTTAGATTTTGATTTTTTTAATTCCATTTCTGCAGGCTCGCGCTTTGCTTTATTACAGCATAGTACTTAGTTCCTGTGCACTTTCGCGCTCTAAAACCGCTTCTATAAAGCTTTTCAGCTGTCTCTACTTTCCAGCCCTGCTCCGCCATTTTCAGCTTGTGAATTTCTGATTTCCTCTCCTGCGCCTGCTAATTTATTCTCCCTTATTCGAATTCCTTTGTTGTGACTTGGGCTCACACAGAAAAAATCCGTAGTAAGTATAACTTTTCTCTGTGCTTAGGCTCTCAAAAAATACACTCTGACAATACTCGTAACCAAAAAGTTTAAATATGTCCCTGTTTCTCTAGGTCAGTATAACGGGTGACTGGAAATTTGTGGCGGAGCCCTTAAGATTGTTTTTTTTTAAGATTTAGTCTATATAAATTATTATATTTAGTGGAAATTTAAAGCAAAATAATTCTCTTTTTCAGCTTTATATAAATAATTCATATTATTAGACAAACCATGTGGTTTATCGGACCAAATCGTAAGAAGTCACAGAAAACAGGGCGCAATCCAAGTTGTCGGGAAAAAAATCAAATACCAAAGTCCAGGAAAAAGCTAAGACATGGACAAAAGTTATTTATTTATTGATTACATAGAGAAAGTATAACTTTTTCTATCATCTGACACAAGCATGATAGCATGACGGGTAGTATTTTAATTATCTTGGACATCTTGGATGACGTATCTATGTCAACGACGTCTATGTTAAAAAAATACGTATAAGTCGTTGAGTAAGTTGTATAAAATACATATAAGTGCAGCGAGTAGCAAACAAGCGATTCTTGTCTTGGTGTGTGCTTTATTTATCACAATGAACCGTATTTTTGCTTAGTTTGTGTCATCTTGGTTCCATAATCTTACTTGCCCAGAAAGCGGCTACCGTGGTAGCCCTCTGGTTACTGTCAAGTAAGTCCTCACGCGAGCAGGTGGTCGGGCACGCAGGACAGTTAATGAGGTGGACCATGGTTTGCAGGGGTTCTCTACATTCACAGCTGACGTCTGCGCTGCTTAAGTACCCCCGCTGACACAGGTTATCTTTACTTCGACCTACCTGGGTCCTCAGCTTATGTAGACTTCTCCAGGTTGGCTTACATAATATCGAAGTATAACAAATAGCTTTTAAAAATCAGCAGCTTTCAGAAGGGTAATGAAGTGAGAAAATGTTTCTCACCAGTCAAAGTGTTCGTCATTTATTTAGCCTTTGTATACTGTTTCATGCCATACAAATTGGTGCCCCGCAAGTTCTGGATAAGCCGGTGTTTGTTAATTTCTCTTCTTTGGTACCACGAGTAATAAACGGTAGTAAAGCAAAATTGGAGGACTTCCCTTATATGGTTAGTTTTATTTTATATCGTCTAGTATACGTCTCCGCAGACGTGTTCATGCCTGTTGTTTTTAGAAAAATAAGTCCTGTTATCCCAAGGTAGCATTTAATCGGGGTAAAAAGTATCCTTTCACCCGAGTTAGCTCATACCCATTCGTATTCATCAAAATACGTTCAGTAGTTTTAGCGTGATTGACGGACAAATATCCAAACATGTATCAATTACTTCTATCGAATTTACGAACGAAGTAGTTCTAGGGTTAGTAGTGGCTAAGTTTTCAGAACTTTACTTCTCTGCGTGTGTTTATAAATACCTAAGTATTAAAAATTTATGGAAACTTGTTTGTACCTTTGACGTAAAAAATGCCCATTTTTTCAAGTGAATTTCAACATTTTACCCATTATATAATAATTTTAAGTGTACATAGTAAGTTGGCGACTATTTCTAGGTAGCCTTCAGGCAATTGCTTGATCACAGGGGTACCTACGCGACATTCTGTGGAGGGACCATTATACGCAGAACAACTATAATAAGCGCAGCTCATTGCTTCGAAGCAAGCAAATCTGGCTGTTGCTCCAGCGCCATGTAAGTTGTTTTTGTTATCTATACATATAATAATGCTTAGTTGAAAAAAAGCCTGTAAAAGGGTAGGTATTTATAAAAAAAAAGTTGGCTGGAGATACGAAGAATGGACACCAAAATACATTATAACACTTTACAGAATTTTTTGCTGAACGGATTTAAATGTAAACTTAACTAATCTCTCAAGAAAATTCCTGGCGAGGTTGTAGGCTACAATTAATTTGGAAGATCTGAATATCTGATATCGATCCCCAGCAGCCTAGCTTAACTGTAAGAGTTATGGATATGACGACATAGGAAAAAATATACTGTATGACGAGCACTTTCTTTTCCTATATAATGCAAATCTGGAGTACCTGGTGTGACATCCTAGCAGCCCAGCTAAAATGTAAGAAGTATGAATTTAGATAGATAGATAGAACTTGAGAAAAAATTGTTCAACGTTAAGAGCAATTTCTGTTCATATAATAAAATAATAGTTTAAAAAACTAAAAAACACGCTTTTATTGCTAACTAAAAAAGAGGAAATAAATTCTGAGTACACGGAATTTATATTACAGTAGAGTAAAAAACGTGGGGTGCAGTTTATGACGTTTTCATACTTCTCTTTTTATAGTTGCCAATAATAGGATGATTTTCACATACTACTATACCAAGGACCCCACGCTTTTTACTCTACTGTAATATAAATTCCGTGTACTCAGAAATTATTTTCTTTTTTTAAGTTAGCAATAAAAGCGTGTTTTTTTAGTTTTTTAAACGATTATTTATTTTTATTATGTTAGTTAATATAATAATAATAATGGAAAGGATAATGGAAAACTCTAATCAAATTATTGCATTGTCATCGGTACTTAATACGTGTGCAAAGTTTCAAATTAATCCGATTTCTGTAAGTTGGTCAAGATTGAGCTCAAAAATTCCGTTACATACATTCATACACACATACATACATACATACACCCCGATCTAATGCGTAAGCGTGTTAAAAACCGGTTAAGTGCGAGTCGGACTCGCCCATGAATGGTTCCGTAGCAGCAAGTAACATGAAAGTTTCTGTATTTACGATTTTAGACGTATAAAAAAAATACTTAACATTTTGTTGTAACCAATTTTCAGTTTATTATATATATATTGAATTTAGATTTATCTACTTAAAATGTTTTTCAGTGATTTCGTTGCTGCTTTTTTGATCCTTCTGGACACAAAAATTTCATCTTCAGATCTATAGGTCCGAAATGCCTATTTGAAATTCCAGTTTCAAATACACTGTAACTTAATATGACCCTTAAATACTGTCAATATTTTCAGTTTGAAAATTGACCAGAGGAATCAATCGAAGAAGCCAAATCCCATGAAAGACACTTATTCCTAGGGTTCTATTTTTAGTCTTTTGGCTTCGGAACCTTAAAAATTGTATTAGGTACTTGATGTGGAACGCTAGCAGTCCAGCTAAGCCGTATGAGGTATAAACAGAACGCCTTAGGTAAAAATCAGCGTAATGAGCACTTTCTGTTGATGTAAGAAAGAAGTTAAATTTCCTGGAGATAGTGTAATAACGTTGTAGTGTATTTTGTATGTATGCAAACGAAGACACGGGCATCCGGGCGTCTAGTGATAAAATAAAAATTCGGATTAAAACAAAAATTTGACGGGGACCAAAGTTTTTGCCATTTTTCAACTTATAAGTCGTTTTGTAGAGTTACATGTTATATAATATTATGATGTTGATATTTTTTTTATTATTTCCGCATTGATTTTGCACCGGAAATACAGAGTGTTAGAAAAAAAAGAACTTGCAATGTATTACGCCGTCGCTGGGACCATTAAAACTTCGGAAAAAAGAGATAAAAATAACTCACAACAACAATGGAGAAAACTGACTAAAGTAATATACCCCTCGTCATATGACTTCCCGAAAGATGACATTGCAGTTGTGGTGAGATTTTTTAGATTAGTATTCTAATCAATTGCGCATTTATCCCGAAACAAAAAGGACTAGAATCAGGTAAAAGACTTACAGCATGAATCAAAAAATATTTTACTATAAATTTAGTAATTATTATATGTAGATACACTATAATACCATACAAACTTGGTGTAATGTGACATGCAATAAATGATTTGAATTTGAATTAGGACACTTTCACAAACGTAACATACATTTGATAATGTCGCGTCGCATTTGTCGCTCGTAGGACAGCGGGTAAGTGCTGGTACTAACCTGAGTTATTATTAAAGATGAGACTTTAAAAAAAAATCTTAAAGAAAAAAGTTTGCGTAACTTGTCAGTTATAATTTTGACAATTTAAATAAAAAAAATTATTCTTAGATTAAAAAAATTAAAGTTCTAAAAAATATTTGTGTATAGTTTTAAATGGCAGTCGGACTAGTATTATGTATTTAGTGTGTAAGCTCTTATAATCAGAACCAGTTTGCCTGTAACTGCACCCTAATAAATAAAATAAATAACTAAAATAAACACGTTAATGATATTTTTTAATTAATCACATAATACAGTATGTATTACAGTAGAATCCCGACTATCTGAATACGTTATTACTTTTACTAATATATATAATATTTTTGTAGAAAGTAAATGAAGCATTCAAATTTAATGATTTCGTCGCTTCTATCACTTATACTACTAAATATGTCGACTACAAAGGATCATGCATTGTATCTGGCTTTGGCTTAACTTCTATGAAACCAATGGTGGTAAGTAGAATATCTAATATATAAAAATGAAATGCTGTTCGTTAGTCTCACTAAAACTCGAGAACGGCTGAACCGATTTGAATAACTTTGGTCTCGAAATATTCTTGGACGTCTAGGGAAGGTTTAAAAGATCAGAAAATTAAAAACAGCATCAGGCAGGACCACGTCTGCGGGTAGTCTCGCTGAAACTCGAGACCGGTTGAACAGATTTGACTTTTTTTAATCTCGAAATATTTGTTGTGGTCTAAGCGAGGTTAGTTAAGGTAGAAGGTAGGTTTGAACGATTAAAAAAACAGCGGGCAGGACGACGTCTGCCAGGTCCGCTAGTTCTTATATATTAAAAATGAATTGCTGTTCGTTAGTCTCGCTAAACCTCGAGAACGACAGAACCGACTTGAATAATTTTAGTTTCAAAATATTCGTGAAAGTCCAGGGAAGTTTTGAACGATGAGAAATTTTGGGAAAATTGCGAAAACAGCGGGCAGGACAGAAAACAGCGTCTGCCTGGTCCACTAGTCGGTTATAAAAGTCATCATATTATAATATGGCATATATTAGATGGCAAACAACAGTTTCCGTTCGATTTCAACATGTAACATATTAAATACAGTGGCCAGAAACGTGACGTCCAATTTTTATTTAAGTGCCTCGTGTTAAGAGGTATCTGAATCACCCCTATGTATGTTCAGCGACTTTTCGTAGTTTTCGAGTTAGGAGAAAAGGGGACTCTTTTGAACAGGGGCAGCTTTGAACAGAGCTTACGAAGACATTTTAGTAGTAAAGGAGATAGCCAAAAATCCAGTTTAGACAAAAACTTTTTGAATACTGTTTGAACAGACAGGCCTTAGAAGAACATTAAAAATATGCAATAATTTTAGTCCAACCCCTGGGGTTTAATAGAATTAAGGACTTACATTTACATGTCCGCGCTAAGGCACCTGGGTGCGAAACAATCATACTCACTTGCCTTGGCTTTCACAGAAAGTCGATTCACAGTGGCAGCCGCCTTAGGGCGCATTCACATCATGACGGTTGAACGTTCACATTGAACACGGAATAGTTTTTTTTATGATTTCAACAGTGGCAACCTCTTCATAAAACCGCCACGATTCGTGATTTTTAACTTTCATAAAAATAAGTTTACACGACGCCACATCAAGCTGCTCATTTTCGTTTCAAAATCGCCCTTATCACGTTCGTGTAAGACGACGCAGTGGTTAGCTTGACGTGTCTACACCGTGCGTATATTGCTTCTTTGTTTTATTCGCAGGATTCCACACATTTGATGTATGCTGACATACAAGTAATGCCGCGGTTTTGGTGTCATAAGATGTTAAATTTTAATACGGCAAAATTTGTATGTTCTGCATCATCTACATTAAAGACGGAGGTTGCATCGGTAGGTAAGATTTTTGTTTGATATTAGCTTAATTAGAGGCTCCAGGTTAGCTTGATAATGTCTGACAGTATTTTTTTTAAATAATACTAACGTAGTTTTAAGTCATCTGTCACTAACACTATATGGATTTATGGTCCGAAATAAAAGATTTTTAAATTATTTTAATTAGGTTACTATTCCCCGGTCATAAGTTCAGTTCAAATAAAGACGTGTGAAAAATAAAAAGCACGTATTATTCACTCGAATATTTTATGACAAATAATTTATTTTATCACTTCAAATATACTTTGTGTTTTTTGAAATCAATTTATCCTTCATTTATTATAAAAAATAATAGTCCTCCTGGCCGATTTTGACCACGGCGGCCAATCTCAACAGAAATCAGCCAACTACGCAGGAGATATTATAGTGCACAAGTGTGAGCGCAATACACTCACTGTTCCATCACTCTCAAAGTTCGGTGAGACGGCAATTATTTTGTTTCTTAAAATCAAATATTTGGCGCCTTTATATTGCCAACATTCATCGTAGTAAGTTACTATATCAATAGTACATAACTGAAAGGTCTCATTCGCTGACACCGATCGAGTAAGGAAATGAAGATTCGTATCCGTATTCGCGGATCTTGAAACCAAGTATCACTTTCCGCGGATTTAAATTTTTAGCGATCCGACACATCACTAAGTATAAAACCTTGTGTAAAAAATATCTTAAAAGTGTAAAAATCAAAATTTTTCAGAATTATGTCCCTACCTAAAGTGTGTTGGGTTTAAATGTACTGTTTTTTTAGATCTAGACATTCTCTGGGCAGTTTAAAAGTGGCAGCTGGGTTACTGGCCACGTACCACCAACATCCAATACACGATGAAACCGAGCAGTGGAATTCCATCAAGCACATTTATTCTCAGAAGTTCTTTAGATTTCCAGCTTACAATCTAGCTGTGTTGGTAAGGAACAATTTAACGTTTAAAACTAAAATTCGTTTTATTAAAACTGAAGGAGATGTCCAAACGTCTTCAGAATGTAGAACTGAAGACCGCAAGTAACAGTTTCATTCTTGTGTTAAGAACTGCACAAAATCAAAACTACAGCACTCGCTCCTGATAGTCACAACTGTATCCATGATTTCTGTAGCATTCTGTTCATACACCAGCTTTAATCAAGTGACAAAATATGGTGTAAGAGTAAATAATGGTCCTCCTGGCCGATTTCGACCACGGCGGCCAATCTCAACAGAAATCAGCCAACTACGCAGGAGATATTATAGTGCACAAGTGTGAGCGCAATACACAGGTGCACTCACTGTTCCATCACTCTCAAAGTTCGGTGAGACGGCAATCCGACATGACGGGAGAGATATCAGGCGCAGGACCAACGACTTAACGTGCTTTCCGAGGCACGGGGGTGTAACACCGCCAACTTCCCGATTTCGGCTGTTTTTGAGAAATTCATGACAGAAAATCTCAGAAATAATTTTCACTCGACCTGGGATTTGAACCCAGGCTGTAAGGCAGAAACTTTGCCACTACACCAACGAAGTAGTCAAAATAAGGTAAAAAGAGTATCTACTCGTATTAGACGTCAGTTACCATTCACTGCTAAGTGCTACCATTATTCCACTTCCATCTAATCACAGAGAGCATTTTATTTTCGTTTCGCAGGAAATGGAAAAGCCATGGATTTTTAACCAGTTCGTAAATAAAATACCTTACGCAAGAAGAGATCAAGATTATGATGGCATTTGTCAGGCTATAGCTGTAAAATCTGTCAGGGTAATACTAAACTTCATTTCATTTACCTACCTACATTTTGATTGCCACAAATGTGCGTCAAAGCTTAAAAACAAATTTCTGTCTTAACTAAAATTGCAAAGAGTCCCTTTTAATACAGCAAAATAAGTAGTAATAAGGCAATAGTGGGTATCACTAGTAGTCGTAGTACACTTTCAAGCAATAAAATCGACCTACTGAGCGCACCGCGCAGGTTAAGAGCTCGATAGTCAAAGATAAAGACGTTAATTACAAAAATAAGTGTGTAATAAAAATTAATATAAATAGATGCGTAAATGTGGTTTGAATGAAACTTGTTTTCATTTTCACATGCCTTACGATTTGATAGATGAAATGTTCTAGATGATATCGCGTCATATTTGCAATCCACTTAATTTTTAATGTAGTTACGCAACGTGACTAACATTGCAGAGAGTTAACATTTAATCAAACAATTTTTGTATCTGATAAAGTGATCGTTTGGCTTGATATAGGCTTTAATTAGTATCTGTGGAAATGCATACTGCTCCCACTAGAGCGAGTGAGACGGTGACATTCTGAACATCTATGTAAGTGAAGCGTCTATGTAAGTGAAGACTATGTGAAAATGAAGCTAAGGAAAAGTACGTTCAAATCACATGTACAGTAATTTTGATTTATCGTGGTTTAACCAAGCGTGGCAATTATCACCCTATAGTTAGGGTGAAGCCTGTAGCAGTAGGACATGTTTACGCTGATAAGAAATGGAAATGAACTTAAGGGTGGGTCGATCTTATTGCTCGTAAGTGTTTGACTTTTATCATGGCTCAAGCAGAGTTGGTCGCACTCCAAGTATCTGTTCACGGACGAGTTCAAGATGTTGAAACGGGTCGTCTGCGAGACAACTCTCCTCAAGAGCTGCAGGCTCTACCACTGCACCGAGTCGGATTCTAGCAAGTTGCTGTTGGATTCAGTTGTAAGTTCGATTCTAAAATTTTGATTTGATTTTAAATGTTCTTTATTATATAAATAAAACTAGCGAACCCGGCAGACGTTGTCCTGCCCGCTGTGTTATTACGAGAACACAAATAATTCTTCTTCTTAAATCACTCTATCTATAAAAATCTGCATCAAAGTTCGTTAAGTATTCTTAAAGATCTAAGAATACATTTACAGACATAGGAAAAATCGCGGGAAGCGACTTTGTTTTTAAAAAAATATAAATATACAATCACATCACATACATTTATCTGACTCCGTGGTAAGTAGCTTAAGCACTTGTGTTACAGATGTGAATCTATGTAGAATGGTATTACAAATAAACTTAAATAAATACATATAACACCCAGACAAGTATAAACAGACATGTTCATGCACACAAATGTTTGTTCAGTGCGGGGATCGAACCCGCGACCTCTTGGTTAATTGTCAACTCCTTGACCATTACACCAAAGTAGTCGTCGTGTTTTATACTATGTAGTGATATAGACGTAGTATTCTTAGGCCTAGTGTACATTGATCCTAGGTGAAAGGCAGCAGATTAGAAAGAGTTTATAAGGCGAAGTGTATTCTAAAATACCATAAAAATTACATAATATTTCCCAAATCAAGTTTCAAGCTTCCTAACGTTAAACGGAGAAACTTTCTGTGTTTACGAGAACCAGGGACCCAAAACCCATTTAATTTCACAAGAGCTTAAAACAACGAAAACTTTATCGTAAACTTCAACAATACCTAGAAAAGCCAAATAAATTGATAAACTTAACAAAACACTGCGCAATCAGAGAAATAAGTAAATTTATAGATTTGTGTTTTGGTGGCACTCAGAATTGCAGTGTCATTGCTATCTTGCACTTATTTTGTAATACATATAAAAGACTGATGGCATCCGCTATTTTGTACAGGAATCCGAAGGTGGTGGTCTCATATGTTACGGTACTGGCGATCCGGAGGAAGTCAACGAGAACCAGGGTGTGTTGGTTGGCGTGACTTCCCTCATCTATGTAAAACTACCTACCCTTCATCACAAAGTGGCCCTATTCCATAAATGGATTACAGACGGTGCCACCAACACAGTTTGTACGGTTGGAATGCTTTTGTTTTGTTCACTAATAAAATTGTTTACGCGTTTACACTTTTTTTAATTCACATTTCCATTATCTTTAATCTAAAAGGCTCGTTATGACGCTGTTATCTGTGTGGAGTAAGTTTGGATGTTTGTAAATCGTTAAGAAAAATATTCAGAACATAAGAATTGATTAATCAATTGAAATTAATCGATTCATATTGAATTTCTGTAGCTATTACAATAATAAAAACAGTTAATTAACCAAGAATTTAGACCATTTGGAAAATTATCCCTAATGAACATAGAAGTTTGACTAAAACTTTAATTACCCAGTTTGATCCATAGACATAAAATCTTAAGTTTATTGACCATGTGGAAGAACAGCAATAGACAGGTGCACTCACTGCTCATTGAATCTTTAAAGTTCGGTGACACGATTTGCATACAACACTGCCATGTTTGTAAAAGAAAAGCTCCATGTAGCTGTGGTCAGGATAATAAACAAAGAAGCGGAAGCTTTTCTGCGAAACATTTTACTTAATGTTTCGTTAGTGCAGCTGCTTGTTATTTTAAATTATCTTATCTGTGATTGAATGTTTGAATAATAACACATTTAGATTTTGATTTTTTTAATTCCATTTCTGCAGGCTCGCGCTTTGCTTTATTACAGCATAGTACTTAGTTCCTGTGCACTTTCGCGCTCTAAAACCGCTTCTATAAAGCTTTTCAGCTGTCTCTACTTTCCAGCCCTGCTCCGCCATTTTCAGCTTGTGAATTTCTGATTTCCTCTCCTGCGCCTGCTAATTTATTCTCCCTTATTCGAATTCCTTTGTTGTGACTTGGGCTCACACAGAAAAAATCCGTAGTAAGTATAACTTTTCTCTGTGCTTAGGCTCTCAAAAAATACACTCTGACAATACTCGTAACCAAAAAGTTTAAATATGTCCCTGTTTCTCTAGGTCAGTATAACGGGTGACTGGAAATTTGTGGCGGAGCCCTTAAGATTGATTTTTGAAGTGAAAACTTCTTTAGCGGCGTTGAGCACTTTTGTGGCATGGGTAGAAACTGTGAAACTCGCGTCAGGTCACGTGATGCTGATCGAAAAACCGTAAGACGGTTCAAATAAATCAAAAGTTTTCACTTCTGCCGGCACTCCCGGAGTGCAACCCGTGTTTTTTTTTTAAAGATTTAGTCTATATAAATTATTATATTTAGTGGAAATTTAAAGCAAAATAATTCTCTTTTTCAGCTTTATATAAATAATTCATATTATTAGACAAACCATGTGGTTTATCGGACCAAATCGTAAGAAGTCACAGAAAACAGGGCGCAATCCAAGTTGTCGGGAAAAAAATCAAATACCAAAGTCCAGGAAAAAGCTAAGCCACTAATTTCTAGTCACCCTTTATTGTGTTTGTAGAGACATGGACAAAAGTTATTTATTTATTGATTACATAGAGAAAGTACATATAACTTTTTTCTATGATCTGACACAAGCATGATAGCATGACGGGTAGTATTTTAATTATCTTGGACATCTTGGATGACGTATCTATGTCAACGACGTCTATGTTAAAAAAATACGTATAAGTCGTTGAGTAAGTTGTATAAAATACATATAAGTGCAGCGAGTAGCCCAAGAAAATATAAATACTATGTAGACGAGTAGCAAACAAGCGATTCTTGTCTTCGTGTGTGCTTTATTTATCACAATGAACCGTATTTTTGCTTAGTTTCTGTCATCTTGGTTCCATAATCTTCTTCTTCTTTCGTGCCGGCAAGGCGGGCTAAATCTTACTTGCCCAGAAAGCGGCTACCGTGGTAGCCCTCTGGTTACTGTCAAGTAAGTTCTCACGCGAGCAGGTGGTCGGGCACGCAGGACAGTTAATGAGGTGGACCATGGCTTGCAGGGGTTCTCTACATTCACAGCTGACGTCTGCGCTGCTTAAGTACCCCCACTGACACAGGTTATCTTTACTTCGACCTACCTGGGTCCTCAGCTTATGTAGACTTCTCCAGGTTGGCTTACATAATATCGAAGTATAACAAATAGCTTTTAAAAATCAGCAGCTTTCAGAAGGGTAATGAAGTGAGAAAATGTTTCTCACCAGTCAAAGTGTTCGTCATTTATTTAGCCTTTGTATACTGTTTCATGCCATACAAATTGGTGCCCCGCAAGTTCTGGATAAGCCGGTGTTTGTTAATTTCTCTTCTTTGGTACCACGAGTAATAAACGGTAGTAAAGCAAAATTGGAGGACTTCCCTTATATGGTTAGTTTTATTTTATATCGTCTAGTATACGTCCCCGCAGACGTGTTCATGCCTGTTGTTTTTAGAAAAAAAAGTCCTGTTATCCCAAGGTAGCATTTAATCGGGGTAAAAAGTATCCTTTCACGCAAGTTAGCTCATACCCAATCTGTATTCATCAAAATACGTTCAGTAGTTTTAGCGTGATTGACGGACAAATATCCAAACATGTATCAATTACTTCTATCGAATTTACGAACGAAGTAGTTCTAGGGTTAATAGTGGCTAAGTTTTCAGAACTTTACTTCTCTGCGTGTGTTTATAAATACCTAAGTATTAAAAATTTATGGAAACTTGTTTGTACCTTTAACGTAAAATATGCCCATTTTTTCAAGTGAATTTCAACATTTTACCCATTATATAATAATTTTAAGTGTACATAGTAAGTTGGCGACTATTTCTAGGTAGCCTTCAGGCAATTGCTTGATCACAGGGGTACCTACGCGACATTCTGTGGAGGGACCATTATACGCAGAACAACTATAATAAGCGCAGCTCATTGCTTCGAATCAAGCAAATCTGGCTGTTGCTCCAGCGCCATGTAAGTTGTTTTTGTTATCTATACATATAATAATGCTTAGTTGAAAAAAAGCCTGTAAAAGGGTAGGTATTTATAAAAAAAAAGTTGGCTGGAGATACGAAGAATGGACACCAAAATACATTATAACACTTTACAGAATTTTTTGCTGAACGGATTTAAATGTAAACTTTACTAATCTCTCAAGAAAATTCCTGGCCAGGTTGTAGGCTACAATTAATTTGGAAGATCTAAATATCTGATATCGATCCCCAGCAGCATAGCTTAACTGTAAGAGTTATGGATAGGACGACATAGGAAAAAATATACTGTATGACGAGCACTTTCTTTTCCGCTATAATGCAAATCTGGAGTACCTGGTGTGACATCCTAACAGCCCAGCTAAAATGTAAGAAGTATGAATATAGAACTTGAGAAAAAATTGTTCAACGTTAAGAGCAATTTCTGTTCATATAATAAAATAATAGTTTAAAAAACTAAAAAACACGCTTTTATTGCTAACTAAAAAAGAGGAAATAAATTCTAAGCACACGGAATTTATATTACAGTAGAGTAAAAAACGTGGGGTGCAGTTTATGACGTTTTCATACTTCTCTTTTTATAGTTGCCAATAATAGGATGATTTTCACATACTACAATACCAAGGACCCCACGCTTTTTACTCTACTGTAATATAAATTCCGTGTACTCAGAAATTATTTTCTTTTTTTAAGTTAGCAATAAAAGCGTGTTTTTTTAGTTTTTTAAACGATTATTTATTTTTATTATGTTAGTTAATATAATAATAATAATGGAAAGGATAATGGAAAACTCTAATCAAATTATTGCATTGTCATCGGTACTTAATACGTGTGCAAAGTTTCAAATTAATCCGATTTCTGTAAGTTGGTCAAGATTGAGCTCAAAAATTCCGTTACATACATTCATACACACATACATACATACATACACCCCGATCTAATGCGTAAGCGTGTTAAAAACCGGTTAAGTGCGAGTCGGACTCGCCCATGAATGGTTCCGTAGCAGCAAGTAACATGAAAGTTTCTGTATTTACGATTTTAGACGTATAAAAAAATACTTAACATTTTGTTGTAACCAATTTTCAGTTTATTATATATATATTGAATTTAGATTTTTCTACTTAAAATGTTTTTCAGTGATTTCGTTGCTGCTTTTTTGATCCTTCTGGACACAAAAATTTCATCTTCAGATCTATAGGTCCGAAATGCCTATTTGAAATTCCAGTTTCAAATACACTGTAACTTAATATGACCCTTAAATATTGTCAATATTTTCAGTTTGAAAATTAACCAGAGGAATCAATCGAAGAAGCCAAATCCCATGAAAGACACTTATTCCTAGGGTTCTATTTTTAGTCTTTTGGCTTCGGAACCTTAAAAATTGTATTAGGTACTTGATGTGGAACGCTAGCAGTCCAGCTAAGCCGTATGAGGTATAAACAGAACGCCTTAGGTAAAAATCAGCGTAACGAGCACTTTCTGTTGATGTAAGAAAGAAGTTAAAGTTCCAGGAGATAGTGTAATAACGTTGTAGTGTATTTTGTATGTATGCAAACGAAGACACGGGCATCCGGGCGTCTAGTGATAAAATAAAAATTCGGATTAAAACAAAAATTTGACGGGGACCAAAGTTTTTGCCATGTTTCAACTTATAAGTCGTTTTGTAGAGTTACATGTTATATAATATTATGATGTTGATATTTTTTTTATTATTTCCGCATTGATTTTGCACCGGAAATACAGAGTGTTAGAAAAAAAAGAACTTGCAATGTATTACGCCGTCGCTGGGACCATTAAAACTTCGGAAAAAAGAGATAAAAATAACTCACAACAACAATGGAGAAAACTGACTAAAGTAATATACCCCTCGTCATATGACTTCCCGAAAGATGACATTGCAGTTGTGGTGAGATTTTTTAAGATTAGTATTCCAATCAATTGCGCATTTATCCCGAAACAAAAAGGACTAGAATCAGGTAAAAGACTTACAGCATGAATCAAAAAATATTTTACTATAGATTTAGTAATTATTATATGTAGATACACTATAATACCATACAAACTTGGTGTAATGTGACATGCAATAAATGATTTGAATTTGAATTAGGACACTTTCACAAACGTAACATACATTTGATAATGTCGCGTCGCATTTGTCGCTCGTAGGACAGCGGGTAAGTGCTGGTACTAACCTGAGTTATTATTAAAGTTGAGACTTTCAAAAAAAACTTAAAGAAAAAAGTTTGCGTAACTTGTCAGTTATAATTTTGACAATTTAAATAAAAAAAAATATTCTTAGATAAAAAAAATTAAAGTTCTAAAAAATAGTTGTGTATAGTTTTAAATGGCAGTCGGACTAGTATTATGTATTTAGTGTGTAAGCTCTTATAATCAGAACCAGTTTGCCTGTAACTGCACCCTAATAAATAAAATAAATAACTAAAATAAACACGTTAATGATATTTTTTAATTAATCACATAATACAGTATGTATTACAGTAGAATCCCGACTATCTGAATACGTTATTACTTTTACTAATACTCGTATATATATTATTTTTGTAGAAAGTAAATGAAGCATTCAAATTTAATGATTTCGTCGCTTCTATCACTTATACTACTAAATATGTTGACTACAAAGGATCATGCATTGTATCTGGCTTTGGCTTAACTTCTATGAAACCAATGGTGGTAAGTAGAATATCTAATATATAAAAATGAAATGCTGTTCGTTAGTCTCACTAAAACTCGAGAACGGCTGAACCGATTTGAATAACTTTGGTCTCGAAATATTCTTGGACGTCTAGGGAAGGTTTAAAAGATCAGAAAATTAAAAACAGCATCAGGCAGGACCACGTCTGCGGGTAGTCTCGCTGAAACTCGAGACCGGTTGAACAGATTTGACTTTTTTTAATCTCGAAATATTTGTGGTGGTCTAAGCGAGGTTAGTTAAGGTAGAAGGTAGGTTTGAACGATTAAAAAAACAGCGGGCAGGACGACGTCTGCCAGGTCCGCTAGTTCTTATATATTAAAAATGAATTGCTGTTCGTTAGTCTCGCTAAACCTCGAGAACGACAGAACCGACTTGAATAATTTTAGTCTCAAAATATTCGTGAGAGTCCAGGGAGTTTTGAACGATGAGAAATTTTGGGAAAATTGCGAAAACAGCGGACAGGACAGAAAACAGCGTCTGCCTGGTCCACTAGTCGGTTATAAAAGTCATCATATTATAATATGGCATATATTAGATGGCAAACAACAGTTTCCGTTCGATTTCAACATGTAACATATTAAATACAGTGGCCAGAAACGTGACGTCCAATTTTTATTTAAGTGCCTCGTGTTAAGAGGTATCTGAATCACCCCTATGTATGTTCAGCGACTTTTCGTAGTTTTCGAGTTAGGAGAAAAGGGGACTCTTTTGAACAGGGGCAGCTTTGAACAGAGCTTACGAAGCCATTTTAGTAGTAAAGGAGATAGCCAAAAATCCAGTTTAGACAAAAACTTTTTGAATACAGTTTGAACAGGCCTTAGAAGAACATTAAAAATATGCAATAATTTTAGTCCAACCCCTGGGGTTTAATAGAATTAAGGACTTACATTTACATGTCCGCGCTAAGGCACCTGGGTGCGAAACAATCATACTCACTTGCCTTGGCTTTCACAGAAAGCCGATTCACAGTGGCAGCCGCCTTAGGGCGCATTCACATCATGACGGTTGAACGTTCACATTGAACACGGAATAGTTTTTATATGATTTCAACAGTGGCAACCTCTTCATAAAACCGCCACGATTCGTGATTTTTAACTTTCATAATAATAAGTTTACACGACGCCACATCAAGCTGCTCATTTTCGGTTCAAAATCGCCCTTATCACGTTCGTGTAAGACGACGCAGTGGTCAGCTTGACGTGTCTACACCGTGCGTATATTGCTTCTTTGTTTTATTCGCAGGATTCCACACATTTGATGTATGCTGACATACAAGTAATGCCGCGGTTTTGGTGTCATAAGATGTTAAATTTTAATACGGCAAAATTTGTATGTTCTGCATCATCTACATTAAAGACGGAGGTTGCATCGGTAGGTAAGATTTTTGTTTGATATTAGCTTAATTAGAGGCTCCACCAGGTTAGCTTGATAATGTCTGACAGTATTTATTTTAAATAATACTAACGTAGTTTTAAGTCATCTGTCACTAACACTATATGGATTTATGGTCCGAAATAAAAGATTTTTAAATTATTTTAATTAGGTTACTATTCCCCGGTCATAAGTTCAGTTCCAATAAAGACCTGTGAAAAATAAAAAGCACGTATTATTCACTCGAATATTTTATGACAAATAATTTATTTTATCACTTCAAATATACTTTGTGTTTTTTGAAATCAATTTATCCTTCATTTATTATGAAAATAATAATAGTCCTCCTGGCCGATTTCGACCACGGCGGCCAATCTCAACAGAAATCAGCCAACTACGCAGGAGATATTATAGTGCACAAGTGTGAGCGCAATACACTCACTGTTCCATCACTCTCAAAGTTCGGTGAGACGGCAATCCGACATGACCGGAGAGAGATCAGGCGCAGGACCAACGGTTTAACGTGCTTTCCGAGGCACGGGGGTGTAACACCGCCAACTTCCCTACTCCGAGCTGTTTTTAAGAAATTCATGACAGAAAATCTCAGAATCAATTTTGGCTCGACCCGGGATTCGAACCCAGGACCTCTCGGATGTAAGGCAGAAACAGTGCAGCAGTGGTGGACACACCAGCGTCCGATAGTAAAAATTATTTTTAAAAGAAGTTTTGTCTCCTTAAGAGGGGAGAACCTTTTATTATCTTGATTTATTATATGGATATCTAAGGGTGCATCCAGATTATGTTACATTTGTAATATTACAATCAATTTGTATATGTTTGTTGTAAAACATGTTACACCTCCTCTCGTCTCCTCTCTTCTCAACTTTGGTGGAAACCGGGCCTTAAGTGACCAAGACGGATGCCGTCTCCTTATTGTTATTATTGATAGTATAAAACGCTGTTAAACCTCACTCTTATTACGTGTACACATTTTAGGGTGATTCAGGTGGCCCATTAGTGTGCAAAAACACAGGAGACCCAAAAGAAACAAAAACAATTGGAATATTAGTAGGAGTTGTATGTGGGAGGAGCGATTTTACTAAAGACCCAGTATCGCTATATACAAGAGTTTCAGAGTACGCAAAATTTTTAAAGAAAAACGATGCAGCAACCTCAGTGAAGACTTTTATGTTTCTTTTTGTTAGTATTATAATAATATGTAACGTTTGATTTTAATTGTTTTTTGTGTGATACCCTCCGCGAGCAAGCGAAGAATCGATTGGTCTCACAGTAACCCAAAAGTAACAGATGCACACAACTTAATGCGCTAATTGGCAAGTTAAGTGCTGGGTTGGAGGCCGTGCCGAGAATATCAACGACGTCCTTTAAAGTAAATTGGTATTTTGGTTAATACTAGTAGCATAATCCTGTAAGAAGCATCAAATATAACAAGAAATGTTATACATAATGACCATACACGAGCAGTTTCTCTTTCGGATCACATTTAAAGAAATTTCAACACAATATGCCTCTAAGATTATTATGCTAGTTGTACTAACCATAGTATTATCAGGGATGGTGTTACCAGAGTGGTCCTGCTGTAGTGAACCCCTACAGCCACCACTTTACTTTGAATATTACAACAAAACTAAGGGTAAACCTACATTTTTTCGCTCGTTTTTCCCAAATGCACAAAAAACAACTGCCAAGTGATAGCTAAACTAGAGTCCTCTCGATTTATCTAATAGAAAAAGAACAAAGATGTCATTCTTAAGTAAGTGTAATTAGCAGGAGGTGTTACTACATCGATTTAAAACCCAAAAATGTGGTTGTATAATTTTTTTGTCTGGCTGTATGTTTCTGCGCGAATCACATAAAAACTACTGCACGGATTTGAATGGTTTTATTTTTATTTTTTATAGATACTAGTCCTCCTTGATATATTTTATTTCGAGGGTGTAAATACAGGTATTTACACGTCATGACGTGGAACCTGAGCTGCCAGCTAAACCGTAAGAGGTATGAATATGGTGTCATTAGAAAAGTTGTTAAACATGACAAGCTATTTCCACACATATAACAAAAACGAAGATCTTGAGTACCTGACGTGGAACCCTAGCAGTCCAGCTAAACTGCAAAACGTTTGCAAATTTTTAAGGTAAATTTGCATCTGAACATACCGAAGACCTCGAAGCTGAAAACATTTTTTAAACGTTTGCTATGTTGATTACCTAGCATAAACAACAAATAGTTCTTTGACTTACATACAAGAGGTTACCTAACCAAAACTTAAAATGAGTTTATACATAGTTGTTATATATACGTACATGTTGGTATGGTACATAAAAAACAACAAACAAATCTATATCTAGGCATATTTTAATGACGAAGTAGAAAAGGTCAATTCAGGTCAAAAAAGTGTGAAGTGAGACTAAAGTTTTCGTTAACCAGTATACGTCCAATACAGCAAAGAATAAAAAATCGAATAAAGTAAATACAATCCGAATTGTATTGACATAATCACATACCAATTAATTAAAAACATGAGGCAGCTGCGATTAAACCCTCCATTTTTATTTATATACTTGGAAAATGATGAAACTCTGGTGAAGAATGATCCAACTCCTACTCTTCGACCGCTTACGATACCAACGAGGATGCCTTTAGGACCTTCCTGGGAATAACCAGTTCCAGAACAAACTAATGGCCCACCAGAATCGCCCTGCAATCAAAAACGTATCAACACAGCTTATTATGGACACCACAATTGTATTCAGCTAAGCATTTATTTATGCAGAATCAGTAAGCTCAAGTGGCAATGGGCAGGGCACATAGCGCGAAGAACTGATGGCCGTTGGGGCAGAAAAGTTCTGGATTGGAGACCCTTCGACCAAAAGCGCAGCCTAGGACGTACCGACAAGATGGACAGACGACCTTGTAAAGATCGCAGGATCACACTGGATGCAGCAACTTGTGATCGGTCGATGTGGAAAACTGTGGGGAAGGCCTATGTGCAGCAGTGGACGTCCTTTGGCTGCTAATGATGATGAAGCATTTATTTATGCGTACTCATCTTGTTTTTTAACGACGGCGTACGAGTAATCTTTCCTGTGTTCTCAAACTGCTAAAACTCAAATTGCTTGGCTTATTATATACAACAATAAAAATAAAAAGGAAAACTAGCGTAAAAGGAGACCCGTTGGACTGTAGCTGCCAAAACTACCGAAGTAAACTCAATCTAAAAAGAAAAGGAAAGATTGATTAATAAGAGGAAAGTAATACCTTAGCAACATCTGACAGCATTCCCGAAGTGCATAGCAACTTATCCATTCTCCTGTGATGTTTCCGAGTACACCAATTGAGTGGCATCACTTCTAGTCTAGCAAGTAATAACTTTTCTGATATTGCCTGGAATCGTCAAAAGTTAACGCACACTGAGCTAAGACATAAACATGTTCAATCAAAGATGCAAGTACAGTCAGCTTCATAAATATAAAATAGAAAATAATAGTTTTTTATATATTTGGACACCTTTAAAATATCAAACAGTTAAAGTACCAAATTACAGTTATAACAATCAATAATTAGATACTCAAAGGTGAATGAGCAAAATTGGTACACACTCAGCTGAGTGATTGGTACCCATCCACGGCAAGCCATGGCGCTGGTTTTCTATGGGAATAATTATGACGACACCACCAAGATGTTTCCAGATAGTTAAAATTAACACTTAGGTATGTAGTCTACCTTAAGTGGGCAAATAATGATAATTTATTTCTATGAGAGTGTAAAGGTGTGTGTTTGTGAATGTGTGTGTGTATGTGGGGGGCAGGAGGGCTGCGTGTGTATGTGTTCATTTACAAGTGCCTGCCTTAAGAAGTGTTTTGGTTATTGATTGACAGTTTCTTATTGGAAGCGGCAGACTTGTTAATTATGTTGGTGATTTTAGGCAATTTTATGAAACGTACGTGGCAATGTCAGCAATATTATTTTTAGTGTGATTCCATCGGCTCCTTCAGCATTAGTTTTAATGAAGTGTTATGCCCACAACATCCTCAGTAACAATACAAAGGGAATCGAATTCATTGATGACTGAAACATCAGTAGGTCATGACTACCAGGGAGGAATTGTCATTGATAGCATTAACATTACTAAGATTAGGTGGGTCACATTTGTTATTTTTAAAGTCGACTATATTACGTTTTATATGTTTCCATAATACTCGAGGTTCTTGTATATTATTGTTAATATATTGATTAAAGTATGCAGACTTCTTGCTTTTTATTGCGGAATTTACAATATTTTTTAATTCCTTGTAGTATTTCTTCTTTATGTATATCTGATTTAGTGGATCTAAATCTTGCATGTGCTTTATCCCATAACTTGATATGGCAGAAGATTTGAATTTAAAATAGGTGCAATGAAAAAATTACCAACCTTCTCTTTAAAAGATATTCGCCCGAAACCAGAAACCAAACAGTATCCCCGATAGTCTCTGAATTCGCGGGCGTAAGCAATTGGTTCAATGTTTTTATTAAAATTAAAACGCTTCAATAAGAACTGAAAAAATCAAAAAGCAGTAGAGTTACAATAAAGCAAGCAAATTATTTTTATGTATGTTTATACATTTTCATTTGTTAAGTATTTTTTCGCGTTTACAACGCTATTTTATCATAGCCTGTTTCATCTTAACCGATTGTTAAATATTTGTAAAAATATTTCTCTTGGGTGTTTGAGGGTGTCTCCCACTATCATTTATGAAACATACGCAGCCAGCGTATAAAAGCGTAGCGGCAAAGCGTTAAAAAGCACTTACAAAATTCAACGACTCCATTAAGGTTCTCGGTAGCTCAGTGGTCAGAGCATTGGACCGGACTTCCAAAGGTCGGGGGTTCGATTCCTCCCCGATGACCGGAGCCGAAAAGAATTTTTTAAGTGTTGTCTTTTCGAAATTATGTTTATACTTGTATACACAGGTTGGGTAGGTTCACGCAAAAATTTTGCTATTTTCAATCTACACTAATAATATTAGAAAGAAGAAAGATTTCACTGTTTGTTTAAATTGAATAGGCTGCGAAATAACAGGATCGATTAAAAAAAACCATTAGAACATTATACCTGATGATCACAGGCTATATTATCTGTGTATACTTATCTTTGTGAAAAATAACTGTCCACCCGCGCGAAGCCGGGATGGACCGCTAGTTTATAATGATGCTATAGGTACCATTACCAGCAAATGCCTCCGATACAAATAAAAAAGTAATATTTTGTGACAGTGTGATAATGCATTTACCACGATTGCGATGTCTTCCTTTGGGAACTTGTATCCCCTAGGATACATAACCATGTTCAGCCTTCTCCACTGAGCACCAGACTTTGGATCATCACATGTGTACTCTTCATAGTTTCGCAGGGTACCGGCTACGGCAAAATGTTGACCCACTTCATTACTCCGCAGTGTTCTGGACAGGAACAGCTGATTGTAAAACATCATATAGGTAAAATTTCATTCAGTTCATTTTACCATTCGATAAGCACAAACAAATTTAGGGCGTCCAATAAGCGTCCACAATGTAATTATTGAAATTGAACTAATGTTATAAATGCGAACATTGGAAACATGTTGGTTTATCTTCCAGGCTTTTAACCAAATTTGATTAAAAGTGTTATAAGTCTATTTTCGAATATTCTACATCTTTAAGCACGCCATTTTTATTTCAGTTTATCATTTTTGGGCGCCAAGAAGTCAAAGCTTGGTCAAAGGCCATTGGCCGAAAGCCTGTTGGCTGTCCACGCTATCACTAGCGAGATTTAGTGAAAGCGGAACTGCACAAGAGCTCAACAAATGGCTATACCTCATATCCACGTCATATCGGTGGCAAAAACCTATTTTTATTGCTGAATCATCGTCATAAGAAAATAAGTAAGAACTTACATGGATTCATTGCAACAGCCAGGCGTCGCCGATTCAAAGCAATGGGCAGCAGATAATATTTTCGTGGGCCCAATTATGGCACCACCACAAAACGACACATACGTACTTGACGAAAGCCCCACCGCTCTCTTGAAACTTATCTACGAACAGGAAGAACATACCCAATATAGCTACACGCTCTGATGAAAAGTGTTCATAAGCTTGTGTTTTGGGATGCACTACTACAAAGCACCTTACGCATAATATTTATTCAGTAAGGACACTATGTGACCTGCACAGTGCAAGCACATCAGGCTACCCATTTTTGTTGCAAAATGGCCCATATCACAAGCCCACAAGATACCGCAGTGTCCACCTTGACCTGCTGGCTACTGAACATTTCTACTTGAGAAATTTACGCGTTGGGATATATCCGTTTCATTCGTTCTTTTTCTTTCGTTTTTCTTGCCTGATTTCATCTCATGAGAAGTCATCGTTGCTTATTAAAGAATAAGCTTTACCTGATAAGGTACATCGCCTAGAGCTGCTGGATAACCATTGACCACTCTTGGTATATAATCAGAATCATCCATCTCCACTAGATTGGTTAGAACTTGTGGTGGACATGTTCCATATAAGCATGATAAGAGAACGAAGTATAGGCGACGCACCATCAATAATAAACGTGGTTATGTACGCACATATGTAGCAGTCCAACTTTGTTAAAAAAGCATATTTTCTGCATACAATGAGCTTATAAATATTATGAATAAAGGTGATGTATTTATTAATTTTCTTTCATTAAGAATAAGAACGACTGACATAATTTGACTTGGATATGACACAAGTACGACAGTTGGACTGTAATCTGTGTTCATATCATAGACTTAGAACTATAACAATATGCTCCTTGGTAAAAGCTCCGAGTTTGTGCAAACTTCACATAAACCGTTTACTAAAAAGTCTAAACAAACCCTCAACATTTGGATAGGATAGGTGAGCGCGTTCTTGAGTTAACTTAAATCATAACGAAAAGTGGCATTCATTCTTACATATACAGGTGTTTCAAAGTGTAAAGCCGGTGCGGGGTGAGTACCTACCTATAATTATTATAACCTATCGATTATGTTCCGCAATTTTCATTTTTTTTTTAAATTGAATCTTTATGTCTTACTTCACTTTAAGTCCTTTTTCATAGTTCTCTTTTTATAGTTGCCAATAATAGAATGATTTTAATACTTATCCTATACTATACCAAACACCCCACGCTTTTTACTCTACTGTAATATAAATTCTTTGTACTCAGAAATTATTTCCTTTTTATTAAACTATCATTTATTAAGATTTTAATTCAAAAAGTTCAAAAAGTGTGCGATAAAATAAATCGTTTCTCGTTTGCAATTTATAAACTGAAAAAAATAGCAGGTAGGAGTACAGCTCTTACTGCGTACTTTGCTTACGTTGAATCAGTCCTGCGATATGCACTCATTATATGGGGTAATAGTACAGACATAGAAAAGGCGTTCGTTGCACAAAAAAAGTGTGTTAGAGCGATATGTGGTACTGCACCTGACGAACCGTGTAAGCCTTTATTTCAATCTCTGAATATTTTGACACTCCCTTGTCTTTATATATTCGAAGCGGCAAAATTTGTGAAAAATAACATGAATTATTTTACTCAAGCCAAAGACGTCTACAAACGAGGAACCAGAAACAGAAATAGGTTAGTTTCCGTTATAATTCCTAAGAGCGCGAAATTCCAAAAAAATTGTTATTGGATGTGCATGACAATAATAGGATACCACAAGCAATTCAAGACCTACCTTTTAATAAATTTAAAAAAGAATTATACAACTGGCTTAGTGAAAAGGCTTTTTACACTACACAGGAATATTTAAATTGCGATAGAAGATGATAACTAATAATTTTTTGTTAATTTAATGATAATTTGTTGACATTTTGTGATTGTTTAGATAGACATTTTACTATTTAAATTTATTATGCCAATATTAATTTAAGATTTGCATGCCATTGATAATGGTTGATTAAGCGGATGTATAATTGCTGATAAATAATTATGACCATCTCCAGTGTACCTTAACCAAACGCAAATAAAGATTTCTATTTCTATTTTTATATTTGTCCGGTTCAGAAAATTATATTTTTTGGCAGAGTTTTTTCAGTATTTTTTTGCAATACAAATTGTAGTTCTATGAATAAATTAATCTTCTTCCTTAAATTAAAACAAGATACATACAAAAACATCAATATCGATTAAATTAGGAACGATCAGACAAGAAATATGAGACTGCGACTTCATCGTCGCGGGAGCTGCAAAAACATTTTTTGGGATGAGTTGTGAGATTTTTAATGGCGGACAAAATGACATTTTTTATTAATTTTACACGTAAAGAACCGCTATCTTTCTTGCATGTCATGAAACAGACAGAACTGACTGTTTTCAATTTGAAACTCAGTCAAACAAATAAGACAACTTAAAAAAATCCATACTAATGTTATAAACGCGAAAGTAACTCTGTCTAAATAAATAAATAAATAAATATTTCACGACAATTGCACCAATTCTCTAGTCCCAAATTAAGCTACGAGGCTTGTGGTATGGGTACTAGACAACGGATAAACATACTTAAATACTTTTTTTTTGTAAATAAATACATATTATACATAGAAAACACCCAGACCAGTACAAACACACATGTTCATGCACACTTATGCTTGTACTGTGCGGGGATCGAACCCGCGACCCTTGGTTTTTTAGAAGTCCGACCTGTGGACCACTGCACCAAGCGGTCGTCCAATGTCTATCTGTATGTTACTCAATCACGCTTAAACTACTGAACAAATTTGCATGAAATTTGATATGGAGATATTTTGATACCCGAGAAAGGACATAGGCTACTTTTTAGATACTTATTTACATAGACCTCGGGATAATGACGCATTCCCAAGGGAAAATGCAAGTGGACTTCTCGCCCAAGATCGCTTTTTTATATTTAAAAATGAACACCTGTTCGTTAGTCTCACTAAACTCGAGAACGGCTGAACCGATTTCAATAATTTTAGCCTTGAATTATTTGTGGAAGTCCAGGGAAGGTGTAAACGTTAAGAAAATATGATAAATTGCGAAAACAGCGGGCAGAACAGCGTCTGCCGAGTCCACTAGTATTAAAATAAACTTGAGTTTTAAAACACATATATTGTGTACTGGGACAGCTCAGTAATCTCTAATATTGTGATATTGACAAAAAACTGTTTCATGAGCAACAAAACGTGAAGTGTGCAAGTTTAGATCTGGTTTGGTAGAATATTACATTGGAACAATTATAAGAAATTTTCTTTGATTTTAACTACTACCACCACTATCACCTTCAACCTCGTAGTCAAAAAAGAATCAACGCAAAATGCATCCGCTGCAAATGTTCATCGTTTTCTGAGAAGTAAAAAATATACAAGTGCATTTTTTTTATAATTTTAATCAGCGTTTACCTACGACATATCAATAAACGGGATGTATTTTTAAGTTGAGTTTGAAAACAAAATCAAAAGGATCGATCAATTAAAAGGTTTTATGGACCAGTAATAGTGTCAGAATATAAGAAAAATATATTTTTTTGCCAATAACACCGTTTGCACTTTTCCCAATGAAGCATAGGACTTAAAATAACCGCATAGATATTCTCTGTCAACCCTAGAAATATCTACATCGTTCCACCAAACATTCTGTATAAGTATGTATAGATTTTTTATGTGATGTTTGTTCACAACAGATTCTTTTTACTTCCTCAATGCTCATTACAATGATAGGCTGAGTAAGAATTATTAATCGTGATCAACCATGGACATGAACTGGATTCACATATTTTTTAACATTGGAAACGGACATAGCTATAGTAGAATTTTACAATATTACCGAATTCCACGCGGGCAAAGCCGTAATCGGGAAGCTAGTTACACATTAAATTGATTTTGCTCAAACGTTTATTACGAATAAAATCTTACAAATAGTACACAATATAGTAGCACAATAGTTACATAAAAATTAAAGGACGTATATTTTTGGTTAATTGCCTTGTTTTTTCTTATAAAATCGGTAAATGAAGAAACCCTGGTAAAGAAAGAGCCACCTTTAAATCTAAAAGTTCTCTTCCTATTACCACTCACAATACCGACTAATTGACCACGACCAGATTCCTTGGCACCCGGTTTGGCACAAACCAATGGTCCACCCGAGTCGCCCTGAAACCAAATTAAAAATTAAAAAGTCGCTCGCAGTCTGTCGAAGCGAAAACATCTCCTGAGGATGCCACGTGTAGTGGCGAAACGCGTCGAGTGTTTGTTGGTGTCAGTGTTGTGATTCCGGGTGCTTCTTCTGTGTCACGTTGTGAGTTGTAGATATTGTAATTCCTGCGACTTCCAGGTCTAGCTTTTTCAGGTGATTACAGTTGGATGTATTTTGGTTCCTGCGCTGGCGTCGTTTAGTGGAAATTTAAAGCAAAATAATCCTTTTTTTCTGCTTTAGCAATTAAAAAACACACTTGCCCATTCTAAACCTTTACATGTTTCTGATGATATAGCACGCGATATCAAATAAACACAAATCTAAGGCATTTTCTACATTGCATTAGATTACCACGCGATTTTTGTTTTATAGCGTTATTTATTCCGTAAGAATCACGGTATCTAATACCGCTTAGTGCGGCTACCCTTAGGGGATCTCTCAATAATTCACGGAGAGATAAATAAACGTCCAATTATACAGTATCTTTTGGTCACAGATTGACATACTTTGTGTATCGAGAATATGCAAAAATTTATCGACAAAAAGGGGGGATATTTTTTTAACGCCAGTCAAACTTCATTGTAATTGTATTGTATGTGCTATAAAATTAAAACACACTTAAAGAAAAAACGGACTGCCGCAGGCGGGTCCCGAACCCGCACCTCTCGCAAGCCGGGCGATGGCTCTAGAAATTAAGCTACCGTGACACGTACTCATCTGTCCGAATTTCTTTAAGTGCTCCCTAGGCTGCAGCCAGCCATGATTCATCAATAATGTGGTAAGATACCTACAACATCCGAATGACTTTACAGCAGTTTAATTATCGGTTAAGATGTTACCGCCTAAGCATTAAAGTTGGCTGGGAATGCTGGGATAAACTTTGCATGGAAATCCGCAAGTAACGCGAACGAAGTCGCGGGCGCCCGCTACAATGTATATTAAATTTGCGGAGGAAGACTTAGCTAAGCTTAACTTTTATTTTATTCGAACAAATATTTTTAATCTGTACCTTGGATACATCAGACACCTTATCCGAGGAGCAAATAAATTTCTTCATATTTTGGCCATGATATTTGTTGCAGTAGTAAGATGATATTAGTTGTAGATGAGCGACTAACAAGATGGGCGACAGTTCTTGCTGAAATAAAATTAAATAGGGATAAAGTACAAAAGGTGCATCTTATTTTTTGTTACAATCATCGAATTACTATAAGCATAAATATGTGTACCTTGCCTTTTGAAAAAACGGGTGTCACCCTTCCATAGCCGGACGCAACGCAGACTCTTGTGTAATCAGTGTAGCGTGTGGCGTACGGGATCGCACTGACGTATTGGTTAAATCTAAATGGTTGTAGTGTCATCTGAAACGGTCCAAATCTAACTTTACTAATTAGGGATCAGCCGCCGACATACCGCAGTATCGCCTTTAACTTGTTAGCGAGATGACGTACCGAGTGGATCGTAAGTACCAATGCTTTACGAGTATTATATCTGTGCTCCGGTGGTAAAGGCTTGCAGGCAGCGATTACAAGGGTTATAACAGTTATGATAGGGATTTATACCATGTACCTTTATGTTTTTGAGTTCCCGATATTCCCGGTATAAATTCCGTATATCAAAACTATTCTGATGTCAGTGACCCTGTTAGTTTACAATATATTACAAGGGCTTATAGGCAATATATTGAAAGGTCGATCAACGAAAAGACTAACGGTCGGTTACAATGTTCTATCTACCTTTCATTGAAAATTAGATAAATGTCAGTCTGTCAGTTTCATACTCAAAACTAAATAGGTAACTGTCAGTTTCATAGTAAAAGCTTCCGACAACACAAAGTTTCCGAATGTAAAATGCGCGTAAGCCGATAGGTATAGCGGGCGGGCGAACGACGTGCGCTCCGCGTCGTATCTGTGTTCGCACTGGCTCGCGCCGAACGCGAGCGCTTGGATATATTCAATGTCGTCCGGGCGGTGCGTCTAGTTTAGCCGCCGCTGTGACGTCACGACTATTGTATTCGGCGACCGCTCCAATGCATAGCTATTTTACGCGCGATAATGTATGAAGCTATTTGATTCGACTTACTGACTTTTATTGACTAGTGTGTAAGTGTAATTAGAAAGTGTAGTGTAATTACTAATTAGTTAGTAAATGTATTATAGTAGCTAAGTTAATATTAAGATGTAAATAAATATAACCTATTAATTATATAGAAAATAGGTATTTATAAATTATAAATTATAAATTATAACTAACTTAGATTAAACATAGTAGAATAAGTAAATTTAATATTAATATTTATATAGGGATCCTACAAGTATGTTTATCCGTTGTCCAGTACTCATAACACAAGCCTCGTAGCTTAATTTGGGACTAGAGAATTGATGTGATTGTTGTGAAATATTTATTTATTTATTTATCCTATATGCACTCATATAATAATGCCGGTTATCTATCTTTTAGTCTAAGGTAGAGAGAATATTGAAACCAGTCGCAGATAATCGATTTATCTGTGACCGAGGTCACGTGCTAAAGATAACATAGTGTAACAATGAAAGTTAATGTGCCGATCTAATGTGACTTTGAAAATGCGACTATGCAACGATCTATTTCTAGGGCCGAGACAACTTTCGCCGACCGTTGCGTCTTCTACGAGTATATTGTCGAAACGATTAAGATGGTGAAAATAGGGTGAATGTGGTAACTG
The DNA here is from genome assembly GCA_963921415.1 of Pyrausta despicata. Classification (NCBI taxonomy): domain Eukaryota; kingdom Metazoa; phylum Arthropoda; class Insecta; order Lepidoptera; family Crambidae; genus Pyrausta; species Pyrausta despicata. The sequence continues at coordinate 10,613,653 of OY992858.1, read as the reverse complement.
GTATGGGAAAATCTGGCTTAAGCTGTAGTCGCACGGAATCGTTATTAAGGTGACTACATTAAGCTGCTCCCTCACCGAGAGCATTTTCGTGTAATGTTACGCTGCAGACTTGAGCATTACAACGGTGAAGGAGGAGAACCGCACCTTATAATGAAATACATTTTGTAATATAATTGATTTGCTTTGTTATAAATGTTACATTACAAACGAACGCTCGTCGGTCAGGGAGATATTAGTGTAATGTTATTATCTAAGTCGTGTGCTCTTTAAAGATACAAGTGCAAGTATTTACCACAATAGCGATATCGTCTCTAGGAAACTTGTAGCTTGACGGGTAGATCACCTTATTCAACCTTCTCCACTGGGTGATCGAATCTTTTTTTAATTTAAACTTTTCCGTATTAAGCAGGGTGCCAGCCACGGCAAAGAAATGGTTGACCTCTTTACCCTCCTGAACACTAAAAAATTCTTATTACATCTAATTACCTTAAAAACAAATTAACTATTAAATGTAGCAGATATATAGAAATTACAATATAGGTAAATGTAAATCTTTCTTTTAGCTAGATAGCTCATTTGGGTAGACATATATCATTTTGTTAGCTATCATTCGCTGTGTAAAACGATTTCAGTTTGGTATCTCATCATAGTAGCACACAACCTCAAGTATGCAGAGAACTTATCAAATGATACAGTTACACGTAACACTGCCATTTTTAGTACCCCGTCCTTCTCAGGGAAGGAGCAGTGCTCTATTTAGGGCGCCGGTCGGTAGATCCCCGGTAATGGCGACGGTGTGATAAACCTGCCACGTCACCAAAAAAAATGGTACTTATCAAATGCATGGTTTTTGAAATAAAAGAGGCACGCATGATGAAGTTTCATGCGCACAGCTTTTTCTCAGCACCAGCGCACGAATGAGGGTTTTCTGAAAAGGCTGACGTCAGATGGCAGCACCGTAGCAACTGTCAAAATATTGTAATTATTTGCGTTTTCCGATAGTTTTTTTTTTTGTTTCTTTATGCAGTAAGGTAATATTTTAGAAATATAGTATTTTTAAATGACACAGTGTTATGCAGTTCCTATGAAGGTAAAGAAAACAGGAGGACTTGAGTTCTCTTCATGAGATAAAACCGTTAGGAATAAGAAATGTTGTTTAGGAATAGGAAAAAGCTACATTATCACGAACTATAAGTGCTGTTAGATTTAAAGGACACTAGGAATTTGCCCAAATTAGGTGCCGAGGTATGTGAAAAATATCCTTGAATTATAAGAAAAACACGGGCTTTACCATATGATTAAAATGTGACCTAATTACTAAATAAAAATATTTAAAATAGGCTAAAAGTGCGTATATTCAAAAAATGTTGTGCATGAAGAGAATGAAGAAAAAAAAATTATGACAACGTCAATGTCACGTCAAGTTCCAATACTTGACAGATGTGCTTTCAATCTAGAAACAAAACGTTTTATTCCCCAATCATCATCATCATCATCAGCCTATATACGTCCCACTACTGGGCACAGGACTCACCTCAACTATGAGGTGGTCCGAGCCATACTCCACCACGCGGGCTCAGCGCCGAATGGTGGAGGGGTGTGTGTAAAGTAAGTGACCATCCTTACTGTCAGATGTCATTAAGCCACCCGAGGACCTCTGACTAGGCTAAAAGATATTTATCGATATTAACCGGGACCAACAACTTAACATGCCTTCCGAAGCACGGATATGCTTGTCACAAAAATTTAGCGTTTAGCGCCATCTGGTGGCAAAAAAAGATGCAAACACCTTGATTCGAAGCAATATAAAATAAAATAGGTAATTTTTTGGGGTGTGCGTGTGTGTGTATTTATTTGTCTTTAAGCAGATAGAAATGAATTTTAGATTTTTGTAGAGACATTCAAAAATTCTCAGAATATTTTTAGAGTAGAAAAAAGACAACTGTCTGCAATGGGGCAGAAATCGAACCTGCGTCCATCAGGTATCTGGCACGTGCATTAGCTGCTACGCCTCCCAGACTAGTCCGTTAAAATTTGATTTGTTTTATATCGCTTAGGTCGCGCTCACTTCATCAAAGTTTAAAATGTTTACTTAAATGCTTATGGACTACTTAGGATTATAAAATTAAACATACATAACAGGGCTGCAACAACCCGACTTTTTAGCTGGAAAGCAATGTGCCGCCGTCAGTAGTTTAGAGCGGGCAATGATGGTTCCACCGCAAAATGTTAGGTATGTTTGAGTCCGCCGATTTACCAGCGCTTTGAATCCTATCTAGGAAATCATAAAATTGTAATAAGTAATTATTCTAGGTACATCTATCCCTTTGAAAAGACTCTAATATGTGAACATTTTCTCTATTATAATTGCAGTTTCATAGTGAATGCTTATTGATTTTCTTATGGAAAAATAAGGCAAAATCAATGTCACATAGTGAATAATATTTTTGCAGTAGAAAAAATAAATTGTCTGAGGTTGGGATCGAACCTGCGTTCGTTTTTCCTGCGTATGCCTTTACCACTCTGCCACCCAGATATTAGCTAACATCATCACCATAGCAGACTTTCGACGCTCACTGATGAGTATAGGCCTCCCCAAAGGATATTCTCCACGACCGGTTCTGCGCTTCCAGCGGCTTCGCATGACTTTCACAAGATCGTCGGTCCACCTCATAGAGCGCCTGGCGTCGCCCGCCACGCGGTCATCTTTCCGCCCCAACGGCCATCAGTTCGCCGCGTTATGTGTCCCGCCCACTGCCACTTCAGCTAAGCTATCCTTCGAGAAATGTCGGTCGATTTTGATTTTGAAATTTTCTACTGTTTGATCCCTGCCTAAGAGTCAGAATATCATCAGTGTCTACGCTCCCACGCTAGATAAGTCTGATGATATTAAGGACAAATTCTATGAGGAATTGGCCCGGTGTATTGGGAATATACGCCCCAGAGAAAATATTCTGCTGTTGGGGGATTTTAATGCCAGAGTAGGAAAAGACTATGAGGCCTGGCCTAATGTCTTGGGCAGACACGGAGTGGGTAGCATGAATAGTAACGGTCAGCTGCTACTTAGTTTATGTGCTCAATACCATCTTGCGATCACGAACACCATGTTCAGGCTTGCCGCTAAGCACAAAAACACCTGGATGCACCCTAGATCCAAGCACTGGCATTTAATAGACTATGTCATCGTAAGACAAAGGGATGTCTCTCAAGTCCAAATTACCCGCGTCATGCGTGGTGCGCACTGCTGGACTGATCATCGACTGGTAGTAACTAAGCTGCGTCTCCGCCTAAGACTTCCTCATAGGTCTGCGAAATCTAAGACTGTCTGTTTAAACATAGACAGGTTGAAAGATCGCAAGACTAGGAAGAACTATGCTGACGCCTTGGCTTCTTCCCTGACTTCCACTTATAAAGAGGCCGTTGATATTGAAAGTGGCTGGGGCACTTTATCTTCTCATATTTTGAACGCTGCAACAGTGACACTGGGTCGTAAAGTTCGTAAGAGCGAGGACTGGTTTGATGAGAATGATGAGTTGTTGTCAGAGGCGCTGGACAAGCATCTGCGTCTCCTTCGACAGTGCAGCGGAACACGCCAAGGCGGAAGCACTGCGGTGACTAAGCAAAGTGACCTGGAACTACGCAGACTATCTCGAGAGATAAAAGATAAATGGTGGCAGGATAAAGCTCAACAGATGCAGTGGTTAGCTGACACAAACCAGCTCGGGGAATTCTACCGTGAGGTGCGAAAATTGATTGGCTTGACTTCCCATGCAAAGGTGCCCCTAAAGTCTAAAGATGGGCAAAACCTTCTTAAAAGCAGGGAGGACATGCTCAAGCCATGGGCAGATTATTTTAACACCTTGCTCAATGTGAATCTATTTGCAGATTTAGATCACATTCGTTCGATTCCTCAATACCCCATTGCTCTTGAACTGAATGAGCCGCTGCAATGTGAGGAGGTTGTTTTTGCCATTAAACAACAGCAGAACAAGCGCGCGGCAGGCATAGACTCTATACCGGGAGAACTACTTAAATACGGCGGTAAGGAATTGCATTCAGCTATATGGGAACTTTTCGATCTTATGTGGAAGAAAGAACAAGTCCCATCTACTTTCAAAGTATCACGTATTAGAGCCCTGTATAAGAATAAAGGTGACCGTTCTGATTGCAATTCTTATCGCGGTATCTCATTATTATCAGTCCCTGGAAAAGTTTTTGCCAGAGTCTTACTAAACCGCCTAACGACACTATCTGAAAAGATTTTACCGGAAACTCAGTTTGGCTTCCGACCTGACCGTGGTACATGTGAGGCCATATTTTCGTTGCGTCAACTTCAAGAAAAAAGTAGGGAGCAAGAGCGCCATATGTATCTCTGCTTCGTTGACCTCGAGAAGGCCTTTGATAGCGTGCCACGTGAAGCTCTCTGGGTTGTGCTTGAGAGGATAGGATGCACGGAGAAGTTTGTGCGACTATTAAGACTCCTGCACGATGACATGCAGTGCTGTGTCGCTGATGACAGTGAACAGTCTGACTTTTTCCCTGTTACCTGTGGGGTAAAACAAGGCTGTGTCCTGGCGCCTACTTTGTTTGCACTGTATTTTGCAGTCGTAGTCAGAGAAGTCCTGCAAACTACTTCTGAAGCACGCACTACGCATCCGGCATATAGCTCGGTTCAAAGCCCGCACAAAGGTGTCTTACGCAATGGTCACAGAGATAATATATGCGGATGACCTGTGCTTTGTGGCAGAATCTCCAGAAGGCCTGCAGCAGCTAATGACGGTCTTTCACGAGTGTTGCTGTAAATATGGTTTAAAAGTCAGTGTCAAAAAGACGGAGGTAATGTCCTTGGACATTCATGGTCACGAGGCAATTACGATTAAACTCGGCGAGGATACGCTGAAGCAGGTCGATAAGTTCCGCTACCTGGGGAGTACTATTACATCAAAGTGCGACCTCGATGCAGAAGTGAACAGCAGGATCGGAGCTGCAGCTGCAGCGTTCGGGAAGCTCGATTCTAAGGTCTTCTGCTCACATGATTTGAAACTGAGCACCAAAATTGGAGTTTACATGGCAGTTGTACTCCCCAATGTTTTATACTCAGCCGAAACGTGGACTGTGTACCGTCGCCACATTCGCATGCTAGATCGTTTCCACTTAAAATGCCTACGTAAGATCCTAAATATCCGATGGTCTGATCGCGTACGTAATACAGAAGTACTGCGTAGAGCTAATGTGGGTGAAATAGAGGCATACCTCATGCGACGACAACTCCGATGGTGCGGACATGTGTCACGAATGACGGAAGAGCGAGTGGCAAAGCGCATCTTCTATTCGGAACTTGAGGAGGGCAAGCGAAAACATGGCGGCCAACTCCTCAGGTATAAAGATGTGCTTAAGCGGCACATGAGGAGTTGCAACATCGAGCCTTTGCAATGGGAGCAACTGGCTGCCCGGCGACCTGAGTGGAGATCCATGGTTAAAACCAGGATTTTCGAATTTGAGGCTAAACGGCGCTCAGACCTAGACGCCAAGCGTGACGAATTGAAAGCCAGACCACCAGCGGCAATCAATTATAACTATATAAACAGTGTGCTCATATGCCCGCAGTGCGCAAGGACATTTACAAAAAAGATTGGCTACATAAGCCACATGCGTGCACACGACCGCCAACAAAGGAGTTGAAGCAGTCGCCGTGATCGAAATCGATCGGAAGGATATATATATAAGAGTCAGACAGCTGATTTTTTATACTGCAAAAATATTAGCTCAAGTTTGCAACGTTAATGCTTATCCAGTTAAAACATAAAACTGTCTTTGAATTCGTATCAGATCGGTTGATCACATGGCTTTACTCATAGGCAGTTCGGCGTCTAATCGACCTGCTATTGACCTTCGTTACTTCAAAAGATTTGTTTCTCACCTGATAGGGGACATCCCCCAAATTTACTGGTTGACCATTTACCACCCGCGGAATCAGTGAGGATAAGGGAACAAAAGCTGGCACGTCCAGGACCTGTGACGAACTCACCACAACGCATAAAACACAAATCACAAAAATAAGCATTCTCGATGGGATGGACTCAGTTTTCTTACATACAAATGTTAGCAATAAACCATGAGTAACTTTTAAGTGAAAGTCTGGGATACAGCGTTGGTACAGCGCGAAGCTATTGCGTTAACAATAAAGGTTTACTTCCGCCGTATTTTTTAAAAAATAAGTGAAATATTTTGATGCACATTTGATAGTTGACAGATAAATTACTTTTCTTTATGGTTGACCGACAGTCTGAGACTGACCCGAAGTGACAAGCATTAATCGAATCTTAGGACTCTTGTATTTATATTGTATGATTATCCATAGACAGAATTTATGTAAGTTTACGTACTTAACACGTTTTTTTCCGTGAAAATCAGAGGCAATAATTATATTTCGACGTAATGTAGGGCACGGTTGCCAGTGTTGTATGGTCACTGCACTTTGAGCCGTTTTTAGAGGCCTGTCCACATTTTCCCAATTTGGACAAACTTCCGACTTCAAACGTATAACAACGTTTGTTGTTATAAGTTTGACCCTATTCTGTTTGTGGATGTTTGTGTGCGTCTGTCTGTGGTATCGTAGCTACCGAAAAGATGAACCGTTTTGAGTGCGTTTTTTTCGAAAGATAATTTAATCACAGTCGTTCTTAGCTAATATAGCTGGTTTAAATCTGTCCAGCCTTGTTGCACACCAGACGTTTTCCTGTCTAGGGTGAGATTTGTTTTTAAATGTTAGTTTTACAACCATTTAACAAACATAAGCAAAGCTGATTGATTGAAAACTTTTTTTTCGGTAGCTGTAAAAAAAAACACAAAACCAAAGAAAAACACAAATTCCTTACATATATATTTGGTCACAAAATAGTTTCCGACAAAAATATACTAAAATAAAGGCAAAACGATGATTGGCCATCAATTTCCGGACTTTGGCTTTGTTCTTTGATACAAATCTGGAATAAGCAGACACCCTTGTGAAAAAACTGCCCCCCTGTATTCTTCTGCTGCGATAGCGTTTTCCACTCACAATACCTACGACAAACCTTTTGGATTTTGGATCTCCTTTCTTCATACAGACTAAAGGCCCGCCAGAATCGCCCTGAAACCAACAAATCGTTAAAAAATAGCACAACAATGTCAGAATAAATTCGATTTATAAAACAATTATTTTTTTACCAAGCTTCAATAACTTAATTAGGCATTACCATCGAAACTAAATGTGTATACAAAAATTTACTCATGCGTGGAATTGCCTCCTCCCATTGGTAAGTGTTCGAATATTATTTGGTTGTGGCATGAGAACCGCAGATCGTATGTATTGTTGGCAGAGTGTACGTAAGACTCTCTCTCTCTCTGACCCAAAAAAGTGTCGTGGTCATGGTCATCAGCCTGTGCCGACAGGGCTACTGCTGCTCAGTAGTTCTTACGTGAAAAAGTAACAAACATCCATACATCCATACTTACAAACTTACGCGTAGACAATATGATTTTACTCGTAAAAGGTTGTTGATTTTTTTTTCCTTTGTACTTATTGAAAACAATTTCACCTTGCCAGTATCCGCTACTTCGTCTGAAGTGCAAATAAACTTCCGCATGTTACGCCGGTGTAACTTATTGCAATAATAATTAGGTAATAATCTTAATTCCGCCAGCATAAGTATTTCAGACCGTTGTACCTGTAAAAAATGTGTAGCTTTAACCCTTCATTAAATTAACAAAACATTTGAATCCATTTTTTTATGTATATACGAGTAGACCAACAAGAAACACTTATTACACGCCCCACCGACATACCAGTGCTTTTAGCTTTGGGACAATTTAGGCTAGTGCTGGTTTGATTTAAAATGAAATCTAGCTAGATCGATTTATACTGGAGCCGATTTGTACTGGAATGTATCGTTTAAGATTATAAGATAAGTATAATAATATAGTAAATGATCTAGAAAATGAATAGCTGTTCGTTAGTCGCGCTAAAGCGTCGTCCTACGTGAGTGACGCAACGTGACAGGTGCGACGCGACGAATGAATAATGGTAATCAAAGATTAGATACCAAAGTTGCATTAAGAAAGAGAGTGAGATCGTGGTGGTGCCTGGAGAGTGTGATGGTAGTGATACCTACGTCAGCATTTTTCCCAGATTTTAAACGTCCATAACCAGAAACCAAACACTCCCCCGAGTAATCCTCAAATTTCGTTGCGTACGAGACACTGTCAACATATTTGTTAAAAATAAAACTGGACTCTGGGACCTAGAACCAAAATACACACATCAACAAAGTCTAAGACTCACTTATAAATTCTTTTGTCGATTTGTTTATAAACTAAAATACTTTATGGCTACGTACTTTAAAGGGTTATTAAAATATTTTCTCGTTAACGAAACTTACTGCAATGGCAATGTCATGTCTAGGGAATCTATAAGAAGCCGGAGTAAATACTTTTTTTAGCCTTCGCCACTGGGGATGCGAACTGCTATTCTTAGATGGATCATACTTTTCAGAATTTAGTAGGGTACCAGCTACGGCAAAAATGCGATTCACCTCTCTACCTTCTTGAACCCTAAATTGAAAAAAAAGGTGTATTAGGTATTGGATTGAGGTAAACTACAAACAAGAGGTGCTTGTGGCGCAGTGGTTGCAGCGCTTTGGTAATGATACCAAAAGTTAAGCAACCTACGGCGCGGTCATGTTTGTGATGAGTGACCATTCTGACCATAAATGTGACGTCTATTTACAAGCATCTCCGTGCTTAGGAAGGCACGTTAAGCTGTTGGTCCCGGTTAATATCGATAGATATTAGTCGTTAAGCCTGGTCGCCTCCACCAATCCGCACTGAGCCCGCGTGGTGGAGTATGGCTCGCACCACCTCATAGAGGTGAGGCCTGTGCCTAGCAGTGGGACGTATATAGGCTGATGATGAAACTACAAACAATAGATTTTCTAGCGCTAAGATGGGTACTTACCTAATTACGAGGTGTATAACATTCGCATAGAGCGTTTTACGTTGCTTTTTTTCACGTGGTTTCCCCGTAACACGACTTAACTACTGACTGAACGAATGCTGGTTTTTAAGAATCACATTACACCTCGTAACGTTGGTCACTACCCAGCTTAACAGTGCCGAACGTACCGATATAGGCCTCGTGGGACTCAACGGGTGAAAGACAGGGTCGGTAAATATTTGACAATAATTAATTAATAAGTTAAAAATACATAGGCATGAATAAATCAAGATGCCGATAAACTTGAATATCAGCAATCAGCACCTTAGTCAAGTACATAACTCCATAATGTTAGGTTACATGAGGCGAGCATCAAATCGACCATATCTACGCTGAAATACATTATATATAATAATAATAAATATACAACAACATTACTTAATTTGATCTGACTCCGTGGTAAGTAGCTTAAGCACTTGAGTTACAGATATCAAAATCAACAGTAGTATTACAAATAAACTTAATAAATACATATAACACCCAGACCAGTACAGACAGACATGTTCATGCACACAAATGTTTGTACAGTGCGCGGATCGAACCCGCGACCTCTTGGTTAATAGTCAACTTCTTGACCATTACACCAAAGTGGTCGTCATATATGGTTTGATGGTTGGCCTAGGGCCTTCAGACAGTAACATCTCGTTGATCTCGTAATCGTTCGACAAAAATAGCGATCGCTGTCATTTTTTACCATATAAGATTGATTTTCGTTTTCAATAAGTTACCGAGACTTGACGATTATTGACGTGGAACTTTGTCAAGCTGCTCATTCCGTTGTTAAGTTTAACAAATAACCAAAAAATAAGCAAAAATCATATACTAACATTACAGACTTGCAGCAAACTGATTTGTGGGTTTTGAAGCAATGAGCTGCCGACATGATTTTTGCGGGACCAATGATGACACCGCCACAAAATGTTCTGTACATATTTGTTCTTCGGTCACCAAGCTTTTTGAAACCTATCTACAGACGTGAAAACATAGGTGAAAGTTGTAAACATAAAATGAAAAATATTTACACTTTATCCACACAATGGTCCTGAAGAGATAAGTTACATAAACAACTTGACCTATACAACCACTGGGTATTTTACCTGATAAGGAACACTTCCTAATTCTGCTGCTCTCCCATTCACCACCCGTGGTATGAGGTAAGACTCAGGCATGAATACTGGCCTATCCAGGACCTGACCTATACTAAACTCGAACCATAAAACGTATAAAGCGAAAAATCGCATCATAAAACTTTGCAATTTATTGATAGCATCGTCAGTAGAATTTATGCATTGTTAGTATTTTATGTAGAATATATGTTGATGATTATTAAGAATTAAAAGAGAAAACCCAGTCCCAAGAAAATATAAATACGTATGTCACGCGGAACTGACTTCAAGTTTCATAAACATAATATTTCTCTATGTTTCTCTATGAAAATCTGCTAGGAGTTGATCGACTTACTTTTTAAATTTTTTTTTTTTAGAAATGTCAATATATTTGACATTTTTCTCAGGCCTGGACAAAAATGACAAAGCTGTCCTACGATTGAACGAATTAATTCATTTAATCGATTTAACGTGACTTCATGTAATGAAAACAAATCGATAGTATCGTATCGTACGAAAACAAAGTTAGAAGACCACCAGATGTAAATGTTATTTTATTTCAGAAATCAGGCTACATGGTATTATTAATTTAACATTATTCTCATAGCTTAGAGTAAGAAAGGTAAAATTATTAATTCACTGGCTCGGATTGATCATCATCGTCTTTTTTAAATAACATACAATTCTTAACAATGCTTAGGACTGAATCCACAAGTTGGCCGAACCGAAAATTAAGGCTATTGGCCATAAAATAACAACAACAAAGCACGAATCAAATTTGGGGTCAACGCTTTTTCTGGGTCCACTCATTGGATATGGTTTTTCGGCCAACTATTCGCCCAACATCTCGATTTGGAGCTGGTTAATAATACACTAATCGGGCCAATAGTTGGCCAATAAAGTACAGCTATTGAAAATTTCACCAATCAACGTTGACCCCATTACTTTTTCCTTATTGGGCGATAGGTTTTTGAGCAAAAAGTTCGCTCAACGTGTGAATTCTAAACTAAAATAGTTGATTAAGAAAATGTTGTTTGAACCTAGGGATGGGTAAGAGACAGATAAAACTGACTATAGTAGTTTTTGGGTAAATAATGAGTTATTTACCATATCAAGTGAGTATTTACAATAGATGTAGAATACACTAGCGTAAAGATCAACTGACAGCTCGAAAACGTGAAACCAATTTGTATTTGTTCATGTATGCGTACTCCAGTGATGTAGGTTCTACTATTAAGCACTAGCGATAAGTTTCTATGTTCGTTCTTAGGAGGTAACTATAATTTTAAATACAGTCTGAATAATTACCAGGACTTTTTACCTTGTTCTCATAAGATCTTAAAAGGACGATGTATGTTATAACTAAAAGACAAATAGGTCAAAGCAAAAATACATTAAAACTGAAACAGTAAACTTTTAGAACTTAATTATTAAGGTAAGACTTATATAGATTAACGCTACAAAAAAGATGAACAATTTAGGTTAGGTACTTCAAGGCTTTTTATTTTTTCATATATAACCATTACCTACTGTACGACTAATAACTGGACAAATTAAAAAAATACAATAGTCCAGTGTTTAAGTAATTTGAATTAATTTTTTCGTGGACTTTCACAATTTTTCAAATGTTGATGCCAGCTTTTCCTCGGCTGACGAAAGTATTCGGGTGGAAATCTCTCTCCTTGACCTGTCCCTGAATATATAAAAACAAATTATGATTGTCATTGTCCTCCGAACAGCTTTTTATTGTGTACACGACAGAACATTAAGATAAAATCTGCGTTATCTTATCCACTTGTAATACGGTAAATTTTGCAACATAACTTAGTAGCCTGATCAAATGTCCGCTACAAATTGGTTTCAATCATTTTCCTCAAAACACAGAATGTTGAACAAATCAAATATTTTTACCAGAATCTTGTAAATTATCAACACCTGTGTGTTGATAGTCTATTTATCTATACAAAGCATTATATGTAACAAAATGATAGAATTTATTTTATTTTTTAGCAGGCAAAAGTGGCAAGTTTTAAGTTTCGTTTGGTTTCAGCGTGAGCATCTTTGTCGTAAAAACTTTAAGACCTGTTCAAAATTTGAGACTCCATACCTTGCAAAACCCAAAACCACCATGGTTGAATTTTCCGAAATCATGTTTTCACCTATGTTCCACGAAATCCTGTTTGCAAAAGTTGAGACTTAAAGCACAATGGTTTTGTTGAATTTTTAATTAAATAAAAGGTACTTCAAATGTCCTTTGCACATGTTTCGATACAAATAAATAACTATTGGCAGTAATAATACA